>OZ012735.1:716652486-716969016 GCA_963859935.3 Lathyrus sativus | reverse complement strand
CTAAGATCAAAGAAAATTAATGAAAATGAAAATCAAAAAACATGAATTAAATGGGGAGGGGGTGCGTATATTATATGCGCTCAGTTATTTACTCAGATGGGCCATGAAGTGGGGGGCGTGAATATCAAAAGGCGCTAGGCCCAGCATGCATCAGAAATTGAATTAAAAATAAAAGAGAAAAGGAAATGGCGCGCGGTGCAGGAAGCAACAATTCCAAGTTAAAATCCATTGGGCTTGAGTTTGGGGGGTGGGAATAGCACGATTGGATTCAGGCCCAGGGGTTGCGTTTAATGAAACACATCGTTTCAAAGCTCAGACATTCCCTCCATTTTCATCTTCGAATCTCAGCCATTGGATTAGTCTAATGAGTCAATAATTTGGCACGATGGAACGGCCATGGTGTCGTCTTCTCCAATCAACTTCTAGGGTTTGCAGGATTTTCTCCCCCATGCAAGCACCTTCCACTCATTCGTTCTCTCTCAATATTCCATGAAATCAAGACTTATAAGAACCAAAATTAGTCTACTAACTCCAAGGAATCCAGCCATACCAATATCACTCCCTGAAACCCCCTAGAACTCCAAACCCGATAGGTAGAAACCCCTGATTCACCAACTGCACACTGCAATGGAATCTCACAATTCTTGATTCTAATTGTCCTATCTTGTTCATCATGTCTCACTGATCTCAGCAAGCTATTACACGTGCATTAACAACCACTAACCATTCTAATCTCAATCTTTAAAGAATCATCACCCTGCTATCAACCTCCATGAAACCTTCTCAATCTCTCTGAAAATGGTCATCTATCCTAACCTAACAATCCTATACTTACGAACTAATCTAAAAACACCTAATTAGGGAGATAAAGATAATTCACCAACCTGCTAGGTAGTTATGGCAGATGTGGAATCAGATTGTTTCAGAGCTTGAATCCTCTTCTCAATGGTCCTCTAATGGTGTAATTCTTTCTGTTTGCACAATCTTGGATGGAAGAAGCCTGCAATGGTGAATTCGAGCCTTGCTTGCACTTGAAGATATGCTTGAATATCATTCTCTCCAATGGATTCTCCAACTGAATTCTCCAACCTTTTTCTTCATTGTGATCCACTTGTTATATAGAGCCAATTAGCAGATCCTAGATGCTTCTAGAATGTGGTGGAAGAATGTAGAAATTCTCATGTAATGACACTTTGAATATCTCTCATCTCATGCATACACCCTTCTAAACTTGTGTTAAAATCTCTCCTCATGAGATATTGTGAGTGTATGTGTGAAAAAACAAGCTCCTTGCCTTGAAATTTACCTTGTGCCAAGTTTTCCATACTTGCCTTATTATGCAAGTAACAAAAATACAAAGCAAGTCCAAAATTTAAACCCTAACTCAAAAAAGTGGCTGAACCAATGTCTTCAAAATGTTGTTTGGATTCAATTTGGTATATTGGATGACCCATTTTGGATTTGTAGATCTCTCAAACCATTTTCCAACTTGAACTTTTTCAAGTTATATGCCTTTTTTAAGTCATTTTCCACCAACTTTTATCAAGTCTTGTTCTATGCATTTACAAACTTCCATGACCTCTTTTCTAGACTTAAAATGACATTTTGAGCAACTTTGATGTTGGGAAGTTTTTCATTTGAAGCTCCCTTGTATGCGTTTTGGGCATAGGCTAAGAATGACCTGTAATTCTCAAATGACCAAAATACCCTTTGCTTGCCAAGACCATAAGTAGAGTTCCACCAATCATATGGAGGCATACCATACCTTTCTAGAAATCTAAGACAATGAGGAACAACTCTCATGTTGGCCAGAAATCCATTTGAAATCTCCTTGAAGGTCAAACGTTGCTTGGAAGACAGACAACTTTCACAGACAAATTTCAGTGCCCTCAAATGACCTGTAACTTGCAAGAGCTATAACTTGAGTTCTATAAATCATCTTGATGACTTCCACCACTCAAATTAAATCTATGAAGATACTCTACAAGTTTTATGTGGACCAGAAATTCATATGAAGCTTGCATCTTGAGTTACACTGCTTTGAAGTTGGACCCAAATCAGGGGATTTTACACTGAAACCCTAATTTGGTAACTCCATTTCTCCTTGATTCCTTCTGATTTTTCTTTAGCACAACACCATATCCATATACATATAGCAAATAATGAATCCCACATTCTTCAAATGATCCTGGATGCCTTTCAAAACAAGTCTTTGACCTAGGGTTGACCTAGTGTTGACCCAGACAAAACCCTAGTTGACTGACTTCAACTGAGGCCCTTGCAATCATTCCAATGACTTGGCTCTCATTCAAAATTATCATCTAGACTCTTCATAACATCCATACACACCTCATGCTCTTGGCTCATAGCTCATGCTTCCTCTGATGACCCCCAAACATTCTCAAGATAGTGGAGAACTCACTGATCAACCTGTCAACTCTTCAAAGCTCAAATTCTTCCCTGATGACCTGAGTAGTCTTGAATATGAATGAAACCCTTGAATATGCCTCTTGAGACAAGAGTGGCACTTGATCCCCTGATTAAGATAGCTTGCTTATGCTATGCCATGCAGATGAATACACTATGTACATGATGACAATGCAAATGACTATGCAATTGAAACATAAACCTAGGTTAGAAAAGGTTGGGCAAATTTTGGGGTGCAACAGCTGCCCCTATTCAAGCGACTTGGACCCGGCTGGATGAAGAGCGCGCAGCCTTCAGACATTCGAGGTATGAGACGGTTGAATACGAAAGAACCCGGAAATTTGCCAACCGCAAAATAAATTGCGAATACGACTACTGCTTGGGAAACCCTGGGAACTGGCTTCTGTTGTCACAGCAACAACTAGTCATCCATCTGTCAATCTGCTTTGTAAAATAATCTGATATTGTCCGCAGACCACTCCATTCCGAAGAAATGAGCATACACAACAAGAAATTGTTGACATCACTTATCAACATTTGTTGATCTCACTTATCAACCAAGTCCACGCTAACCAGCGGGAGAATACTGACTTCACTTGTCATGTTGACTTCACTGGTCAACCTTTCGTATCTTGAAGAAACGAGCAAACGCTTAACCAAGCGAGACAATGTTCGAAGACATGGACAACCGACTCTGCGGGGAAAGGAGAAGCTTAACTAAGTAACTCTGAGGGGACGATTCTGACGACGGCCGTCAAACACCTGCTGGGGAAATTGGGAACTTAACCAAGCACCCTGACGAGAATAACCTTGTTGAAAAATACGAGGAATTTAACCAAACAACTCCTGTAGCGAGCACCCTACTGGGGACCATGAGGGACTTAACCCAGTATCTCATTGAAGTAACACCCTGCTGGAGAACATAACTCTGCTGAAGGAACTATGGGTAACCACCCGAAAATCTGCACTACCGTCTCATAATACTGACTCCACCGCATCCTGAGAAAGACTCAGATGGGGGAATACAAGCAACTTAACCAAGCGACTTGTCAACGAATACCCTGACGGGGACTACGAGGAACTTAACCGAGTATCTCGTTGAAGATCACCCTGCTGGGGATTACGTCTCCATTAGGGTAACTGCGGGTAACCACCCAAAATCTGTATCATGCTATTTCCACCGTACTCTGAGAAAGGACTCGGCTGGGGAGAAAGAGAAATGCTTGACCAAGCAACTCTGCTAGGGGAATATGACATGACGAACACGATCACTGCACATCTTGACCATAAATCCACAAAAATGAGACGAACACGGTTACTGCGTGTTTCGATGCTACAAACAAAACCCACTTAACGAGACAAACACGATCACCGCGTGTTACGTTACAACCAAAATCACATCGACCATAAATCCAACCGGATGAGATAAACACGATCACTGCGTGCCAGACGGAATAAATCCATATATAAGAGGCGAACACGTTCACTGCGTACTTCAACCACCAATGTGATGAACACGATCACTGCGTGTGCTGCAATAGGACAAATACGATCACTGTGCATCTCGACCAACAAAACCCCAGACTGATGTCAACACGATCACTGCGTGTGTAACGAAACCAACCCATGTAATAGGACGAATACGATTACTGCGTATGCCGACCAACAAAACCAACTGATACGATAGCCACGATCACTGCGTGCTCCGCGTCACAAGTTCCCATGGTACTATCAACACGATCACTGCGTGCTATACGGATACGATCACTGCGTATCTTGAACACAATCACTGCGTGTTTGAACACGATCACTGCACGTTCTGAGCCACAATCCTCTTGATTGGAGAAAACACTATCACTGCGTGCTGTGTGTCTCAACTAACCCACATAACTGGATGAATACGATCACTGCATATTCCAATCATACATAGGGTAAACGCGATCACTACGCGTTTCATGCCACGACCCTCTTGACTAGAGGAAACACGATCACTGCGTGCTGTGACACAACTTCAAACATGGGACGAATACGATCACTGCGTACTTCGGCCGCCAACAACCAGATGAACACGTTCACTGCGTGCCTCACCCCATAACCACCATATAACGGACGAATACGATCACTGCGTATACCGACCAACAAAAACTGGATGAACACGATTGTTGTGTGTCAATCTATAACCACTGTATAACGGACGAATACGATCACTGCATATATCGACCAACAACACCACATGATATGGTAAACACGATCACTGCGTGTCCTGCTCAAATAAACCCCGAAACGATACCAACACGATCACTGCGTGCCTTACAAAACAATCTTCTTAGATCGGGACGAATACGATCACTGCGCCATTCGACCACAGGTACACATACCAAGATCAACACGATCACTGCGTGTCCTACAACATGAACCCCGTAGATGGTACCAATATGATTACTGCGTACTTGGGCCACAAATCAACATCTTCCTGAATCGCGATTTCTCTTATCGGCGGGGAACAACATATCTGAAACTGCAGAGGTAACCACCTGGCTTATGTTTCAACAATGCATGTTTGATAATGACGAAATGCTTCCACCCTGCATGGAACTGCTACGTGCTCGTGTAAAGTGCAAATGCTCATGATGCATGCTTATGCGAAGAGTTGCTTCAGCAAAATAAATGCTGAAGACACACTGGATTCGCTAGGGATGACCGGAATACTACCGATACGCTTCCAACAAAATAAATGTTGGAAAGATGAACTAATTCCGCTGGGGATAACCATCCTGCTAGGAAAGTAGCTCACGAACTCAAAACTCCAAAATCTACTGAGGACGATCCTCCTAATGAGGAAGCGTGACTTGCTGGGGAAAGAAAGGGCAATCGTGCTCGGGAAAACTCCTTTTAGCAGCTCCAACCACCTGATCACACTCTGTGGGGAACCTCCTCCTGCTATCACTGAGCTGGGGAAATCATCCCGCTATCACTGAGCTGGGGATTGAACTACACATTCTGATTTGCACTGCACAAGAACTCTCTGGGAAGTTAGTCACATCCATCTCGACCTTTGCTGGGGAGGACTCTGCTCTGCTTGACAAGCCACTTCTGAACTACTGAAGATACATTGATCCTTTCCTTTGACGCAATCTCCCCTCTCCTGGGGAGACACCATTCAATTTTGCCTGGGGCGACTTCACTGGGGAAGGGCATAACGTTCATCCTCTGGAGAGGGTACCAGCCTGCCATAGACTCTGGCGGGGAACTTTGCGAGCTTTTGAATACCTGCAAAAGTCAACAAGCAAACACAAGGCAAGCTATGCAAAAAAGAAACACCTTAGTAATCACCCACGACAACCATTCAGGTAATTTTCGGTTTTAACAATCATCGGTCGAGGCCCGCCTGGTTACACGCATGTAAGTTTATCAAAACATCGTCGCTTTTTACAAACAAAACTGTAAAAGTTAAAACCGAAGTCACACACTACACTGAATAAAACACTTTATTGATAACGGCCTGAGAATAGGCAAGATTTGTACATCAGATGCAACTCCTGAAAAGAGGTAGTCACACATAAACAAAATGCAGAAGTATACAAATATACAGAATAAAATTTGTACACATGTCGGCAACGTGTTACAGACGAACACCATGAACCGATCCTCCTATGACTCGTCGGACTCTGACGCCTTCCCGATCTTTGTCTTCGGAAGAAATTGCTTTGGATGATTGACCCCCAGATACCCCCAAACCACTAACGATTAAACTCGGACCGCAGTCATTTGCTTCTCAAATCCCTAACTTTTGCGTGAATCGCCCTTTGCGGGTTTTCGATTCACCGGGATACCCTTTTTTGCCGAAGCCGCCCAATGTAGGTTTTCGACTTCGCGGGTGTACATTTTTTCATTATATCCCTAACTTTTGCCCGAACCTTTTTATTCTGTTTTTGGTTCGCCAGGATGCCCCATTTTTGCCTGGACTCTCTTTTTACTGTCCAGCGGGTCAATTTTAAGCAAAGTATTTTTTAACTGCGTCCGAGTTCACAGGGGACGAAAAGTCTTCACCATCCATGGTGGATAACAATAAGGCTCCTCCGGAGAAGACCTTTCTCACGACGTATGGACCTTCGTAATTGGGAGTCCATTTGCCCCTGTGATCCGATTGCGGTGGGAGAATCTTCTTCAGCACAAGATCGCCCGTCTGAAAGCTTCGAGGTCGAATCTTCTTGTCGAAAGCTTTCTTCATCCGGCTCTGATACAGCCTACCATGTGCAATGGATGCCAGTCTCTTCTCATCAATCAAGCTCAGTTGATTCAATCTACTTCTCACCCATTCTGCCTCGTCCAGCTTAACATCAAGTAAAACCCTCAAAGATGGTATCTCGACCTCCAATGGCAGGACAGCCTCCATGCCATATACTAGTGAGAACGGTGTTGCCCCGGTTGATGTACGCACTGTAGTACGATAACCGTGCAAAGCGAATGGCAGCATTTCATGCCAACCCTTATACGTTACCACCATCTTCTGAACAATTTTCTTTATGTTCTTGTTGGCCGCTTCAACAGCGCCATTCATCTTGGGTCTGTAGGGAGACGAATTATGATGCTCGATCCTGAAATCCCGGCACAGATCTTTCATCATCTTGTTGTTCAAATTCGAACCATTATCAGTAATGATTCGCTCAGGAATACCGTATCGGCAGATTATATCTCTCTTGATAAATCTGGCCACCACCTATTTCGTCACATTGGCGTAAGAAGCCGCTTCCACCCACTTGGTGAAGTAATCGATCGCGACCAGAATGAAGCGATGCCCATTAGAAGCAGTAGGCTCAATCTTGCCAATCATATCAATTCCCCACATGGAGAAAGGCCATGGGGATGCCATAACGTTCAGTGGACTGGGTGGCACGTGGATCTTATCAGCATAGATCTGGCACTTGTGACACCGCTTGGCAAATCTGAAACAGTCAGTTTCCATCGTTAACCAATAATATCCCGCTCGCAACAGCTTTCGGGTCATAGCATGCCCACCAGCATGTGTACCAAAAGTTCCTTCATGGACCTCTTCCATGAGCAAGTTGGCTTCCTTCTCGTCTACACACCGGAGAAGTATCAAATCGTGGTTCCTTCTATACAAAACGCCGTCGGGATTCAGATAGAAGTTGCCTGCTAATCTCCTTAGAGTCTTCTGATCGCGATTGGATGCCCCAGCCGGGTATTCCTTATTCTTCGGGAGATTCTGTATATCGAAATACCAAGGTTTGCCGTCAGATGCTTCATCAATTGCAAACATAAAGGCCGGCCTATCAAGGCGAGAGATGACAATGCTGGGAGCCTCATTCCAGCGGTTGACTTTATACATCGAGGATAACGTTGCAAGGGCGTCCGCCATTTGATTCTCCGCCCGAGGTACATGATGGAACTCCACCCTATCGAAGAAAGGTAGCAACCTTCTCGCATAATTCATGTACGACACCAGATTAGGTTGGCGCGTCTCCCATTCTCCCTTAATCTGATTTACAACCAATGCTGAATCCCCATAGACATCCAGATTCTTGATCCTCAGATCAATCGCCTCTTTTAACCCCATAATGCAAGCTTCGTACTCGGCTTCGTTATTCGTCACTGAAAAATTCAATCTGGCAGTAAATGGGATGTGCGACCCGTGGGGAGTTGTAATGATTGCCCCGATCCCGCTACCGTACGAATTGACAGCCCCATCAAAAATCAATTGCCACTGGGAACTCCGCTCAGGACCTTCACTAGGCAACGACTCATTACAATCTTTAGCTTTCAAGTACATTATGGCCTCATCAGGAAACTCAAACTTCATAGGCTGATAATCCTCAATTGGCTGTTCGGCAAGGTATTCGGACAAAACACTTCCCTTAATGGCCTTCTGGGAAACATACTGGATATCGTATTCTGTCAATACCATCTGCCATCTAGCGATCCTTCCAGAGAGCGCTTGCTTCTCAAACACATATTTGATCGGATCCATCTTTGATATCAGCATGGTTGTATGGTTCAGCATGTACTGTCTTAGACGTTTGGCAGCCCACGCCAATGCACAACACGTCTTTTCGAGCATAGAGTATCGAGATTCATAATCCGTGAACTTTTTACTCAAGTAGTAAATTGCATGCTCTTTCCGTCCAGTCTCGTCATGTTGACCGAGAACACAACCCATACTGTTCTCCAGAACCGTCAGATACATAATCAGTGGTCGTCCCGCTACTGGGGGTATCAACACCGGAGGTTCTTGCAAGTATTCTTTTATCTTTTCAAATGCTCTTTGGCAATTTTCGTTCCAGACCACCGCTTGATCTTTCTTTAACAGCTTGAATAGTGGTTCACACGTGGTCGTTAGGTGAGAGATAAACCTTGCAATGTAATTCAACCTCCCTAAGAACCCACAAACTTCTTTTTCTATTCTCGGTGCTGGCATCTCTTGTATTGCTTTTATTTTTGCAGGATCGACCTCGATTCCTTTCTTACTCACAATGAACCCCAGTAGCTTCCCGGATCTCACTCCGAAGGTACACTTATTAGGATTCAGCCTCAGCCTGAACTTCCTCAGCCTCTTGAACAACTTCAGCAGATTAACCAGATGTTCTTCCTCTGTTTGAGACTTGGCAATCATGTCATCGACATACACCTCAATTTCTCTGTGCATCATGTCGTGAAAAAGCGTTGTCATAGCCCGCTGGTACGTTGCCCTAACATTTTTCAAACCAAAGGGCATCACCTTATAACAGAAGGTTCCCCACGGGGTGATAAAGGTCGTCTTTTCCATATCCTCCGGAGCCATTTTGATCTGGTTGTACCCTGAAAAGCCGTCCATGAAGGAAAACACTGAAAACTGAGCCGTGTTGTCAACTAACACGTCAATATGCGGCAACGGGAAATCATCCTTCGGGCTCGCTTTGTTTAGATCCCTATAATCAACACACATTCGAACCTTGCCATCTTTCTTTGGCACAGGCACGATATTGGCGACCCAAGTGGGATAAGTGGTAACAGCCAGGAACCCAGCATCCCATTGCTTCTGCACTTCTTCCTTTATCTTTACAGCCATGTCAGGACGAGTCCTTATGAGTTTCTGCTTCACAGGCGGGCAATCTTCCTTCAACGGCAGACGATGAACAACCATATCAGTGTCCAAACCCGGCATGTCCTCGTAGGACCAAGAAAATATATCACTGTATTCACGCAGCATCTCAATAAGCTCTCGCTTGATGTCCTCTTGCAACGCAGCCCCTATACGAATATTCCTGACGCATTCTTCAGACCCCAAGTTGACAATATCAATCTCTTCCTGGTGAGGCAGAATGACTCTCTCCTCTTGCTTCAATAACCGACTAAGCTCTTCTGGTAAGTCACTTTCCTCTACAATCTCCTCCTCAGCTTGGAAGATCGGATGCTCGAAGTCTAAACGAGTCATAGGAAGTTTTTGGTCGGTGTCATCTGAAAATTCATGAATCCTGCGAGGGAAACGGTTAAGTGCTTCAAAAATGATGTACAAGCAAAATGCATATCCACGCTGCCATTTTATTGAAAAATAAAAACAAAAAGAAAAGGATCACAACATTTGAATGTAAAAATGCCGTCATTTATTAATCATACAGGTAAACAGTTAGGCCCTAAGACAAGATCATCGATGCCCCGGGCAAGGCATGTGATCATACAATGATTGAAAAACAATGCATTACTGTTTGGTGACTTGGATGACGTCCTGGATGGACCAGTTGCATAGGCTTTGCCCCGGCGTGCTGGGTCGAATCCATGCGTCCATGTCGCAATCGCTGTCCACTTCCTCCGTATCAGACATAGCATTGATCCTTTTGAAGCTAACTCCTCCGGGCGTGAACACGACAGGTCCCTTGTATTTAGGCGCACCCTGCGAGGGAGATGGGCGGTACCCCAAACCATACTTATCTTTCTTCACTGGGATGTCCAGAACCTGCCCCCACTTCTGAGTCTCTCCTGCTTGCACCAACGCCTTGGCTTCTTTATACGAGGATATGACCACCTCCTGCCCTTCACTCTTCATTGGAGCTTCTTCTTTAACCTTCACCCCTTCGAACGCTTGACACAGCGTTTCATGAATTTCTCCATCTACCTCCACGTACTTGAAGGAAGACAAATGACTGACTAAGATATCCTTTTCACCACACACCGTCACAATACTCCCTTCAACCATATATTTCAGCTTCTGATGGAGTGTAGAAGTTACTGCCCCAACGGCATGAATCCAAGGTCTCCCGATCAAACAGCTATATGCGGGTTGTATGTCCATGATGTAAAACACTGTATCAAACACCTCCGGACCTACCTGAATAGGTAACGTTATTGACCCGAATACCGATCTCCTTGTTCCGTCAAAGGCCCTTACTACCAAATCACTAGGTGTGCACAACAGCCCACGGGTATCTAATTTCAACAGGGCTTTCTTTGGTAACACATTCAACGAGGACCCAGTGTCTACCAGTACATGGGATAAAACAGTGCCCCGACATTCGATAGAGATGTGCAAGGCATTATTGTGATTACGCCCTCGAGGCGTTAGGTCAAAATCCGTGAATCCCAGCCCATGCCCAACGTTAACATGTGCTATAACTCCCTCCAGCTGATTAACTGAAATCTTTTGCGGCACGAAGGATGTCTCAAGTACCTTTAACAGGGCATTTCTATGCGCCTCCGAACACAACAACAACGATAATATGGAGATCTTTGACGGGGTCTGCTGCAGATGATCTACAATCTTGTAATCACTTTTGCGAAATAACCTCATGAATTCTTCCACTTCTTTGGTTATCGGCTCTTTCTCTTTACTCCCCGAAGATTCCCCCTCAACAACTTTGTTCTTACCCCTGGCAAGCCTCTCTGCTTCAACCTCAGGTGAAGGGAAAATTCTCCCTCTCCGGGTTATACCACCCGCTCCCACTATGTTATCCATGGATCCCGCTGGCGGATCATTCAAGTCGACCTTCTCCCCATTACAATACACTTCAGCACCATAGCACCACGGGACTGCCTTTGTGCTTTTAAAAGGGACTGGCTTAGCCTTGGTAATGGTAATGGTCGGCCTTTTCGATGATGCCGAAATCGTCACTGATTTGAACGGAATGGTGATCGTAGCTATCTCCCTACGCTCTTCTACAGATTCTCTCTCAACAGACTTTTCTCGCCCCACAGCCCGGTCAAACTGCAAAATTCCTTCATCAATCAAACTTTGAACTCCCCTCTTCAACTTCTCACAGCCCTCAGGTTGAGTCAAACAGTCCTCACACTCTTCATTGCAACCGGGATAGACACCTCCTTTCAATAAACGCTGCTTTACGTAACTCAAAGGGGTTTTTAGCTCGCTCACTTCTGAAACTAAGTTCAACTCATCATCTACCATGATTGCATTGGCCCCAGCCCCACCATGCTTGGGCATTGGCTGCTGCGTGATATTGGGACCTTCCTTCCCGAAGTTAATAGCCATACTATCAAGCAAATCCTGTACTTTATGCTTGAAAGCTAGGCAATTTTCAATATTGTGCCCTGGTGCACCCGAATGGAAGTCACAATGTTCATTAACATCATATCCGACTGGTGGCTGGCCAGTTGGTGGTGCTAAAGTCCTCTTCTCGACTAGCTGCAATTTCAACAAAGTTTGAAGGAGTTCTGCATATGATACTGGCGGTACCTCGAATACTCTCCTCGGTCGTGGGTTCTGAAGTCTGCGCTGATTATTATTAGGCTGCTGCTGAGCCTGCTGCTGTGGTTGTTGTCTCTGCTGCTGAGAAGGCCCTGGAATGGTTACACTTGCAACTTGCGACTGCTGACGCCAGTTCTGACCTTTATTCCTTCGTCGGGCACTGTACAAAGCGTTGGTATCACCTTGTCGTTTACCACCAAACGTCTTCTTATTACCTCCTGCGGAACTAGACTCACCCGCTTGAATTTTACCAATCTTCACCCCGTTTTCAATGCGCTCCCCCATCAAGATCAACTCCGAGAAAGTACTCATCGAAAAATTGAGCAACCGGTCGTAGTACATTTCAGAAAAAGTTCCTATGAACATATCCATCATTTCGCGCTCCACCATCGGAGGGTGTACCCTAGCAGCCAGATCTCGCCATCTCTGGGCGTATTCCTTAAAGCTCTCGCTAGACTTTTGAGACATGCTTTGCAGCTGGACTCGGTTAGGGGCGAGATCACTATTATATTGATAATGTCGAACAAAAGCCTCTGCCAGCTCTTTCCAACTCCTGATCTGAGTAGGCTCCAAGCTCATGTACCACTCCAGCGATGGCCCTGACAGGCTATCCTGGAAGAAGTGCATTAGCATCTTTTCATCCTCAGAATACGCAGACATACGCCTGTAAAACGCGCGCACGTGCACCCTAGGGCATGTATCCCCTTTGTACTTATCAAATGACGGTGCTTTGAATTTTAGCGGGACCCTCAACCCTGGGACTAACCCCATATTTGACATATCCAACCCAAGGGCATTATGGCTAGCCAATCCGTTCACCTTCTCTTCTAGCAATCTCATCCGATGGTTGTCATCCCTAGCCCTTTCATAACCCTCGTTCTGACCAGAGAACACATCCTCCTGACGATCCTCCCAGCGAGGTACTGCATCGTATCCAACATAATCTGCATCGCGGCCCGGACCCGTTTGGAAGTACCTGGGGTCATACCTCAGATTGCCCATCTCTTGAGCGTTGTACACACCAGTTCCATATCCAAGATTACCGTAACCATAGCCACCAAACCCAGCCTTGGCGCCCGCAGTGCTGCCATACCCCATGTTCACACCATTGAAGCCCTGGTTACCATTGATACCATTCATTCCGACATTCTCAACACCCCCATTGAAGCCCTGGTTGACATTACCCACAAATACTCCAGCAGTATCTGTATTGGCATTCATATTACCGGCGTTCCCACCTCCACCTACAGGACCAGTTTCTCCAGCATTCAAACCGTTTACGGGAATAGCATCAGCACTTTGACGATTCTCAATTTGGGGTGAAGCAGCAATATTCTCACCATGCGGTGTCCCGTTGTTTTCAGCCCGTGCGACTATCGGTTGAACCAGATTCTGCAGCTGCTCTTGTCCTTTGGCGATGGTCTCCATGGTTTGCATGAGCAGGGCCACCCTGTCACGCATCTCTTGCATTTCACTCTGCACATTGTCCATGATCTTCTTCTGGTTGATCCTTGTGGAGTAACGGTGGACCCGCTTTTCTGCAATCCTGAAAATACCTGAATTAAAGATGCAGGAGATAAGACACACGAATCACAAACCTGTAATGCAAATATGAGTATGTATGCAAGATGCAATGTGTGTCTATGCATTAGGGATTATCATTCCCCAATTCTAGTATGAATGTGCCAGTGCAGTGACAGTGCTAGCAAGACAGTGATTGGAGCCGAATCATAGAAAACCCCGTATATTGCAGAGAAATCCAAGAATACAATATCACTGAGTGTACAAATAAGAAGGCATGACCTCAACCAACAATCCTGGTGATGGTCAGCGCTATGCAAATAAAGCATACAAGTTAATACATGAAATGATCAAGTACTCCCATAAGCCCGGTACTCTTCTATTAACTTCTTGGTCTCTGGATGGCTTGGTCGGGTAAGCAGACCCTCGACAAGTTGGTTTCTTCTCTTGAGAACACGTCGCACGTCACCAGCAGTTTCCTCCCATGCCCCTTCTCCGAAGCGATCCTCTAGCTTCCGCTTCTGAGACACAACTTCGTTCCTGCCTTCGATGGCCTTGTTCAATGCTTTCTGGAGACTATATCTGGCCATTACCTCCTCTTCATGCTTCTCAATACTAGCCTTCAACTGCTCTTCGAGGTCAGAAATTTGCTGCTTCAATTTATCTTCCCTCTTTTTGTTGTTGGTTAGCGTAGCATTCCATGTCTTGTTACAAGAAGAGATTTCTCGGTGAGCGGCGTCGAGCGCTTTCTTTTTGGACTCCAACATGTCATGGGAGCTTCTGAACTCTTGAACCAGACGTTCGCGCTTCTTTTTCTCCTCATTCAACTCAGCACCTAGCCTGTTTACTAGTTCGATCTGCTGTTGGAAAGAACGTACAGCCTTATTCTTCTCACTCCGCATCTGAGCTAGCTCCTTTTCTAGCTCTTCATTAATCTTCATCAAGGCTTCCTTTTCTTTCACAACTCGCTCGTAGGCCTCCATAGTGACAGTGGTTGGCTCCTCCACCGGAATATGAACAGGGACTGGTGCAGCTGGAAATGGCATCAGTAACTGTCTTGCCCTCTCCTATATCCAAATTTTGTAGGGTGCATAAGCCTGACAATCATTCTTCCCCAACAGTGGTTTCCCTTTTCTGTTAATACGCGTCCAGGTATGCCGGAGCTTGGCTAGTAACTCTCCATTCAAATCACCTGTGAAGTACAGAGATTCCTGTACTTCTTCCTCCTGAGGTGGGTTCTTCAACGCGTATCCAAACTGGCGGACGAACAGGGATGGGTTGTAGTTGATGCACCCTTTTCTCCCTATCAACGGAACATTAGGATACCCAGAACAACTGAAAATAAGCTCAGACCCCAACAAGTCTCGGTCAAACCACTCAATGTCTTCAGAAGACAGCCTCATCATACGCTCTGGCCAGTCAGATGTAGTTGCACTATCCACAAAAGGTCCCTTCAAGGGAAGATGGCTCTTAAACCACATGGACAGCAAAGGCACGCAACAAGAGACGTTCTTGCCTCTCCTGTTCTCATTTCTGTAGTGCATCAAATGGTAGAAGTCCTCGATCAGTGTAGGTACCGGGTTGCCAGCAGCAAACAGATGAAATGCATCCATGTCCACGAAGTTTGGGAAATTGGGAAACAACACTATCCCATAAATGCATAGAGCCAAAATAGCGTTAAAGACCACCCAACACCCATTCTTGGCGTATTCTTGAGCCTTACCAACCAGAAACTGGAGATAGAAACCTGGAACCCCTCGCCAAGAAGTCATCAACAGCTCAGAAGCATTCATGTGCAAGGCCTTAGCTAAATCTTCCAACCGGGGCTCAGCGGCAGAGTGAATAAAAGGAACTGCATTCTGTACCGGCAGCTCAGTAAACTCTACATACTCCTCCATGGTGGGCCCCAAGATAAAATCAGCAAACGTGAAACACCTCAAAGCTGGGTCATAGAATTGCATCAAGGTGTACAGCCCATTCAGTTCATCATCAGTGGATTTGTGAACCAAACTCAACAGCCGTCCGTAACTCTGCCTTAAGCTTCTACGGACATCCTCATCAGCAAGAGAAATCAGACCCAGGAGGGGAGCAATATCAGGAATAGGTAGCTTGTAGGAAACTGTCATCCTCAAACCAGCCATGATCAATACTCAGGGGTCCAGACACTAGAGCCGGGGAGTATGCAAATGCACCTGCAGCACAGACACACGTTAATGGGATGCAATGATAATGATTATGCAAACAATGCAATGCAAGCAACATGCAACAGGGACCAAGTGCTATAGCTGAGATGCCTGAACCATATCAAAAGTCTCAAATAGACCCTCCAGAATTCCTCAAACCTTGGTCTCGGATAGACCCAACATAGAGCTCCAACACTGGTCTTTGATAGACCCCATACCATAACTTTGCTTGGTCTCTGATAGACCTCAAACCATAACTATGACTGATCTCTGATAGACCTCACAACTATCCATAAATACCCAGGATCTCTGATCAAGAAATAACCGGTATCTGAAGGTCTAGTTACCTGCATAACCCCAAACCCTCTCACAGGTAGGTGTCCTAGGAACTGACAAAGTTATGGCATCCTATGCGGTCGTCGGCGTCACAGACTTTCAGGGTTGATGATACGATTCCCAGAAGGAGTGGCATCATCAAATCCTGAAGAGGCCTCACTTAGCCAACTTCCAAATGATCGGTCCCCAGAGTCGACAATCCAACTAACCAGCAACCCGAGCCACCCAAAGGGCAGGATAGGAGGCCAACCAGAAGAACCTCGTCTGAGTGTAGATTTCGCGGGACACTAGGACATGCAAAGCACGTGCGCGCCCACTAATCTCTACTCTAAGTCTAGGTGCACTCAAGCCCAGGTCCGGCTTATCTCTCAATCATAGAACACCCGTCACACCCCACAATACAGCAATAATAATAATAAAATGCTGAAATGTAAATACAAAAATGTAAATCCATACAAAATCCTCGACGGGAAAACAAGCGCTAGGATTGACTCTCTAAAGGGACGTTGGATTCCAAATGCATAAGGAACTATCGCAGTCCTTAGCAGCCAGGGGACGTTGGGTCCCCAGCAGAGTCGCCAGCTGTCGCTACTGCAGAAATCGGTGCCGGCTGACAGAAGAGTCGCCACCGTGCGTTATTTATCCCAAAGGAGGGAAAGGAAACGCTCGAAGTAAACCTAACGCGAAGACGGGGAAAGGTATGGTCATCGCAACCAAAACCTGGATTCGGGAATCGATTACGCAAGGGGAAGGTATTAGCACCCCTCACGTCCGTCGTACTCGACGGGATCCACGCTTGCTTGGGTTTGTACGGATTACATTTCTATCTAAACTAAAGGATGAGGTCTGAAAAGAAAAGAAAACATGACTCGGCAAAGCATCGCACTTTATGCCTACGTATTCCCGTCTGGAACGAGAAATCAGAGTCAACGTAGTTCGCCTAACTACGGGTGAAGGTGGGGAAGGTTGCTCGCTAGGATATCGCATCCTATGCCTACGTACTTCCACACAGCATGGAAGATCAGAGCAAACGTAGTTCGGGCTACGCACGACACAAGCTGTTCAAGTGTCTTTTATGAAAAAATCTCACCTTAAACAAGGGTTTTCTTATTGCAAAAAGGTTGATGTTTGTTCAAATCTTTTGACGGAAGAAATGAATTAATCTCTGTTATAACCTTTATTAGTGTTTTTCTGTGGTTCTGAAGAAAGAAGAGATGACACTCTACAAATCCTAGGGTCGAAAAAGGGAAATAAAATCTACCCTAATGTTATCATGCATGGGTTGAGACCTAATGTCTATCATGCTCCTCTCTTGGGCAAAGAGAAACAGAGATCCTAAGGGAATAGACGGAAACAGAAACAGCAGATATATACAATAAAGCAGTAAAATGCATGGATGCAACAATACAAGCGAGGCAAGGGAGTCCCACTCAACCTCGAACCTAGAAAACAATAGGCAAAAGGGAACAGAATTCACTTTCAACCCATCAGGTTAAACAGCAAACAATACAGTCCGGGAAATTCACACAATACATCAAGAATTAAACAGCTAAAATAAACAGCAAAGCAATCTTCATCAGCATCTGCCTTCAAGTCAGCATCAGCTAGCTACCAGCTTCAAGCAAGCATTATCTTCAATCTCTCAATGGCTTTTCTTCAAGTCCTCCTCTCCAAGCTGAGGAACCAATCACAAGAATGAATTGGGTGTTAAGCAATTAGTTGACCACCAAAGGTGGCAAACAGACTGCTATCAACACATAAAATATTTCTCTCAAGAGTTCTATCTCTTAGACACTATCACCAAGCCTTCGAAAGGAAGGGGGTGAGTGTCTTAGAGAGACTCTGCATCACAGAGAAGGATGGAGGCAGTCAAGACCTTCCATGTTTGTGAATCAAGTTTTCTACTCTAGAGCTCTGCCTAACTCCTAGATCCTACAAACTTCAACAGCTGCCAGCAAGAGATACTCCTCATCAACTTTGGAAGTTGGTCTTCATTCTCGGATCTTCAAGTGGGCTTCATCAACACAGTCTTCAGCTCAAACCCCAAGCCCCAAACAAACCCAATACCCCACACAGACAAATAATAACCCTAAAGAGGGCACACCACACAATCAATCAAATACAAACAATATACTAGTAGCAGTAGGGGAAACCTAATATTTTCTAAGGGATCTATTACCTACCCATAACCCCTATAGTCCCATACCCCAAAAAAATCAAATCAAAATCCCTAAAAGAAATTATCTATCTCACCTATGCTCATTTAAAACCCTAATTTTAACCACTCTAATTTCACCTAATCAAATCATCTAAAAAGTAATCCTAAAATTACAAATTAAATCCTATATACAAGTTGAGGTCCTAAGTGACATATCCTAAAAAGAATGAGTCCTAAATCTAAAGGGAACTATTAGAACTAAATTCAACAAAATTGAGTACTAAACTAAACTCATTAAAAAGCTATTTACAAGAAAAATGCACAAAAAATATTAAAACAAAATAAAATGCTATTTTTATTATTGGATATTTTTCTTAATAGAATTATGAATCTACCACAAAAAGAACCAATTAAAAACAAGCTTTTTTCAATTTTATATGGATTTTCTAAGATCAAAGAAAATTAATGAAAATGAAAATCAAAAAACATGAATTAAATGAGGAGGGGGTGCGTATATTATATGCGCTCAGTTATTTACTCAGATGGGCCATGAAGTGGGGGGCGTGAATATCAAAAGGCGCTAGGCCCAGCATGCATCAGAAATTGAATTAAAAATAAAAGAGAAAAGGAAATGGCGCGCGGTGCAGGAAGCAACAATTCCAAGTTAAAATCCATTGGGCTTGAGTTTGGGGGGTGGGAATATCACGATTGGATTCAGGCCCAGGGGTTGCGTTTAATGAAACACATCGTTTCAAAGCTCAGACATTCCCTCCATTTTCAACTTCGAATCTCAGCCATTGGATTAGTCTAATGAGTCAATAATTTGGCACGATCGAACGACCATGGTGTCGTCTTCTCCAATCAACTTCTAGGGTTTGCAGGATTTTCTCCCCCATGCAAGCACCTTCCACTCATTCGTTCTCTCTCAATATTCCATGAAATCAAGACTTATAAGAACCAAAATTAGTCTACTAACTCCAAGGAATCCAGCCATACCAATATCACTCCCTGAAACCCCCTAGAACTCCAAACCCGATAGGTAGAAACCCTTGATTCACCAACTGCACACTGCAATGGAATCTCACAATTCTTGATTCTAATTGTCCTATCTTGTTCATCATGTCTCACTGATCTCAGCAAGCTATTACACGTGCATTAACAACCACTAACCATTCTAATCTCAATCTTTAAAGAATCATCACCCTGCTATCAACCTCCATGAAACCTTCTCAATCTCTTTGAAAATGGTCATCTATCCTAACCTAACAATCCTATACTAACGAACTAATCTAAAAACACCTAATTAGGAAGATAAAGATAATTCACCAACCTGCTAGGTAGCTATGGCAGATGTGGAATCAGATTGATTCAGAGCTTGAATCCTCTTCTCAATGGTCCTCTAATGGTGTAATTCTTTCTGTTTGCACAATCTTGGATGGAAGAAGCTTGCAATGGTGAATTCGAGCCTTGCTTGCACTTGAAGATATGCTTGAATATCACTCTCTCCAATGGATTCTCCAACTGAATTCTCCAACCTTTTTCTTCATTGTGATCCACTTGTTATATAGAGCCAATTAGCAGATCCTAGATGCTTCTAGAATGTGGTGGAAGAATGTAGAAATTCTCATGTAATGACACTTTGAATATCTCTCATATCATGCATACACCCTTCTAAACTTGTGTTAAAATCTCTCCTCATGAGATATTGAGAGTGTATGTGTGAAAAAACAAGCTCCTTGCCTTGAAATTTACCTTGTGCCAAGTTTTCCATACTTGCCTTATTATGCAAGTAACAAAAATACAAAGCAAGTCTAAAATTTAAACCCTAACTCAAAAAAGTGGCTGAACCAATGTCTTCAAAATGTTGTTTGGATTCAATTTGGTATATTGGATGACCCATTTTGGATTTGTAGATCTCTCAAACCATTTTCCAACTTGAACTTTTTCAAGTTATATGCCTTTTTTAAGTCATTTTCCACCAACTTTTATCAAGTCTTGTTCTATGCATTTACAAACTTACATGACCTCTTCTCTAGACTTAAAATGACATTTTGAGAAACTTTGATGTTGGGAAGTTTTTCATTTGAAGCTCCCTTGTATGAGTTTTGGGCATAGGCTAAGAATGACCTGTAATTCTCAAATGACCAAAATACCCTTTGCTTGCCAAGACCATAAGTAGAGTTCCACCAATCATATGGAGGCATACCATACCTTTCTAGAAAGCTAAGACAATGAGGAACAACTCTCATGTTGGCCAGAAATCCATTTGAAATCTCCTTGAAGGTCAAAAGTTGCTTGGAAGACAGACAACTTTCACAGACAAATTTCAGTGCCCTCAAATGACTTATAACTTGCAAGAGCTATAACTTGAGTTATATAAATCATCTTGATGACTTCCACCACTCAAATTAAATCTATGAAGATACTCTACAAGTTTTATGTGGACCAGAAATTCATATGAAGCTTGCATCTTGAGTTACACTGCTTTGAAGTTGGACCCAAATCAGGGGATTTTACACTGAAACCCTAATTTGGTAACTCCATTTCTCCTTGATTCCTTCTGATTTTTATTTAGCAAAACACCATATCCATATACATATAGCAAATAATGAATCCCACATTCTTCAAATGATCCTGGATGCCTTTCAAAACAAGTCTTTGACCTAGGGTTGACCTAGTGTTGACCCAGACAAAACCCTAGTTGACTGACTTCAACTGAGGCCCTTGCAATCATTCCAATGACTTGGCTCTCCTTCAAAATTATCATCTAGACTCTTCATAACATCCATACACACCTCATGCTCTTGGCTCATAGCTCATGCTTCCTCTGATGACCCCCAAACATTCTCAAGATAGTGGAGAACTCACTGATCAACCTGTCAACTCTTCAAAGCTCAAATTCTTCCCTGATGACCTGAGTAGTCTTGAATATGAATGAAACCCTTGAATATTCCTCTTGAGACAAGAGTGGCACTTGATCCCCTGATTAAGATAGCTTGCTTATGCTATGCCATGCAGATGAATACATTATGTACATGATGACAATGCAAATGACTATGCAATTGAAACATAAACCTAGATTAGAAAAGGTTGGGAAAATTTTGGGGTGCAACACTTATTAAGATCCACTTTCAAAAAACCTGATTTATCCATTCGTATGCCACTATTATTTTCAACCCACTTGCATCCAAAGATAGGAATCTGAAACTTCTCATAATCAAACACCCAAATGCGCTCGATAACCCCATAATACGAGGAAATGTGCATTGCTTCGGCAAGCACGGTGACACCACTATTTTGCATTGTACTTTTATCATCTTGTTCCTTGGTATAAAATGTGTATCCATTAATTGCGTATGCGCTATAAGAAAACACATGCAAACTTGGACCATATGCTAAACATCTCAGTCTTTTTGTTATTGAAGCGGGATCAGAATAAAACTTTGAAAAAATATGCTCCTTGAACCATGTTATAAAACTTCGATTGTGCTCACGTACTATCCAATTTTCATTTCTATTCAGATTTAAACCTCGGAGAACGTCCTTGTGCATTTCAACATACGACTCAACCTCAATGTCATTATGCAGAACATACAAATGCATTTGCTCCCGTTAATCCCTTGAAACTGTCACAACTTTATTTCCAATTAACTGTTTACCTACTATTTTTTCAACAACATGAGAGTTTGGGAGGCCAATGGATTGAACGTTGGACAAATATTCAGTACAAAACTCAATAGCTTCTTCAATAATGTATCATTCAACAATACATCCTTCTGGTCGACTTCGGTTTTTCACATACCCTTTCAATATTTTCATATAACGTTCAACAGGGTACATCCATCTCATATAGGCAGGTCCACACAATTGTGTCTCTTTCACAAGATGAACAACTAGATGTACCATTATGTCAAAAAATGATGGAGGAAAATACATTTCAAGCTCGCACAAAGTAATAACTATTTCTCTTTGCAATGTTGGTAAGATCGCAGGATCTATCACCTTACTACAGATTGACCTAAAGAAAAAACACAATTTAGTTATTGCGCCTCTCACTTTTTCTGGCAAAATAGAATGTATACCTATTGGTAGAAAGTGTTCCATTATAACATGGCAATCATGTGTCTTTAAACTCTTTAACTTGAGGTCTTTCATAGAAACAAGTCTTCTAATATTTGAAGAGTATCCTTATGGAACTTTAACTTCACTCAGAAACTTACACAGTATCTTTTTCTCCTTTCTAGATAAAGTATAAGCAGCAGGTGGTAGATATGTGCGATTTCCTTTCTTCAAGGGTCCTAATTAATTTCTTATTCCCATTGCTACCAAGTCCTTTCTTGCTTTAAGGCCATCCTTAGACTTTCCTTGTATATTGAGTAACGTACCAATAACACTTTCAAATACATTTTTTTCAATATTCATAACATCAAGAAAATGTCTTACATACAACAACTTCCAATACGTCAACTCAAACAAAATTGACCTCTTCTTCCACCCACGCGTGACAAGCGTATGAGCAAAAGGCTTGCCAAACTTAGTACTCACATCTTTCACCTTTTCAAAAATTTGTTCGCCGGTCAATGTAGGTGGAGCTTTACGTTGTTCTGAATTTCCATTGAATGCTTTTCTCCACCCACGGTAGTGATGACTAGAATTTAAGAATCTACGATGACCAAGAAAGACATTCTTCTGACCAAATTCCAACCGCGTCCAATCTGTGTTTTCTTCACAGATAGGACACACACATTGACCTTTAATGCTATACCCCGATAGATTTCCGTATGCTGGGAAATCATTAATTGTGCCAAACAACATCGCCCTCAAATTGAAACTTTCTTTCATATATCCATTATAAACCTCCACACCGTTCTCCCACAAACTCTTTAAGTCTTCGATTAGAGGTGTCAGGTATACGTCTATGTCATTCCCTGGTTGTTTAGGGCCAGAAATTAACATAGATAACATCATGTACTTACGCTTCATTCATAGCCATGGAGGTAGGTTATAAATCATAATAATTACAGGCCAGGTGGAATGTGAGATACTCTGCAGACCATACGGATTCATTCCATCAGTCGATAATGCCAAGCGAAGGTTTCTAGCTTCTTCTCCAAAATCAGGATAATCATTATCAATTTTCATCCACTGTGGTGAATCTGCCGGATGTCGATACTTCCCATCTACAATTCTATCATCTACATGCCAAGTCAGGTGTTTTGCATCTGTTTCACTACAAAACATGCGTCTGAATCTCGGAATTATAGGAAAATACCATAATACTTTTGTTGGTGACAATTTTTTCTTATACCGAGATACACCGAATTTAGGACACTCGTTTAATGATGCATATTCATTTCGAAACAAAATGCAATCATTTGGACAAGCATGTATCTTATCATAGCTCATGCCAATAGAGCATAATTTTTTTAGCTTCATAGGTTCGATTGGGAAGAACATTATCCTCCGGAAGCATCTCTTGAAGTAGGGCTAACAACTCTGTGAAACTTTTATCCGACCATCCATTACCCGCCTTTAAATTGTACAACTTTAATACCGCGGACAATCTTGTGAAAGTAGTGCAACCTTTATACAACGGTTTCTCTGCATCGCTTACCAACCTCTCAAACATCTTGGGACAATCTTGAAGATCTTCTTCAAGTGCTTCTGCAATCTCTTCGACTCGATCACAATCATATGTATCCCTGCCATTGTCCTTTGAAGCACTTGTCGTATTATTCCGGGGTTCAACATTCTTGTTACTTATCTCACCATGTAATGTCCAACATGTGTAACTTCGATCAATTCCATGTCTCATTAAATGAGATTCCAACTTAACGGCGTCAACTCGACGCCCATGACAGCATCCTAAGCAAGGACATGTGATCCTACTGGGGTCTTTGGCGTGCTCAACAGCAAACTTAACGAACTTCGTTACCCCATTCTCGTACTCTTCTGACAATCGATTACCAGACATCCATTTTTTATCCATACTAATTGAGTAATCTACACTAAACTATAAAAGTTAAACAAAACAGAGAATACCTGTAAGGAAATCACTAACTTCTAAGAATGCTACGCAATAGGATGCTTGGAAACGATCACAACTTTGCTCTTCACAGGTAACCCCTATAGCAGACAAAATATAAATTTTATTAAAATCATATTAATAATTAACCAAGACAAAAATACTAGATAATCCACCAAAACAAATCATATTAAAAATACTAGATAATCCTTAAACCAAAATGACACCCTTACTAAACATTGAGAAATCCTAACTAAACATATAAAACCATAATAACATATAAAACCATATCATATAAAACCATATTCATGTTGGCTACTCTCTTAAAAAATAGGAATTTCCAAACTATATTAAACATGCAAAATATAAACTCTTGTTTGTCAATCTAAAACATACAAAATATAAACTCTCTTAAAAAATATAAACTCTCTTAAAAACATTTTCAACAGAGAGACTTAACATAAAAACATATAAATCTCTTATCCACATTTTAATTATTCTTTCTTCCTTTCCATTATTTTCTCTTGTAGAAAACATATTCAGTTCAAATACTTAACTTGATTCTGGTTATAAACTCTCAAATATAAACTCTCAAATATAAACTCTCATATAAACTCTCAAATAAAAACTCTCTGTTTATAAAGACTTAACTTGATTGCATTCAAATAATAAAAACATATTCAATTCTACTTAAAGATTACAGCAACAATGGTGAAAATATACGTAAAAAAGAAAACCAGAGTAAAACTTCAAATACCGTAACAATGGCAGAAATGCAATGCAGACGAGCAGAGGGACGATGAACGGCGGCGAAATGCAACAGAGGACGGCGACGGTTGGACAGCAACGGTGGGTTTATAGGGCAACGTTCTTTATTCGCCAGAGAAAAAGAAAGAAAGAAATACGTAATGATTGTTCTGTTTCTCATAAAAATTCTGGTGGGTATTTTAAATTAATTCTAACTAAACCTATAGCAGCGCTTTTTAATGGCTTTAGCAGCGCTTTAAAAAGCGCTCTCAAAGATCTTCTTATGTACCCCATATAGCAGCGCTTTATGGAAAAAGCTCTCTCGTAGACTATACCTACAGCAGCGCTTTAGAAAAGCGTTGTCTTTGGGCTGTCTTAGACCCCCCATTTAGTAGCGCTGTCTTAGGACCCCCCTTTAGCAGCGCTTTTTAAAAAGCGATGTCTTTGGGCTGTCTTAGACCCCCCTTTTAGCAGCGCTTTTTGAAAAAGCGTTGTCTTTGGTTATCAATTTTTTTCTTTTTTTTTTAAAATTCCTCTTTAGCAACGCTTTTTCTAAAAGCGTTGTCTTTGTATGCGCTGCTAAAACTCATTTCTGGCGTAGCGGGGTTCGTCCGATTGAGACAAACCACGTGCGAGAAGGAGAGAGTACTAGGCAATTTCTTTTGTCCATTTCCTTTTTTTTTTGACATGCGACATTGTTGTTATTGATGTGGGCCTGTGTGGGCCTAGCCCCATGACCCATGTTTCTTTTTATTTTCTTTCTAACACACCCTTATTTGTTTATCTTACACTATATTGTTTGTTTCTCAACTTTTAATTATTACTATATTTAATTAATTAGTCTTTTATTAGATTCTAATTTTGAAATTATAATGTGTTTTAATCAGGATTTTAGTTCGTTGTTGAATAGTTTGTTCTTACTAATTAGGAGTTTTAATAAGAGATTAGGACGTCTTTTTTTTTAAGTTTATTGGTGATTAACTTCTAATTAATATATGAGGCCTTTATATTTGGATTTTTATTTGAGGATTGTGATTAATTGTTTGATAGTTTCTCGAGCACTTTGATTGCTTGGTTTAAAGTTCTGACACTCCCTGGTGAATTGTGATTAAGATAGGAATTCAAGATTTGGCGTGCATAGATAATTGTTCTTTCTCACGATCTCTTAGAATATTGGGTCAACCTTATCTTCAATAAATTGAATCAATATAGGCTTTAGGCTTTGACCTTTATTGCATGATAACATTAGGTTAGAATTTCTCTTTAATCTTATTTTAGATTCATAAAATTAAGTTAGTTCCCTTAGGATGTTAACTTAGACAACTTATAGATTAAATCCCATTCTCACAAGAGAATTAGACATGATTCATCTATGTAGTCGAGATATAATTCTTCTACCCCATAACATAATCGAGAAAGATGTAGAACCTTTTTTGCTTGAGAGAGGTATATGGCATACTCGTCAATTAAATCCGAGTTAGGGCCTTTCTCTCAATGCGACGCAAAGACCGTCTTTCATACGCTTGTGGTGGTTAAAGTCAAGTATTCTCCCAAACATGACGACTTGTCTCTTGTCCTAAAAAGCAACTTTTTCCTTTTACTTCATTTACCCCTTTAGGGGAACTATGAATGCTCTGATTCCATTCTCGTCTGGATACGTAGGCACGGGATGCAATGTCTTGGGGAGCATACTTAGGAATAATACCTTAGGACTCCTTTTACTTTTTCACCCTTTAGCAAACAGATTAACAATTAACACAATAAAACAAGAGGTTCCTATAGAGTACTACAAATACTTAGAATGTTAGAACCTTCCCTAGGTATAACCAACCCCCGAATCTTAGATTCTCTAGCTTTGCATTGCATTTCATACTCATGGGTTATTTTGATATTTTTCCCTTCCCTTGTAAAAATTAAAGACCGGTAGTGAATAATGTTTTGTGGTTCAAGTTAATTAATAGCTTGATATCCAATTCTCACCGCGACAGAAATGGCGACTTCATTGTGGACTTAATCTCAGTATTTCTTGAGGGTTCCCCCTAACTTGTTTATTTATTTTTGTTGTATATCTATCTATCTACTTATCGGTATATAATGTTTCTACTTTGGGTTGTTACTTTCGTGTGGTGAGATAAGTCCTAGACCCAGACTTAAGTGTACTTATGATAGGAAGGTGATATATTCAAGGAGGCTTATAGGGAGTTGATTTCCGACCAAGCTTATTTAAGAAATCACCACTCAGTTGAGGCCCTCTTGAGAATAGTACTGTTGAACGAGTATTCATGAAAGTGCTTACTATTTTTGAACTAGGAGCCTGTGATACTTGGAACCTTTAGTTACCCTTAACTTAACTTGGCCTTTCTTATGGCGTAGTGTGATGACTATGAGGGAGTAGTCCCAAAATAGTTTATACGCGATGCTACACTCAAAAGAGGTTCTCTTGAGAATATTATTAACTACCAAGTATTTGGGAAGTTGATAATGTCCAAAAGATGAACTGATGACTTTGGGAACTTTTAGAACCCTTATTCTGCAGGTACATTGAACCCTTATTCCACGCCATTTAGGATGGGTAGACCATTACTCCAGGCTCGTTGACTTTCAAACCTAAGTCTTTGCTTGTTTGAATGTATATGTGTATATGTGGATCTGTGTATACCTATGTTTGAGCACACATCATGTTCATAAAGGTTTCATGGAATTCAAAGCTTTTGTTTACAAACATCATAGGTTTTACCATTGGATTATGACATTATACCCTATTTTCAATAAAATCATATTTTTAGTTATCAAAAGTATTGTCCACTTCATGGTGTTTGTAAATATAACCTTTGAGTTCCTTAAAACCCATCTGCATTTGCACATTTGCATTCGTCATTAGCATTGCATTTGCACATTTGCATTCTCAGGTTCTCACTCTTGCTTTTTCCCTCAAAGAGGAGGCAAGCTAATTCATCAGTACGATACTCGGGCCAGTCAAAGAAAGAAAATGAAGAACATTGAGCAAGAAAACCATGAACTTCATAAGGAGGTGAGTACTTTGAGGTCTGGTGTGGAAAGACTCCCTGCTTTGGTTGAAACTCTGGTTCCTACTCAAAATCAACCTTCTCCTCATATTTCTCAGACTCTGCTTCAAAGGATCGTGATTTTTGAAATCATGTCAATGCCCATTCTTGTGACTCCCACTAGCGCATCTAACAAATCTAAGAAGCTTATGGAAGGTTTACCCAAGGAGAAGGAACAAGCTGCTAATTTTATTTCATGATAGAAACATGGAGGATCTTGTAACAAAAGTAAACAACACTTGGATCAGTTTGACTCGATCCTAATGGTTTATTCTGAATTATATCCTGCTTTAGTACAGAAGAATATGGTGAAAGCAAAGAGTATGTCAGTCATCCCAAAGAATCTACCATGGTGGTTTAAGTATGATCATTTTTGTCCATTTCATCGAGGGGCACCCGGTCATGATATTGAACATTGTTTTACTTTGAACGTCGAAATACAAAAGTTAGTGCAAAGCGGTATTTTGTCTTTTGAAGATTCTGGACCCAATGTCTCAACAAGTTTGTTACCCAAGTATGGAAACGCTAAGGAAGGATATTTCAGAGAATATTGTATCTCTGACGTGAATTCAATGAGAGGATCTTTAGTAGATATGCATGTCAATTTATGCAGGCTTACCTATTATGAGCATAATCAGAAACTGCATTTTAATCAAAGAATCCTCTTGTATGTTCTGTGGTGAAGAGGGATCTCCAAGATATGTTGAATCAGAAACTGCTTCATATCTCTAGAGAAAGGTTGAATGTCAAAGTTCTGCATTTTAATATACCAGAACCAATGGTAATTACTTGCAACATAAGGGAATCCTCTCCTATGCTTTGTGGATACGATACTACCATGCTGAAAGGTGGTAAGAAAGTTCTTGTTGATGTTGCTCCTGCCACTTAGGTAATTCCGAATTGCCAATCACAGTTTCATCAAAGAACACATCAGAGTCATGCTCAAAAGAAGTTTAACCCAATCCCACTGATTTACAGTCAATTGTGGTCCTACTTTATTCAAAAAACGGTAATGGCACCCAAAAATACCAAAGCCATGAAATCTCGCCCTCTTGGGTTCAATCTAGATACCAGTTATGAATTTTATAATGGAGCAATGAGGCATTCGATTGAAGAGTGCAAGGTTTTCCAGGAAAAAGTCCCAGAGATGAATGACGATGAGGTGCTGAACTTCAAGGGAGGAAGCCCAGTTGTGAATGGAACGCCTTTACGGTGAAGGATATGAAGACTCAAGAAAGTTCTTTTCAAGCCGGTGGAACCAAGAGCATAGCTCATCAGGTTGTTTGTGTGTTTGCTTACATTTGTTGTTATGTCTTTGATTATAAAACCATGATTTTCATCTATGAACTTGTTTGTTTGAATGATTAATGCAATAAATATGTTTGTCTTGAAGAAATCCATTTGTATTCACTCATAAAATGCTTTTTCATGTTTTATAATGCCAACTTTACCCAATCTCTTGCTTTGATAGAGAATTGGGAGGTGGATGACAAAATCAAAAATATAAGATCTCTAGTCATATGCTTTTGAATAAAACCCGACTGATGATGTAAGACATTATTTCAAATCTCCAAACACCGGAGAGATAAGGAAGATGATCCCTCTTTAACCCCTTTGAGCCTTGAAGAAGAAGTTTCCATCATACAAAAACCATAAATTTAACCTAGGGCATAGTAGTCTTCAGTTAAATCTGATCGAGCACCCAGACTCTTAAAAAGGAGGAGTGTACATTCGAGAATCCATTTTATCTATTAGGAGGCTGAAAGTCAAATCCATAATGATTATCCCTCGGCAATCTAAAGAATGGGGCAGCCACCATCCGTTCAAAAAGGTCAAAATAACTTAGAGTCACACGACTTGTTCATAAATAAAAAATAAAATGAAAAAACTAAAAGCCCGCTAAGTCAAAACCTATGAAGAGGACTTGGGAAAAATTGGGACATCCCGCTGGACTTCAAAGTCAAATTCAAAAGTCTCTGTCTAGGAAAAAGTTAGGGAATGAAAAATGCGAAAAGCGAAAACAAAGGATTACAAGGAAATATCCTCAGTAAAGAACAAAGTCGTGTGATCAAACACCAAAAGAAAATAGGTGAGTGACTGCCATGTCCAACCCTTCAGTGGTTTCTCAACCATATCAAAATCCTCTTGAGAGATGGGTGCTCGTATCAGGTTAACTAAATATTAGGATTGGAGAATATCATGAAGAATGGGTGGTGTTGCACCCCAAAATTTTCCTAACCTTTTCTTACTTGGTTTATGTTTCACTGCATTAGCATTGCATTAATCTAACATTTTCATAGCATAGAATTGTTCATTTAACAGGGGATCAAGTGTGGAGCCTTCATATAGGTCTTATGCAAGTTTGAGAAGTCATCATAATCATCAGAAAGAAGGTTGGGTTCTTAGGAGGTTCATTTGTTTGTATGGGGTTAGTCTCCTGATTTGAGGACCAATTGAAGATCATCAATGGATGGTGAGGTCTTGACCAAGGTGAGGAGGTGTGAGTAGAGCTCATTGAAGTGCTTTGAAGGTCATGGTGGAGCTCAATCAAGTCACTGTGCCAAGTGTGAAGAGCCACATTTGAGGGTGTGACAAGTAGGGTTTTCACCTGAGTAATCCTAAGTCAATTGACCAATTGAGGAGGATCAAAGCTCAATTCTAGGTCTTGGAAATCATGGATAGTTGTGTTGAGACACATGAGATGATATTTCAAGATCTATTCAAGAAAAGTTCAAGGTGTGAGGAGTTGCTAAATTAGGGTTCTTAGGGTAAAATCCCCTATTTGGTGCCTAACTTCAAGACCACTTATCTCAAGATGCAAGTTTCGTCTCCATTTTTGGCCAACATGAAACTTGTATATCATGATCTTAGCTTTAATATGAGTACTAGAAGTCCTCCATTGGATTTATAGAACTCAAGTTATGGTTCAGACAAGTTACATGTCCTCAGATGCCTCTGAAATTTGTTATTGAAAATCACCTGACTTCCAAGCTATTTTTGACCTAGGATGGTGTTTCTCCTAAACTTTTGGCCAACATGAAAGTTGTTGCTCTTGATCTTAGCTTTCCAAATTGTATTATAAGTCTTCCATATGATTTGTAGAACTCAAGTTATGTGGTTTAAAAGTTGAGGGGTATTTTGGGAAAGTGGGATTATAGGTCATTCTCAATTATAGCTCAAAATCTCCAACTTGCACATCTGAAATGGAGTTTTGTTCAACATGGGACTTGCTCAAAATATGGTTTTTAGGTCAACCAAGAGCTCATGATGAATTGGTTTGGTCCATAGTGAGAGTTTATTTGAATTGGTTTGAAAGAAAGAGAAATTAAAGGTCTTATTTGGTGGGAAATTCAAATAATTTGTTATATGCTCAAACAAAGCCAAATGACCACTCAATTTGATCAGAAATGATGATTTAGAAACATTGGCATTATTAGATTTTTCAATTGACCTATAATTTATGGTGGTTTGGCATGTTTCTTCACTAATAAGCAACATCATAAGAAATCATTCACCAAGGCAATTGGGAAGCTCTAGCTGATCTGAATTCATTCCACATGTGTTATGCAAGCTAACCAAAGCTCCCCAAGCAAGCTTTTGAGCCAGAATTCGCACATGGCATGTTGAATTTTTTGAAGAAAATTGAAAATTGGTTTTATTATTTTGGGCCTCCATTGGATCAAAAAAGCCCACAAACACTTTCTATTTAAGTTCTGTGGATGAATTGGAACCTTTTTGGAGAGCATTTCGCACCAGAGCCAAGGATAGAAGTTGGAGCTTGAAGGAGAAATTTGGAAATCGTGTTTTCACTTCTAGGCCAGATCCAAGCAAATTGAAGTTAGCAAAGTGTTCCTCATCAAGCATTGAAGCAATCTGCATAGTTTTGAGGCCAGAATCGTGTTCTACATACCTCAATTCAAAGCTACAAGTCAGCTTGGTAAATCTCAGATTTCCTCTTAATTTAGCATGATGTAGTTATAAATGAACATGTGGCTAGGATCTATGTGAAATGTAGCACGTTTTAGGATCAAATTGGTAGCAATTAGTGATGATTAATCATGTGGTACCATTTTTGTTTTGATTCGAAACTCTTTGATCTGGATGAATTAATACACAATGAATAGCTTAGGTTAATCAGTGAAGTATGAGGATCATTTCTATACCATTAATTGGACAATTGGTGAGGATTAATGACATGACATAATTTGGATCTTGATTCGGTTTTGGAAATCTAGAAGGTTTCAGTTAATTTGGATAGGTTATTCGTGATCAACGTGAAATTCTGAGCAAGATAGGTATAAGGTTTGTAATTTCTGGACACCTGTAACTTGACCTTCACCGGTGAAGACGGTGGCACCACCGTCTGGGCCACCGTCTGTGTTTTTGTATCTCACCTGAGCTAGAGGAAAAAGAAAGTCTCGTGGCCCTTGGATCTCCCAGAAACCTTGACTTGTTATGATGATCGTGTGGCTCAGATTTGAACTTGAGTTGGCTCCAACAATGAAACGCATCGTTTCATTAATCCCAGTCAACGTGTGACTGGGATGCCTGCATGGACACGCGCATTAGCCTAGGATCTGATTACTTAGTCTTACAATCCAATGGTTCTCATTATTTCCAGCATTTTATTTTCTTTTATTTGTTTTATGATTTTCTTTAATTCCTTTTATCTTCTAAAATCATTTTAAATTTCAATAATTGTCAGAAAAATAAAATAAAAATATCCCCATGAACCTTGCTTTATTTGTGTTTTGTCTGTAGCATTAGATTTAATTTTTGTTGATTTTTCAATTTAATTCATATTTTTCTTGTTTTGGATATTTCTTTATTTTTGCATAATTGAGTTGTCTGTTTGTTGATTTTTGTTCTCTCATTTGATTAGGATTTTTACTTTGAATTTTTGATGGATGCTAGGTTAGATATGTATGCTCCCATAGGATGTTTCTCACATTTTTTTAGAAAATCTTAGCTTCTGATTTAGAGATAGGTTTAGAGCCTTTCCCCATTAATGGTTTCCCTTGATACCTTTCAACTTAGGATTTTATTAGAGGACTTAGGGATTGAATTAGGTCCTGATTTTTGAACTATAGATCAATAACAAATGCATGTTCCCATATAAAAATAATTAGATTTTTAGGTTGTTTTTTTCTATTTTAGATAGAATATTTAAGTTGTTTGTTCCTTTGGTGCTTCAACTTTGGTGATTGTTTTGGAATGGACTCAAAGTGGGCTTTTCTTGCATGTTGGGCTTCTGGTTCCGCTTGGATGGTGTCATGGACATGATGAAGCTTTTGTTGAGTGGCTGGTGGAGCTTGGATTGGAGCTTTTCTTTCCTTTCTGTTAGTTTTTTGTAGCTTATGAGATTAGGGTTTTTAGGAGAGAGCTTTAGAAGTAGTTTTTTCTTCAAATAATGGTTGGTTTCATTCACCTTCCATTCTCATCCTATGATTCAAAGTCCTCATGTGAAAGTATCATCTCTCCTTTGGATGGATGTGTGACATTTTTACAATGAGTAGATCTTTTGAGGATGCCTTTCTCTGATGACTGGTTGAGTGTCAGGTGGGGATTCCTTTGGTTTCCTTCCTGCTTCCCATCATCAAATACTCATCTTGTTAATTCTCTTCATTCTTGGTGGAGTGCATTGTTAAAGTTTGAAGATGGAGTATCCCTTTCCTTGCCTTGAAGATGATGTGGACTTGAAGAGTAGTTACAGACTTTGAATTGGATTGCTGTCAGAAGATTGCTCTGCTGTGGAGATTGCTGGCTTGTGTTCCCTGTTTGTTTGTTTTCTTCTTATTCAACTGTATTGATGTGATTTGCTTGGAGTGTTGCATTAGGTTTTAGGCTTCATGTAGATGATCATAGGCCTAAGAGCATCTTAAGGGTTGAGCTTCTCCCCTTGCTTGTATTGCATTAGAGGTTGAGTTTCTCCCTCTGCTTGTATTTTTACTGTGTGGCTTTGCTTGCTGGTATTTGGTAGAGCTCAGCTCCCTTGCCTGTGTGGTGTGTGGCCCTTGTGCCTTGTTTGTTAGAAGTTGAGATTGGTTCCTTCTGCTTGGCTGTTGCATTGCATGCTTTTTGTTTACAGTAATTTCTTTTCAGTTAATTTGTTTACTGTTTGTTTTCCTTTGCCACATTCCCCTAGGAACTCTGACTTCTCTGGTTCTAGAGAAGTTATGACAAACATTAGGGTTCTAACCATGCATGATAGCATTAGGTAGATTCCCTCCTAACCTCAACTGTAGCTCCATTTTGCATGACAACTTTAGGATTGGATCAGTTCCTCTTTAGTGCATCTTTTTTCTTCTCATTTGTAAACAAAATCAAAAATACAGTAATAAAGGCTAACTGACGTCGTACGTTATGAGCCTTAAGCTATCTGAGAAAGGATTGTTGGAGAGTTTATTTTCAACAGTCTGGATGTTTAGTATGGCACCCTTTGGGTGGCATGCGATGCATTCACTCTCAGGTCATAGTCTCTAGTGCGATATCAGTTGCAAACATCCATAAAAGTTACTTCTCTAAAAAACAGAAAACAAAGATCAAACTCTTTTTGTCCGCTTGGACCTTTAATCCCTTAGAAACCCTTTTTTAGAAGGAGAGTTCTGTTAACTCCCGGTTCTACCGCAAACGGTAAACGCCTAAGTCTCCAATGGTCGAGCTGCATACACCAACTGCTGGAACCGTATGTTAACTTTACTCGGATAAAAAAGAAAAACATGTGTCTCTCGTGTCCCGAACTACGTTTGCTCTGATCTTTCACGCTGTGTGAAAGTACGTAGGCATAAGATGCGATATCTTGGCGAGCAACCTTCCCCCGTAGTTAGGCGAACTATGTTGACTCTGATTTCTCGTTCCAGACGGGAATACGTAGGCATAGAGCGCGACGCTTTGCTAAGTCATTTTATTTTCTTTTCAGACCTGACCTTTAGTGTAGATAGATGTAACAAACCCGTCAGATAAACACAATAAGCATGGATCCCATCGAGTACGATGGACGTGAGGGGTGATAATACCTTCCCCTTGCGTAACCGACTCTCGAATCCAGACAATGGTTGTGATGACCTTGTCTTATACCTTTTGCGTCAGGTTTTTTCCGATCGTTTCCTTTCCCGCTCTGAGGGATAAATAATGAAAGGTGGCGACTCTTCTGTCTTGCCGGCCTCGTTTTTTGCAGTAGCGACAACTGGCGACTCTGCTGGGGATTCCAACGGTTCCCTATGCGAGTCAATCCTAGCGCTTGTGTGTTTACCTGTTGGGTTTTATTTATCGCATTTACTTTCATCATTTTATTTTTAGTATGATTATTATTGTGTTGTTGTGGGGAGGGGATCTGATGAGCGAGAAGCCAGACCCAGGCTTGAGTGTATTTAGCATTAGTTGTGGAAATTAGTGGGCGCGTGCTTGCTTTGCAGGCACTAGTGTGTCATGAAATCCATGCTCAGACGAGGTTCTCCCGGTTGACTTCTTTTTCGGCCCTTTGGGTCTGAGGGGTTGTTGGTTTGGAGGATTGCCGACTCTGGGGACCGATCATTTGTGACTCAGCAGAGTGAGGCCACTTCAAGGGATGATGATGCCACACCTTCTGTGATTTAGGTCCATACCTGTGTGCGGGGTCGGGTTATTGCATGAAACCTTAACCTTCAGACTACCTAGTTTTCTTGTCAGTGAATCAGTGTTGTTGGGTTCAAAGATTTTATCGTCAGAGATGTGGTTGTTCTCAACAGTGTGTAACTATTGGTCCTCTTCAGGGTTGTGCTATCAGAGCAGTGTGGTTATTGTGTTGGATCAGAGCTTTGATCTTCTCAGCAGCCACCTTGATCCTCTGTTGCATTGCATTTTGCATTTTGCATATCATTAACGTGTGTCTGTGTTGCAGGTACCGTTTCCCCCGATTCAGGTTTTCTTGCCTTCTGTTGTGCTATTATGGGTTCTCTGAGGAAGACTGTGGCCTATAAGCTTCCTACTCCAGATGTTGCTCAGTTGTCCAGTCTGATTGCTTTGGCAGATGATACTGTTAGAGGGGAATTCAGAAAGTCTTATGGGAAGTGTCATACCCTAAATTTGTCCTACCCATTTTCAATTATTTTCACTTTTCGACTTTATTTTCTATTTTACGTTGTCTGCTCGTTTCTTGTTATTTAGACACATGTCCGCTCGCAATTGGTCGATTTTTAGAAATTTATCTTTATGACCCATTAAGGCGTGACACGTGGCCTAACAACTTTTTTGTGAATATTATTTTCTTAAACTTTATTTCTTTTTTAAAAATATTACTAATAATATTTTTTAGTATTTATTTTTTCGTTTTTTAAAAATGTCATCTATTTTTTTTATATTTCTTTTAATACTTATTCAGTTGTTATTATTAATATTTATCTTATTATTTAGTTATGTTAATATATTAGCTCTCTCTATAGTTTTGTTAATTAATGTTAAGAAAATAAAATAATTAACAGAATTAAAAAAAAGGAGAAGGGAAGAGACGGAGTGGGCTAGGCCCATTGGAGAAGAAGGAAGAGGGGGTCAGATGGTCACACGATACAGATAAAAGGGGGAGGAATTGATTGTAAGTAAAAACCCTAAGGGACTGTTCACCATCTCCAATCGAACCCTAAATCGGCGCAGCTCCCTCAAACCCTAATCTCCTATTCGTCTCCCTCTTCCACCTTTCTCTATGGTCGCTGCCCTTTCATAACCCTAACGGAACCGTTCAAACTTTCACCCTTCCTATTCTTCATCCATGCTCGAATCACCAGTTCAACAATAATGGTAAAGCCTTCATGAGAATCTCGTATGAGCAAGCAAAAGTCTGCTTCATTTGAAGATTTAGAACAGCCAGAGTTCAAGCTCATCCATGGTTCATCGCTGTGACATGTTGTAACGAGGGTGAAACAGGTCGAAGCTTCGGTCTGAATTCCGTGTTACTCTAATTTATTAACAAGCGCAACCATAATGATGATGCGATGACGATGGTGGTAACAATACAGTCGCAATAATGAACGATCCAACTCGAATGTCTCGACTCAAGGATCTGATTGAAACTCGGTATCGTCAGGGCTCTTGGCTATCGACGTCGTAATTATGGTGTTCCAATTCCAGGAAGATAGTGTATTGGTGTTGCGCCGTGAGAATTTTTTGTCTCAGTTCTGCAAGATTTTCTTCATTCTTTCATTTATGCAATTAAATTTCTCTGATGATTATGATGTATGTTTTCCTAATTGTTAATGGTTTCTATGTTCGTACTATAGCAGAAGTATAATGGTTTCAGCTATGTTATAAGCTAGGGCGGTGCCTCTATGTTACCAGAAAATTACGAGTCCATCACCAATGGCTTTGGAAGACATGGCTTGAGCAACATCAACACCACATCGCGCCTGCAACAAATATTGAGTCATTGTCTGTTTTTTCCTTATTGCAGGTTGGCTTCGTCAAAATACTGCCAAAGTAAGTCTGTTGGCATTTCAGTGAGAGCCTGCTCATTGTCGGTTGGTCTTCCTCATGTCTGTGCCACAAACATTGTGATGATCTTAGTAGAAGTTATATCCAACCTGTATCAATTGTGTTTCTAAGCATTTGATTTTATATGTTTGTTGTTGTTGGCTTTAACGTTGATACTGACAAAAAGCACACAAGGTTATCAACCTCTGTTTTGGCGATTTTGAATTTGTGAAATTCGTATTCTGTGTTTGCTTGGATTGCTGTCTATTATGTGCAGATTTTTTAAAAGTTTAAACTCAAGGTTTGGAACCAATTGCATGTTGGCCGCGATGTCGTTGGATTCTATCATATACAGGCAATATAAACGAGTCTTCAGGCTCGCCCTTCAAGCTCGCGTCAGTAGTTTGAATCCAAGACGTTTGGTTTTAAGTCGACGGTTGATGTCCAACCCAGCTCGATAGTGTTGCACCCTAAAATTTGCTCAACCTTATTCACTTGGTTTATGTGTCAATATCATTAGCATTTGCATATAGAGTCATGTACATAGACTAACCATCTGCATAGCATAGCATGGCAAGTCATGCAACAGGGGACCAATCATTATTCTCATCTCTGGAGGCCTATCAAGAGGTTATTATCCTAATTCCATCTCATTCAAGTCATCAGAAAAGAATTTGAGAGCAGAGAGTTCAGCAGATCAAGCCTTGAGTCTATCCCCTATCTGAGGGTATCTGAGGGTCAACAAGGGGGTTGTGAGCTGTGAATGGAAGGCATGGAGAGCATCTAGACATCATGAGAGGCTTAGAAAGTCATTTGGGGAGGAAAACAAGTTGTTGAGGTGACCACAAGAATTGCAGTTGAAGACAGTCAACTAGGGTTTCATTTGGGTCAACCCTAGGTCAACCCTAGGTCAATTGACTGATTGAAAGGCATTAAGGGCTATTGGAGAGATGTGGGGTTCATCATTTGACATGGAGAATAAGGATATGTTGTTGTGCTAAGAAGAATTCAAGAGAAATCAAGGAGAGGAGGAGTTTCTAAATTAGGGTTTCTCTGTAAAATCCCCTAGTTTAGGTCAAATTTCCAAGCAAAATAAATCAAAATGCAAGCTTCAAATGGATCCTTGGCCAACATGAAACTTGTAGAGGATCTCAAGACCTTTAATTTGAGTGGTGGAAGACATCAAGGAGATTTATAGAACTCAAGTTATGGTCCTTGCAAGTTACAGGTCATCTGAGGTATCTGAAATTTTGTCTGTGAAAGTGACTTGACTTCCAAGCTATTTTTAACCCTCAAGGAGATTTCAAATGAATTTCTGGTCAACATACGAATTGTTCCTCATTGTCTTAGCTTTCTAGAATGGTATAGTATGCCTTCATATGATGTGTGCAACTCAACTTGTGGTCTTGGCAAGCAAAGGGTATTTTGGTCATTTGTGAATTACAGGTCATTTTAACCTATGTCCAAAACTCATACAAGGAGGCCTCAAATGGAAAAACTTGCAACATCAAACTTGCTCCAAATGACATTTTGAGTCTAGAAAAGTGACCATTAGAGATTGGAAAAGTCCATAGCACAAGGTTTCAAAATTGGTGAATTTAATGAAGAAAAATGGCTTAAAAAATGGTATTTTTCATATCTTGGCCAAATGATGCAAAATTATAGGTCATTTTGAATGGAAAAGGCATTTTAAAAACATTGGCTAAAGTGGAATTTTGAGCTTAGGTCATACTTTGTGAGTTATCCATGGTTGCTTGAATTGAAAGTAACATAATCCAAATTGAAAGGGAAAAGTGTAAGGGAAATTTCTCCAATGTTCTAGGAGGTTCTAATGCAACCTATATATTCATGCAAGCTGATTCATGCAAGGGTTGGTGCTCCCATTTGTCCAAAAATCTCCATTTTCATCCATTTTCTCATTCTTGCATAAGCTACTCAAACTCTTACAAATCTCAAAAACTCTCACATCTTTGGATTGAATCATCATCATCATCATTCAAACCCTAGGATTCACATCAAGAAGTGGCTGAATTGATCAAGGATCATACCAATTATCTTCTTCACTCCAAGTTGCATTTTCATCAAAAATCCATTAAAACTTCCTCCATCATTCTGATTTCTGTCACTATCATCATCCCTTATCATCATGGAGTAATTGGCACAAGAGATTGGAGAGAATTCGTGGCTGTGTGAAGAGATTCAATTTGAAACTCCAACTTGCATGAAGGATGGAATAGCATGATTCACAAGGATTAAGCACAAATCATTGCAAACAGAAGCATACTCATTCATTGGAGATCATTTTCAGCAAGTATCAAAGGTTGAATTGAGGTCTAGCTACCATCACCATCATCAAGTGCAAGGTATGTGAACTTCTTCGAATCTCACTATTCTGGCTGGTAGAGATCATGTGGTTAGGATAATATTGTTTAGAAACCCTAGGGGATTGATTCTTGAAGTTTAGGAATAGCTTCGCGGAGATCCATGACAGGTTGCCATTTCTGTTAGCTTCAAGAATAAGCTGTGTACTGGACCATAATTGATATAATGATGCATAGAATAATGAGGGAAGTATGTAGATGATCTGTGGATCATCAGGTTGGAGTTCTGGCAAAATTGACAACAGGCAAGCATGGTGTACCCTGAGTTTCGTGCCCTCTGTTTGGAGTTTACAAGGAGAGTTAGAGAAAAATAGGATTAGGCATGGATTCCTTGGATTTTATAGAGTATTTTAGGGCTTGGAATTTTTAATTTTCATCAAGAATGCATGGAGAACGATTGGAAGGAATTTTCGTGCATGGAGGTCGTGACTGAAACCCTAGATGAATGGAGGAAGAAGACGAATCACACGCCCTTGGATCTGGTGGGAAGAATTGACTTGACCAGGAATCGAGCGGCCCACGTTTGATCTGAGTTTTGGTGGGAGAATTCAAAATTTGAAACGCAGCGTTTCATTAATTGGGGGGATTGGGCTCAGAGAGCTATTCGCACCCCCCAGTTTAATAAGCCCAATGCGCTGAATGTGTTTTCCTTACTATTCTCACCCCCTCCCTCTATTTCTTTATATTTTCTTTTTATTTCTTCACATTTTTCATACATTTTCTAAAATTCATAATAAATAGCAAAATCATCATTTTTAATTCATTCTTTTTGCATATTTTTCTTTAGGATGTCTAGAAAATTATAAAAAATAAAAATTGCATTTTATTTTTTATTTGATATTTTTCCCATATTTTCTAAATAAATAACGTTTTACATAATTCCATTTCATACATGATTTTGATATTTTTTGTTCTATTAATTGCTTTCATATTTTTCATCCATTCTTTTTAGGTTGTTTAGATTAGACATCAAACTTGTAGATTCAATTTAGTATCCATTTTTAGAAATCAAATTTAGGTGCTTAGTGTAGGCTTGAACAACATGAATAAAAAACTAGGGTTTTAGGTGATGACTCAGGAGATTTGATTCTCTTCCCTTAGGACTTAGGGCTTGACTAGTTTAGTTATGGGACTATAGGGGCTATGGGTAGTTATTAGATCCCCTAGAAAAAGTCAGGACTCCCCTACTGCTATTAATATGCTGTTGTATCTGATTGACTGGTGTGGTGTGCCCTCTGGGGATTATTGCTTGCTTGCTTGGGTATTGGGATTGTTTGGGGACTTGGGAGATCTGAAGACTTGAGGAGAGGAAAGCCATTGGAGATCCAGAGATTGAAGTTCAACTTCCAGAGTTGAAGAGAAGATTCTTGCTAGCAGAGGCTGAGGAGACTAGGGTTTAGGAGCTAGGCAGAGCTCTAGGTTAGAAAGTTTGTTTCTCAAACATGGATTGCCTTGTCTGCATCCATTCTTCTCTGTGATTCAGAGTCTCTCTAAGACACTCACCCCCTTCCTTTGGAAGGCTTGGTGATAGTGTCTAAGAGATAGAACTCTTGAGAGAAAATGTCTTTTGTGTTAGAAGCAGTCTGTTCACCACCTTTGGTAGTCAGCTGATTGCTTAACACCCAATTCACTCTTGTGACTAATCCCTCATCCTGGAGGTTTGAACTTGAAGAAAAGCCATTGCAGATGGAAGAATGATGATCAAAGCCCTTATCTGAAGATCATGAAGATGGAGATTGATGCTTGTTGAAGCCTGTAACTGATTGGAGATTACTTGAAGCCAGATGTTGATCCAGAGCTGCTGAGGATGTTTATTTTTGCTGTATCTCATTTCTTGATGTATTGACTGGTTTTCTGGACTGTATTGTTTGTTGTTTACCCTGTTGGGTTGAAAGTGAAGTCTGTTCACTTTTGCCTATTGTTTTCTAGGTTCGAGGTTGAGTGGGACTCCCTTGCCTCCCTTGTACTGTTGCATCCATGCATTTTACTGTTTTACTGTATATATCTGATATTGTTTCTGTTTCTGCCTATCCCGTAGGATCTCTGTTTCTCTCTGTGCAAGAGAGGAGCATGATAGACACTAGGTCTTAACCCATGCATGATAACATTAGGTTAGTTTGTTTCCCTTCGCAACCATAGGTTAGAGTTCTGTCTCTTCTTCCTCAAAACAAACAGAAAAACACATAAAGATTTCAAACACAATAAAAGACACTTCTTCCGTAAAAGAATGTGAACTCATCAAGACGTTATTTTTTTGTCCGTTGGGACTGTTAATCAGGAAAACCTTTTTCAGAAGGAATAAAATCAATCAAGACAGACTTGTGTCGTACGTGGCCCGAACTACGTTTTCTCTGATCTTTCATGCTGTATGAAAGTACGTAGGCATAGGATGCGATATCCTAGCGAGCAACCTTCCCCTCCTTTCCCGTAGGTAGGCGAACTACGTTGACTCTGATTTCTCGTTCCAGACGGGAATACGTAGGCATAAAGTGCGATACTTTGCCGAGTCACTTTTATTTTCTTTTCAACCCTTGACCTATAGTTTAGATAGAATAACAATCCATACCCGAAAACAAGCGTGGATCCCGTCGAGTACGACGGACGTGAGGGGTGCTAATACCTTCCCCTTGCGTAACCGACTCCCGAATCCAGGTTTTGGTTGCGATGACCATACCTTTCCCGTGTTGTGCGAGGTTTACTCTGAGCGTTTCCTTTCCCTCCCGTGGGATAAATAACGCACGGTGGCGACTCTTCTGTTCAGCCGGCGCCGATTTTCGCAGTAGCGACAGCTGGCGACTCTGCTGGGGACCCAACGTCCCCTGGCTGCTAAGGACTGCGATGGTTCTTATGCATTTGGGATCCAACGTCCCTTGAGAGAGTCAATCCTAACGCTTGTTTTCCCGTCGAGGATTTTGTATGGAGTTATTTTATATTTCTAACCTTCTATTTTCAGCTTTATATATTGATTATTATTGCTGTATCTGGGGTGTGACGGGTGTTCTGATATTGAGAGATAAGCCGGACCTGGGCTTGAGTGCACCTAGAATTAGAGTAGAAATTAGTGGGTGCCCGCTTGCTTTGCTTGCTTTGGTGTCCCATGAAATCTACACTCAGACGAGGTTCCTCTGGTTGGCCTCCTGCCCCTTCCTTTGGTCGGCGTGGGTTGCTGGTTAGTTGGATTGTCGACTCTGGGGACCGATCATTTGGAAGTTGGCTAAGTGAGGCCTCTTCAGGGATTGATGATGCCACTCCTTCTGGGAATCGTATCATCAACCCTGAAAGTCTGTGACGCCGACGACCGCATAGGATGCCGTACCTTGTGCCAGTTATAGGGCCACCCACCTGTGAGGGGATTCAGGGTTATGCAGGTAACTAGACCTTCAGACCACCGGTTTGTTTCTCGATCAGGATCCTGGGTATTCATGGAGGGTTCTAAGGTCTGTCAGAGACCAGGTGGAGATGTGTTCTAAGGTCTGTCAGAGACCAGTTGGTGTGTTCCGAGGTCTGTCAGAGGCTAGTGGGAGATGTGATTTGAGGTCTGCCAGAGACCATTCAGGTTGTGATTATGGGGTCTATCAGAGACCAGTATTGGAGCTTTGTTTTAGGTCTATCTGAGACCAGGGTTTGAGGACTTCTAGAGAATTTATCTGAAACTTCTTGATATGGTCCAGGCTATTCAGCTACAGCTTCGGTCCCTGTTGCATGTTGCTTGCATTGCATTACTGCATATCCATTACCATTTGCATTTCACTAACGTGTGTCTGTGCTGCAGGTGCATTTGCATTTCCCTAGTTCTAGTGCCCAGACTTCTGAGTGTTTGATCATGACTAGCTTAAGGAGAACGGTTGCTTACAAATTGCCTACGCCTGATATTGTTCCTCTACTTGGGTTGATCTCTCTTGCTGATGAGGGTGTTCGTAGGAGCTTCCGGATGAGCTATGGTAGACTACTGAGATTGGTGTGCAAGCCTACAGAGGTAGAGTTAGATGGGTTGTATGCTTTGATGCAATTCTACGACCCTGCTTTGAGGTGCTTTACGTTCTCTGACTTTATTTTGGGACCAACCCTCGAGGAATACGTTGAGTATGTTGAGCTGCCCGTGCAGAACCAGGTTCCATTCATTCATTATGACGCCAAGCCCAAGCCGGAGGACTTGGCAAAAGCTTTGCATATTGATGCTTCTGAACTGGTGACTACTGTTTCCCGCGGGGTTCCAGGCTTCTCACTCCAGTTCTTAGTTGGTAAAGCCCAGGAGTATGCCAAGAGCGGGTGCTGGGTTGCTTTCAATGCTGTGTTGGCCTTGTGCATTTATGGCATAGTCTTGTTTCCCAACATACCAGATTTTGTGGACTTCGATGCTTTCTACTTGTTTGCCGCTGGTAATCCTGTACCTACCTTACTCGGAGATTTCTACCACTCACTGCATTACAAGAACGAGAAGGGAAGAGGAAAGAATGTTCATCTTTGTGTACCCTTGTTGAGTATGTGGTTTGAGAGCCACCTTCCCAAGAGAAGATCTGTTGCAGAGACTACAGTCCCCGTTGGATGGCCAGAGCGCCTGATGAGGCTATCGTCGGAAGACATGGAGTGGTTTGATCGAGACCTGTTGGGATCTGAGCTCATCTTCAGTTGTTCTGGGTACCCTAATGTGCCGCTGATAGGAAGAAAAGGGTGTATCAATTACAACCCATCTCTTTTCATTCGCCAGTTCGGATATGCACTGAAGAATCCACCTCAGGAGGAAGAAGTACAGGAATCTCTGTACTTCACAGGTGATCTGAAGGGAGAATTACTAGTTGAGATGCAGCATGCCTGGACAAGTATTAACCGCAAAGGGAAGCCACTGTTGGGTAAGAACGATTGCCAGGCCTATGCACCTTACAAGATTTGGATCCAGGAAAGAGCAAGTCAGTTATTGATGCCATTTCCAGCTGCACCCGTCATTGTTCCTATTCCGACAGAAGAACCAACCACTGTTTCTAGGGAAGCCTACGAGCAAGTTGTGAGAGAGAAAGAAGCCTTGATGAAGATCAACGAAGGGTTAGAGCAGGAGCTAGCTCAGGTACGCAGCGAGAAAAACAAGGCCGTATATGCTTTCCAGCAACAAATCGAGCTGTTAAACAGGTTAGGGGCTGAGTTGACTGAGGAAAAGAAGAAGCGCGAACGTCTGGGGCAAGAGTTCAGAAGTTCCCACGACATGCTTGAATCCAAGAAAAAGGAGCTTGACATCGCCCACCGAGAGATCTCTTCTTGCAATAAGACTTGGAACGCTACGCTCACCAACAACAAGAAGAGGGAAGATAAGCTGAAGCAGCAAATCTCCGACCTCGAAGAGAAGTTGAAGTCTAGCATCAAGAAGTGTGAGGAAGAAGTGATGACCCGGTATAGTGTCCAGCATGCACTGAACAAGGCAATCAAATGCAGAGATGAAGCGGTGTCCCAAAAGCGAAAACTAGAAGATTGCTTCGGAGAAGCAACATGGGAAGAAACTGCTGAAGACGTGCGCCGCGTTCTTAAGAAGAGAAACCAACTTGTTGAAGGGCTGCTTGATCGACCAAGTCATCCAGAGACCAAGAAGTTGATAGAAGAGTACCAGACTTTTGGGAGGATTTGATCGTTTCATGTAGTAACTTGTATGCTTTATTTGCATAGTGCTGACCATCACCAGGATTGTTGGTTGAGGTCATGCCTTCTTGTTGTACTCTCAGCGACATTGTATTCTGGTTTTCTCAGCAATATATGAGGCTTTCTATGATTCAGCTCCGGTATTCCTATTGTCAACACTGTCACTGCACTGGCACCTTCACACTAGAACTGGGAGAATGAATTTCCCTAATGCACAGACACATTGCATTGCATTCATACTCATATTGCATTACAGGTAATCTTTGAATAGTGTCTTATTTCCTGCTCTGTACTAGGTACTTTCCAGGATTGCAGATCAACACCCGCACCGCTATTCTACCCGCACCAACTGTCGAAGAATCATGGATCAAATGCAGAATGAGATGCAAGATGTGCGCGAGAAGCTCGCTCTCTTTATGCAGACCATGGAAGCTATTGCGAAAGGACAGGAGAATTTGCAGGCCATGGTCCAGCCTCTGTTGGCTCGAAATGCTGGTCACGGTAACGAGGATCATCAGTCTGTACGGGTCGATACTGCTCATGGAGACGGCACTCCCACGCCAGTGGCTCCGCCTGTAGTCAATATACCTGCTGCTAATGTCAACAACGCTACCGCTGCTGTGAATGGTAATGTCGGAGTTGGGAATGAGACCGCTGTCCATAACGTTGGGCTGGGTGATGTCAACTTGGGAGATAATATGGGAGGCAACGGCTTTGTTAATGCTGGATTCGGATTCAACGATCAGGGATTCGATAATGCTGGGAAATATGGCTTTAATGCTCAAGGCTTTGGGCAAGATGGTTATGGTGCGACCAATCAGGGTTACGGAGGTTTTGGAAATGGAAACGGCACGGGGTTTATGGCTTTTGGTCCTGCTGGAGGAGTTCAAGGGTACGGCAACAGAGGCCGAGGTCCGGGGATGAATCAGATCAGGGCTGGACGTAATAATGGATATGATGGGTATGGGGCTGGAAATGGTATGTGGCAGGAAGATCAGCAGGAGGACGCTTTCTCCGGCGGAGGTTTCGAAGGGCCGATGGATGACTCCCAGAAGATCAGAATGCTAGAAGAGCAGATGAGGGGGGTCCTGAACCAAAGTGCTGTGGGCTTGGACATGGCAACAATGGGCTTGGTACCTGGTTTGAGGGTGCCCATCTGTCGCTACTGCGAAAATCGGCGCCGGCTGACAGAAGAGTCGCCACCGTGCGTTATTTATCCCACGGGAGGGAAAGGAAACGCTCGAAGTAAACCTCGCAAAAAACGGGGAAAAGGTATGGTCATCGCAACCATAGCCTGGGTTCGGGAGTCGGTTACGCAAGGGGAAGGTATTAGCACCCCTCACGTCCGTCGTACTCGACGGGATCCACGCTTGCTTGGGTTGTCTACTGGATGCAAAACAATCTATCTACGGCTGCTAAATCTAAAGGGAAGGGAATTGACTCGATAGAGCGTCGCGCTCTATGCCTACGTATTCTCAAGAGAGAAAGTCAGAGTCAACGTAGTTCGGGACTACAGGGAAAATTGGCTCGCCAAGACCTCGCGTCTTGTGCCTACGTACTTCCACTGGATGGAAGATCAGAGCTTTACGTAGTTCAGACTAACTACGGCTAAACAAACAGTCTCACACAGCAGTGAGAAAAACAACTGGCTTCACAGGGTCGGGAACCTATGGTCACAACTATGGCTGAGTCTCAAATGCACTTGGGCAAGAGAGAAAAAGGGTTTCGCAATGAGTCGTCAGCGGGAAAGTCTCGATCGCACAGCCGCGAGAGAACAACAAGTTAGTCGTTAGTGTGCTCGCTAGGATATCGCATCCTATGCCTACATATCTTCGTCTGGTACGAAGAATCAGAGCAGCTGTAGTTCGGCTACTATCGGACCACAGCTCAAATCTCGTTTTATTCATCTCTGAAAAATGATTACAATGGGTTGAATATCGAAATAAATCTCCTAGGAAACGCTATCCTATTCTATCTTGAAAAATCGAATGAAAATGGCCCCCTAACAAATGGGCCTCTAATTCTATCCTAAAAGTCGAGAAATAAAATCTATGAAAGTATCCTAAAAGAAATGCTTAAAAATATTAAATCGAGACTTTAATATTTTTTTCTTTTTTTTCTCCTTTTCTTTTCTCCTATTTTTCTTTCTTTTTTTCAAATATTTTCTTTTATTTTTCACCATATTTTTCACAATATTTTCTTCACATTTTTTTTCAATATTTTTCTTCTTTCAATATTTTCTCTTTATTTTCTTATTTCTCTTTTTTCTTATTTCTCTTTATTTTCTTTTTTCTATTTTTTCACTATATTTCTTTTCATCTCTTTTTTTTTTCTCTATTTTTTTTCAAGATATATTTTCTTTTCATCCTTTTTTTATATTTTTGTCAAGAATAGAAATAAAGAAAATACAAGCAAGGGGCTGGGGGTGTATCTAATACAAGGGATAGGTAGAAAATAAAAAAAATGGAAAACAAACTGCAAACTAAAGGGCCCAGCCCATTCTCTTCAGAAGAAGACGCAGGGGGGGGTATGGTGTGTAGACTGGGTGTATTGCCAGAAAAATTGGGGCCCAAAGCCCATGTTTGTCCAAAAACGGAGGGGCGAGTGTGCCAAAAAATGAACTGGGCCTTGAGGCCCACTCTCCTCTCCCAAGTCCACTTCTGAAACCCTAGAGCATTCCTCTTCTCCCTCCGCGCCGCCGTCAACTCCTTACTGTTCACCCTCAGCCTCTCCCTCTCCTCCGTTCACATCTTTCTCACCAATCCTCTCTCAGTCTCAAAACCTCTATCTCTTTCACCATCCAAACTTGTGATGTTCTTGCAGGAAATGACGGACTTGGAAGAAGACCGTGGAGGATTCTGGAATGGCTGAAGAACATGGCTAAGTTTCTTGAGAAATTTGATGAAGATCCATGGACGCTCGTTGATGATCGCTGAGTTGAAGATCTTGGAACTTACGAAGTGTTCTTCGTCGATTCGTTGATGAGTGTTCGTAGAAGTTGTTGGTGGAGTCAGAGAGTTTGAACGATGATTCTTGAGATGTTGATTGTTGAACCGGAACAAGATCTGGACAGGTGATGACGAATCTGGGGATGGACGTTCTTGATGAGGATCAGATATTGATGATGAACATTCATGGAGGAAATCATTCGCGATTGATAAGATCTTCTGGAGATTCGTGGAAGTTCTGTTGATGGTGCTTGTGGATGAACGCTTGTGGATTAGGAGAATTTGTGTTGAAGGCAGTTGAAATCTGGAAACGATGGAGGTTTCTGGTAATCTTTTTCTGGGTTTGGTGATGAGTGTTGTTGATTCTGGCAATTGATGAACAAGACGAACACCTTGAAGAAAGTTCTTTGAAGATTTGCTGAGTTACTGCTGATTATTGATGATGATCAGTGCTGAAGGTTGATGAAATGGAGGTGGAGGTTGATGATGAAGACGGTGGTTCGGTTGAAGAGGAAGGGAGGTTCATGGTGACGTTGGGAAGAAGACGAACGGAATCTGGAATGGATGATCGCCGGTGAGGGTTTGGGGGTGGCCGGAATACATGCACGGCGGCCGGAGCTCTCTTCCGGTGAGGCGTGGGAGAGGGACACGTGGGTGGACGGTGGCGTTTGAGTGCTGCATGCAGCCCACGTGGGAGCATGCGTGGCTGAGCGAGAGGGGTGCTGAGGATACGTGGCACGCAGTGAACGCGAAAAGTGGGTCCTCTCCCTGTAGACACGTGTTGCTTGCTGACTTTATAGTTGATGAATGCGCTGGAGCTTTATGGATGCTTCCAGATGACGCTGGAAAATAGTGGAAACTGATGGACAATTCTGGACCTTTTCCTGGACTTTTCTGAACCTTTTGGATATTGGGCTGCGAGAATGGAGACAAGGCCCACACGAAATGGGCTCCAAAACTCAAAAAAAACTGAAAACAATATTAAAAGAACTAATTAACTACTTAATCCTATTTAACTAAACTACTAATCCACTAATCAGAAAATTAAATCTAAAATTGATTAAAAATCTATAACAGAAAAATAAAACCTATTTATTTCTATAAAAGAAAACTCTATATATTTCTTAATTTCTATTTAAAAAACTATATCAAAAAAGATCAAAACCATTAAGACCATTAACAATCTATTAAATTCTATTAATATTCTAAAACTAATATTACTATATTATCTAAAAATATAAAAAATCTATTAAAACCTATTAAATCTTAAAATGAATTTAAAAATCTATTTAATTCTATAAAATGCTAAAAATTGATTTAAAAATATTAAAATCTATTTAAAATTCTATAAAATCCTAAAGATTGATTTAAAAAGGATTAAAAATATCAAAAAAATCTATTAAATCCTAAAAATTGATTTAAAAGCCATTTAAACCCTAAAAAATCCTATAAAATCCAGAAAAATCACAATAATTCCCAGAGGGATAAAATGAGCACCGAACGACACGAAAATAATCGGTAAAAATAAACGGGCACCGAAATATCCCAAAAATCGATTCTACTGATTAAAAGCACCTGAAACACGAGACGGGAGCTGTGATCCCTGATAAAATCAATACAAATGAACAATGCAATGTATGCGATATGCAGATGCGAATGCGATTATGCGTCGAAACTTCGAGCCAAATGCGAGACCCGGTTGGTCAAATTTTGGGGTGCAACAGCTGCCCCTATTCAAGCGGCTTCGACCTGAATGGGTGAAGAGCGCTCAGCCTTCAAACATTCAAGGTAGATGACGGTTGAATACAAATGGAACCCTGAAATTTGCCAACCGTAAGAATATACTGCAAAGCTGCTTGAGGAATAGCTTCCAATAAACTGAAGTTTGGTTATCACGGCAACATCTGGTCAATTTTCTGATAAAATTTTCTTCTTCTCTTCAACACCTGTGTGACGCCACAAGTATTGAAATAATGCTTCATAAAGCAAACACTTTGATTCCCATCTCTTTCGTGGGATCAAATCTGGTCAACTCACAGTTCATTGCGAACTTGAGGACAATTCTCCTGGGGATTCTGAATGGAACTGCCTTGCACCTGTTTTGACAAAGGGGGCAGCTTCAGAAGTCTGGTATATGTCAATCTTTGTTGTTGTTGTTGTTGTTGTTGTTTTTTTCCGATGCTGATGTAACACCCAAATGAAGAATCACTCCGCTGGGGAAGTCAAGAAGCTGAACCACACAACTCTGCAGGTGAACAAATTCGAAATCCAATAGGTAACCATCTTGGTCTATGTTTCGACATGCGTATGCTTGATAATGATGCAATGCCCTATATGACATGGATATGCTATATGCTTGATAGATGCAATGACTATATATGCAAATGCTAATGCGAGCTTTAGCTGCCAGAGAACACCAGGTCTGAAAACCACTTGGCAAAATAAATGCCGAAGATAACGTCAACTCTACTGGGGATGACCTGAAGTCACAGAACCATCTCAGCAAAATAAATGCTGGAAACGAGAAATCAAATCCGCTGAGGATAACTGCCCTGTTGGAGAAAATGGAAAGGCAGCCCTGCTTGACGACTTCACTGGGGAAAGAAAGACAACTCTGCTCGGGAATGCTCTCTTCAAACCATTGGCAACTGATTGTACTCTGCGGGGATTGACCCAAACTGAGGTTGATTACGCTCAGCACACTGCTGGAAATGCTCCTACTATCAAGGATATCAATCTTAATCTGCTGAAGACACTCCTGATCCTACTCTGATACGGGGTAAAAGACAATCTCGACTCTTCCGGGGATAATAAGCAACTTTCATCTGCTGAAGAGTAGCACTTCTGATTTAACAATATCCACAAGGAATTCAAACATTAATCGGAGCTTCGTATCGGGGAACATGACGACATGCGGGTCATTGGGAAATACTGTGTCAGATACCTTTAGGTTTTTTTTTTCGGTTTAGAATAAACATGGATTATGTACACAGTGAAAGATGTAAGAAATACTAGGCGAGAACTAGCATTCAAAGGTAGACTACCAGGCGAGAACTGATAGGAAAATAGGTTAGAAAAATTGGTTTTTTGTGTTTTTGGAACGTCAGGCAGGGCTGACTGGATAACAGACTAAGGTAAAGACAACCAGGCGAGAACTGGCTGAAAGCTTAACGTACACCAGGCGAGAACTGGTATAACACATAGGTTAAAACACACGAAAACTGATTATGCGACGACATGTACCAGGCGAGAACTGATACAACATTTTGAGAAACGGTGACCAAACGAGAATTGGTTACCAATAAACTGCACCAGGACGGGAACTGCTGCTTACAATAAACTGCACCAGGACGGGAACTGATGCTTACGGAAGGTGGGCCAGACGAGAACTGGTTGCCGATTTGCCAGGTGAGAACTGGACTTTGGAAACGACTGGTTACTGACACGCAACAGGTTTAAACTGCAGGATAATGATCCAGCGACAACAAGACCTTCTTATTTGAAAGGTTTTCAAGTTTTTTTGGTAAGGGCATTGACATGATTCCCCGATACTCAACTCTGGCTGGGGATAAACAAACTTGCTTGAATGACTTGCCCCTGGTACACTCAGCTGGGAATACAAAGATTGGCTTGCACACTTGCCCCAGTACGATTCACCTTGCCCCAATCTAATCCTTGGGAATACCTGCTCCGAACAACTTGCTACGAGAGGACTTCGAGAATATTTGCCCCGGTATCTGTACAACAAAAGAATTCAATCTCCAATTAAACACCTAACAACCCATTTGATTTCAACATTCTCTGCAATGACTTGCCCCCGAATGAGCGTTCTAGCGACTCAACCCGATCTGATTATCCATTGGAAGTATCTGCTTTCAAATCTCAACGCTCTGCATAATTGCCCCTGATTGGATCTTGAGAAGATTCACCTCTTGATTAACTGCTTCTCAAACAAACTGCCCCTGCTCAACTGGAACTTCGGGACTTGCCCTCAGACTGACTGATACTGAACTTACTGGAAGATAATGCCCCTGATTCACTGGGCTTCACAACATGCACCATTCTGGTTCAGACTGCTGGATTACTCAGTCCTGTTTGATTATTTTCTGCTGGAATTTCTTTCATGCCAACTACTAACCTGCCATTTGAATCGTCTGTCTACGAATGGTAATCTTAATGCAATGGCTATGCAGATTTTGAAAAAATTTGAGCTGTCACTCATTTATATGCATATGATTGAGAGTGATGAATAAACCAAAGTTCAAACGCAGTGCTTACGTGGTCAGTGAAAATACAACAAGATGTGACTAGCAAGTCAAGAAGGAGTCAGGTTACTCAACCTTATCGTAATGCGCTTCAGACTAACCCTACCTCAATTAGGTCTTTTGAGGGTTGTATCGTGGTCGGGTTCACGGTTCGTGAAACAAAAGGATATTTGGCTCAAATTTTGATTTGTACCCACCCCTTCCACGTGATGATCTCCGATCCTAAGGTTCAGTTAACCTGGCACAAGCGCTCGCCTCTTCGAGTAGTATGTTGAATGGTAAGAACCTACAGTTGAGGAATTCACAAGCTTTTCTTCTAGAGTGATAGTTACTCCTTCTTCGCTTTCGGTGTCTGTGTACACGACTTTGTGATCTGCTGGGGAAAATTTCTTTTTAATCCCTCTTTTTCATTCTTTTAATTCCCTAATTTTTGCCTGGACTGACTCCTTTTGAGTTCTTTTCGATTTTTCGATTTCTTTTGAAGTCCAGCGGGATGCCCTGATTTTTGCCTAAGTATTAGCTTTCCAGCTTTTCTTTCTTTTTACTTAGCGGGCTTTCTTTCTTTCTTTTGGAACAAAGTCGTGCGACACTGGTTGTCTTGATTGCTCCGAAAGGATTGTAACTGTCTCACTCCTGATTGGTGAGGTTTGACCTCTTGAAAGGTATAAACTGATTGGTCCTCGAAAGACAACACTCCTCTATAAGACTTGAATGCTTGGTCAAGCTAACTGACAACTACCCTGCCCCGGGTTAAGATGTGAGGGTTTATAAGTCCGAAAAAACTTCTACTTCCTGGCTCGAAGTGGTTAACAAGGGACTAACTCCTTATATCTCCAGTGTTTGGGGAATTTGAAACAATGCCTTGTACGTCATCGGTACGGTCTTATCTGAAAGCATACAATCCTTGGTTATGAGTTTCAGTTTCGTCATCCTCCCTCCTAACTTTGCTAGTCACAGCGAAAAAATGGAGTGAAATAAATGCAAGTGTCAGTGCAATGCCATAAATGAGCGACAGCGACATGATTAATTCAGAAAAATGCATAGTCACTTTATTATTATCACCATTCGAAACATACAAATGCTAAAAGCAGGTAGTAACTAACAGAAAAAGAAACTACAGATGCAAATGATATAAAAGCTTGAGAACTGCCACTGCTGAGGCGCCTGCCTGTCTGAACCACTGGCTTATGCTGGGGAATACCCTTCTGAATCTACGAGCTTAGACAGCTGAGTGGTTAGGGATGAACAAACAGAAATCCTTCTCGAAAGGAAATGCGATCCTGATCAATCAACTGCTGTACCTTCGCCTGAAATGCTTTACAATCTTCCGTCGAATGCCCTGGAGAGCCACCATGATAACCACACTGAACGTGGGGATTGTACCCAGGAGGGTAAGGTTCTGGAACTGGCTTAAGAGCTTTCGGCTCCACCAAAGACTTCTGGATCAAAGATGGTAGCAACTGGCTATACGGCATAGGCACTGGGTGAAAAGGAGCATTCCTTCGTTCCAAGTTGTTACGAGGTCGGTTCTGATTCTGACGCTGATTCCGATAACCTTGGCCACGAGTTCGCTGATTTGCAATGGAAGCGACATAAGATTCCTGATAGAGTGCCCCAGGCACGGCTGTCTGTCCAGTATAACAAGCCACGGGAGGTACTGATCTCTGATAAGATGATGAACCAACAAAATTCACTGATTCGCTTCGAGGATATTCAATCTTTGGCATGACTGAGTTGATCACCACTTCTTCTTCACTCTGATAGTCACAAGGGTATTCAGTTTCACCAGTTTGATCATATGGAGTAATCTGAATTTTCCCCATTCTTATGGAATACTCAAGGCGTTCTCCTAATGCTACCACGTCAGAGAAACTTGCCGGAACTCCGAGCAACCTTTTGAAGTACGGATATTGTAGGGAATCCACAAACATGCTTGCCAGCTCTTGGTCTAACAGCGGGGGACGCACTTTAGCAGCAAATTCTCTCCATCTCTGAGCATACCTCCTGATAGGTTCATTGATCTCTTGAGACAACTCTTGCAAATGCATGCGATAAGGAGCAATGTCTAGGTTGTAATCGTACTGCTTCAGAAAAGCTCTGGCTAAATCCATCCATGACTGAATCTGATTCCTCTCTAACTGCATATACCACCTCAAAGATGCCCCAGTCAGACTATCTTGAAAGCAATGGATCATCAATTTGTCATCTCGCGCAAACGCAGTCATTCTTCGACAGAACATCATCAAATGCAGCTTTGGACAGCTATCTCCCGTGTACTTCTCAAATTTCGGCACTTTGAACTTGTAAGGTAACACCAGGTCAGGAACCAAACACATGCCTACAGCATCTAGGTTGACAGCATCTTTGGCTTTCAAAGCTTTCATTTGCTCTTCCAACACTCGGACTCTTCTAGCATCGTCAAGGGCTCTTGGATCTACCATCCCAGCTGCTGGAATATCTCTTCGGTAATTCATCACAGGGAAAGCAACACCTTGATTGTTGGCAGGAGGAGGACGCTCATTCTGGGCAACAAACTGCTCATGTCGATCTTGGTTCTCAACAGAAGGCTGTACAACTTGGTCTGCAGCAACGTTGTTCACTTGCGGGAAGTCTTCCGTGGAATCATACAGAGGGTTGGACGCCATAGTGAACCCTGTCAGGGTGTTAGGAGACTGGAAATTGCCTTCAGACATGGCTACCAATAATCTTCAGCTGACTTCGACACTTGATTCTGCTCAAATCTACTCAACCCCTAGATAGGTCCTCTGACAATCAACAGCTGCTCAATCCAAACTCCGGATAATCACCTTCAGGAAACAAAGGCTGGATCAGAACTCTGGCTAGCTGGAGGATGATATGCAATGCAACACTGATATGCATATGATATGCAAAATGCAGCAAACAACGGGACCACAGCCCCCACACAAAATCTAAATACTGCTGCGCTGCTGACGGAAACGCTCTCTGAAAAGAGGACCAGAATAACGGGTAGGTTGGAAGTCAAGTTTCCTGCACAAAAAAAACCCCCCCCACTCACAGGTATGGACCTATATCTGACAAGGTACGGCATCCTATGCGGTCGTCAGCGTCACAGACATTCAGAACTGACGATACGATTCCCAGAAGGAGTGGCATCATCAAGTCCTGAAGAGGCCTCACTCAGCTAACTTCCAAATGATCGGTTCCCAGAGTCGACAATCCAACTAACCAGCAACCCACGCCAACCAAAGGAAGGGACAGGAGGCCAACCAGCAGAACCTCGTCTGAGTGTAGATTTCATGGGACACCAAAGCAAGGCAAAGCAAGCGGGCACCCACTAATTTCTACTCTAAGTCTAAGGTGCACTCCAAGCCCAGGTCCGGCTTCTCACTCAATATCATAGAACACCCGTAACACCCCAACAGCAACAGATAATATCGATAAATAGGCCCCAAACAAGCGCTAGGATTGACTCTCTCTTAGGGGACGTTGGATCCCACATGCATAAGAACTATCGCAGTCCTTAGCAGCCAGGGGACGTTGGATCCCCAGCAGAGTCGCCAGCTGTCGCTACTGCGAAAATCGGCGCCGGCTGACAGAAGAGTCGCCACCGTGCGTTATTTATCCCACGGGAGGGAAAGGAAACGCTCGAAGTAAACCTCGCAAAAAACGGGGAAAAGGTATGGTCATCGCAACCATAGCCTGGGTTCGGGAGTCGGTTACGCAAGGGGAAGGTATTAGCACCCCTCACGTCCGTCGTACTCGACGGGATCCACGCTTGCTTGGGTTGTCTACTGGATGCAAAACAATCTATCTACGGCTGCTAAATCTAAAGGGAAGGGAATTGACTCGATAGAGCGTCGCGCTCTATGCCTACGTATTCTCAAGAGAGAAAGTCAGAGTCAACGTAGTTCGGGACTACAGGGAAAATTGGCTCGCCAAGACCTCGCGTCTTGTGCCTACGTACTTCCACTGGATGGAAGATCAGAGCTTTACGTAGTTCAGACTAACTACGGCTAAACAAACAGTCTCACACAGCAGTGAGAAAAACAACTGGCTTCACAGGGTCGGGAACCTATGGTCACAACTATGGCTGAGTCTCAAATGCACTTGGGCAAGAGAGAAAAAGGGTTTCGCAATGAGTCGTCAGCGGGAAAGTCTCGATCGCACAGCCGCGAGAGAACAACAAGTTAGTCGTTAGTGTGCTCGCTAGGATATCGCATCCTATGCCTACATATCTTCGTCTGGTACGAAGAATCAGAGCAGCTGTAGTTCGGCTACTATCGGACCACAGCTCAAATCTCGTTTTATTCATCTCTGAAAAATGATTACAATGGGTTGAATATCGAAATAAATCTCCTAGGAAACGCTATCCTATTCTATCTTGAAAAATCGAATGAAAATGGCCCCCTAACAAATGGGCCTCTAATTCTATCCTAAAAGTCGAGAAATAAAATCTATGAAAGTATCCTAAAAGAAATGCTTAAAAATATTAAATCGAGACTTTAATATTTTTTTCTTTTTTTTCTCCTTTTCTTTTCTCCTATTTTTCTTTCTTTTTTTCAAATATTTTCTTTTATTTTTCACCATATTTTTCACAATATTTTCTTCACATTTTTTTTCAATATTTTTCTTCTTTCAATATTTTCTCTTTATTTTCTTATTTCTCTTTTTTCTTATTTCTCTTTATTTTCTTTTTTCTATTTTTTCACTATATTTCTTTTCATCTCTTTTTTTTTTCTCTATTTTTTTTCAAGATATATTTTCTTTTCATCCTTTTTTTATATTTTTGTCAAGAATAGAAATAAAGAAAATACAAGCAAGGGGCTGGGGGTGTATCTAATACAAGGGATAGGTAGAAAATAAAAAAAATGGAAAACAAACTGCAAACTAAAGGGCCCAGCCCATTCTCTTCAGAAGAAGACGCAGGGGGGGGTATGGTGTGTAGACTGGGTGTATTGCCAGAAAAATTGGGGCCCAAAGCCCATGTTTGTCCAAAAACGGAGGGGCGAGTGTGCCAAAAAATGAACTGGGCCTTGAGGCCCACTCTCCTCTCCCAAGTCCACTTCTGAAACCCTAGAGCATTCCTCTTCTCCCTCCGCGCCGCCGTCAACTCCTTACTGTTCACCCTCAGCCTCTCCCTCTCCTCCGTTCACATCTTTCTCACCAATCCTCTCTCAGTCTCAAAACCTCTATCTCTTTCACCATCCAAACTTGTGATGTTCTTGCAGGAAATGACGGACTTGGAAGAAGACCGTGGAGGATTCTGGAATGGCTGAAGAACATGGCTAAGTTTCTTGAGAAATTTGATGAAGATCCATGGACGCTCGTTGATGATCGCTGAGTTGAAGATCTTGGAACTTACGAAGTGTTCTTCGTCGATTCGTTGATGAGTGTTCGTAGAAGTTGTTGGTGGAGTCAGAGAGTTTGAACGATGATTCTTGAGATGTTGATTGTTGAACCGGAACAAGATCTGGACAGGTGATGACGAATCTGGGGATGGACGTTCTTGATGAGGATCAGATATTGATGATGAACATTCATGGAGGAAATCATTCGCGATTGATAAGATCTTCTGGAGATTCGTGGAAGTTCTGTTGATGGTGCTTGTGGATGAACGCTTGTGGATTAGGAGAATTTGTGTTGAAGGCAGTTGAAATCTGGAAACGATGGAGGTTTCTGGTAATCTTTTTCTGGGTTTGGTGATGAGTGTTGTTGATTCTGGTAATTGATGAACAAGACGAACACCTTGAAGAAAGTTCTTTGAAGATTTGCTGAGTTACTGCTGATTATTGATGATGATCAGTGCTGAAGGTTGATGAAATGGAGGTGGAGGTTGATGATGAAGACGGTGGTTCGGTTGAAGAGGAAGGGAGGTTCATGGTGACGTTGGGAAGAAGACGAACGGAATCTGGAATGGATGATCGCCGGTGAGGGTTTGGGGGTGGCCGGAATACATGCACGGCGGCCGGAGCTCTCTTCCGGTGAGGCGTGGGAGAGGGACACGTGGGTGGACGGTGGCGTTTGAGTGCTGCATGCAGCCCACGTGGGAGCATGCGTGGCTGAGCGAGAGGGGTGCTGAGGATACGTGGCGCGCAGTGAACGCGAAAAGTGGGTCCTCTCCCTGTAGACACGTGTTGCTTGCTGACTTTATAGTTGATGAATGCGCTGGAGCTTTCTGGATGCTTCCAGATGACGCTGGAAAATAGTGGAAACTGATGGACAATTCTGGACCTTTTCCTGGACTTTTCTGAACCTTTTGGATATTGGGCTGCGAGAATGGAGACAAGGCCCACACGAAATGGGCTCCAAAACTCAAAAAAAACTGAAAACAATATTAAAAGAACTAATTAACTACTTAATCCTATTTAACTAAACTACTAATCCACTAATCAGAAAATTAAATCTAAAATTGATTAAAAATCTATAACAGAAAAATAAAACCTATTTATTTCTATAAAAGAAAACTCTATATATTTCTTAATTTCTATTTAAAAAACTATATCAAAAAAGATCAAAACCATTAAGACCATTAACAATCTATTAAATTCTATTAATATTCTAAAACTAATATTACTATATTATCTAAAAATATAAAAAATCTATTAAAACCTATTAAATCTTAAAATGAATTTAAAAATCTATTTAATTCTATAAAATGCTAAAAATTGATTTAAAAATATTAAAATCTATTTAAAATTCTATAAAATCCTAAAGATTGATTTAAAAAGGATTAAAAATATCAAAAAAATCTATTAAATCCTAAAAATTGATTTAAAAGCCATTTAAACCCTAAAAAATCCTATAAAATCCAGAAAAATCACAATAATTCCCAGAGGGATAAAATGAGCACCGAACGACACGAAAATAATCGGTAAAAATAAACGGGCACCGAAATATCCCAAAAATCGATTCTACTGATTAAAAGCACCTGAAACACGAGACGGGAGCTGTGATCCCTGATAAAATCAATACAAATGAACAATGCAATGTATGCGATATGCAGATGCGAATGCGATTATGCGTCGAAACTTCGAGCCAAATGCGAGACCCGGTTGGTCAAATTTTGGGGTGCAACACCATCAAATTCAAAGCCCCTGCGTTTGATAAGTATAAAGGGGACACATGTCCAAAAGTGCATGTACGAGCTTATTACAGAAAGATGTCGGCATACTCAACTGATGAAAGAATGCTAATGCATTTCTTTCAAGATAGTCTGTCGGGTCCTTCCCTAGAGTGGTACATGGGGTTGGAGCCAACTGATATCAAGACATGGAAGCAATTAGCAGAGGCATTTGTAGCTCACTACAAGTATAACAGCAACTTAGCACCCAATCGGGTCCAATTGGCTGGGCTGTCGCAAAAGAAGGGGGAGAGCTTTAAAGAGTACGCGCAAAGGTGGCGCGATATCGCTGCCAGGGTCCGTCCTCCTGTAGAAGATAAGGAAATGAATGACATGTTTGTCGGCACATTCACAGGTTTGTTTCATGATATGCTGTTTCACACGTCTCTGGCCAGTTTTTCAGACCTGATTCTGATGGGAGAAAAGATTGAACGTAATATTAAGCAAGGAAAGTTCCAAGTCGAGGAATCAACTGCATCCGGCAGTAATAGGAAAGCTTATGGTGGGCGCCGTCAGGGCGAGGCAAGTGCAGTATTTGGAAGCCGAGGCAGGGGACGAGGTCAATATCGTCAGCCGCAGCAGGTGGCGAGTGTTACTATCCCGTATCAACAACAACCACTCCAGCAACAACAACCGGTTCAGCAACAGCCAATGCCACAGCAGCAGCAGCCTCAACAGGGGGCACAGCAGGCTCAACGAAGATTCCAGGGTAGTAAACCGAGAAGAGTGTTTGAGAAGCCTCCCTCGACCTATGCCGATTTGTTGCAGACATTGTTGGGATTGAATCTAGTAGAGAAAAGAACTCTGGCACCAATAACGGGAGCTCCCCCGTTTGGCTACGATGCAAGCAGGCACTGCGAGTTTCATTCTGGGGCTCCGGGTCACGATATAGAAGGTTGCCATGCTTTTAAGCACGTTGTGCAGGATCTTTTGGACAATAAGACTATCAATTTCGGAACGGCAGGTCCGAATATAGTGCAGAAACCCATGCCTAATCACGGGGCAAACGTCATTCTAACTGAGGAAGGGTTGAATCTGATTATGAATGTTGAAGACTTGAAGACGCCGCTGAGCGAGATAAAGAGCCGACTGTTACAAGGGGGTGTTTACCCAGGATGTAACGAGTATTGCTTAGACTGTTGGACCCTAGCTGGAGGGTGTGAGGATTTGAAGAAAGGCATTCAGGCTTTAATTGATGAGGGCAGATTGCAGTTTGACCGAGCGGCAACTGAAGAGCCTGCAGGGGCAGTAGTGGGTAATCGGAGTGATGTGGCCACGGTAACGATTCCTCGGAAGACGATCACTATTGCAGCACCAGCTCAGCGACCACCGATCACCATAACTAAGGCCGGGCCGATCCCGTACGAGAACACGAAAGCAGTCTCATGGTCATATGGGTTGGAGGTGTATTGTGACGGGATACAAATTGATGTTAACAAGCAACCAGCCGAGACTGTGGATAATGTTGTTGGTTCAGGAGGTATGACGAGGAGTGGCAGGATCTTTATATCCCCTGAAGTGGAGGCTGAAAGATTAGCAAAAGGAAAAGGGAAAGTGGTTGAAAATGTTCCGGTGCAAGCAAGTGAAAAAGAAGCAGCATCGAAGGATATAGAAGAGTTCATGCGCTTGATTCGAAAAAGTGATTATAAGATTGTGGAGCATCTGCAGCAGACACCGTCCAAGATATCTATTCTGTCATTGCTGTTGTGTTCGGAAGCCCACAGAAATGCGTTGCTGAAAGTCCTGGATACTTCTTTTGTACCCCAAGACGTCTCCGTGAATCAGCTAGAAGGAGTATTGGCACACGTGAATGCAGGCCACAACTTGGGCTTTACCGATTTTGACTTGACTCCGAAAGGAAGAGATCATAATATGGCGCTGCACGTATCTGTCGAGTGTAGAGGATCAGTAATGTCGCACGTATTGGTTGACACCGGATCGTCTTTGAATGTGCTGCCCAAGAAGGCGATGATGAAGCTGGATGTTAGAGGAATTTTGTGTACACCCAGTGATTTGGTAGTCAGAGCGTTTGACGGCACACGGAGAACAGTCTTTGGATCGATCACATTGCCTCTGCAGGTGGGGCCAGAGGTGTTTGCAACTGAGTTTTATATCATGGACATACAGCCTGCGTACAGTTGCTTGCTTGGAAGACCCTGGATTCATGGGGCAGGGGCAGTCACGTCCACCCTGCATCAGAAGTTAAAATATATGGTTGGAGACAGCGTAGTCACCGTGTGCGGAGAGGAGGACATCCTGGTCAGCCATCTGTCGTCATTTAAATATGTGGAGGTCGACGGAGAGATCCACGAAACACCCTGCCAGGCATTCGAAGGTTTGCGCATCAAGGACAAGGGTCCCGGGCCGAGCAAAGTGCCAGAGATAGCCGTCTCATCGTATAAAGAAGCTCAAGCTCTAGTAGAAGCAGGAGAAGCAAAGGGTTGGGGCAAAGTGCTGGACATTCCTGTGAAGATGGACCGGTTCGGGCTGGGGTACCAACCGTCGTCATCAACTCCTTCCGTGGGGGCACCCCGTTTCAGAAGGCCAATCACCATCTCTGCCAGTGGGGTGTGTCATGAAACCGTCAATGCTGCTTCGGAGTCTGACGAAGGAGACAACGACTGTGATATGGATGCCTGTATTCAGCCAAGCACGCCAGGACAAGGACTGTGCAACTGGTCTATTCAGGAGCTTGTTCCTGTGACTTTTAAACAGTAATGCTTTGCTTTATTAATTGTTGAATAATCTGATGTCTTGCCCGGGGCATCAGGATTTGCTTAGGGCTGTGTTGTTATGAACATTGCGTGTCAATCATTAAATAAATGGCGTTTTTTCACGTGCAAATACTGTAATCCCTGTCTTTCTTGTTTTGTATTTTTCAATAAAATGGCAACGTGGTTATTCGCTTTATACGCATTTTGAAGCACTTAACCATTCCTTTTGCAGGATAACATTTTCAGATGACATCCTTGAACCACCTATGACTCGTCCCGACTTTGAGCACCCGGTATTTCAGGCCGAAGAAGAGGTTGTCGAAGATAGTGATGTTCCTGAAGAACTGTCTTGGTTGGTGAAGCAAGAGGAAAGAGCCATTCTGCCTCATGACGAGGTCATCGAAATTATCAACTTGGGGTCGGAAGGGGTTGAGAAGAATATTCGTATCGGAGCCGCACTGCAAAGTGATATCAAGCGAAGACTGGTCGAAATGCTCAGGGAGTATAATGACGTATTCGCTTGGTCATATGAAGATATGCTGGGGCTTGATACAGATATGGTTGTGCATCGCCTGCCACTGAAAGAAAATTGCCCGCCGGTCAAACAAAAGCTTCGTAGGACTCGACCAGATATGGCAATGAAGATCAAAGAGGAGGTGCAGAAACAGTGGGACGTTGGTTTCCTGGTTGTGACGAAGTATCCTTCATGGGTTGCCAACATCGTACCAGTGCCCAAGAAAGATGGCAAGGTTCGAATGTGCGTGGATTATAGAGATTTGAATAAAGCAAGCCCAAAAGACGATTTTCCACTTCCTCACATTGACGTGTTAGTTGATAATACTGCTCAATACTCCGTATTCTCCTTCATGGATGGCTTTTCAGGCTATAATCAGATTAAAATGGCGCCAGAGGATATGGAGAAGACTACTTTCATAACGCCTTGGGGAACATTTTGCTATAAAGTGATGCCCTTTGGTTTGAAAAATGCTAGGGCAACATATCAGCGTGCGATGACGACTCTTTTCCATGATATGATGCACAAAGAGATCGAAGTTTATGTGGACGATATGATTGCCAAATCCCAGACGGAGGAAGAGCATCTGGTGAATTTACTGAAGTTGTTTAAAAGGCTTAGGAAGTTCAGGCTGAGGCTGAACCCTAACAAATGCACCTTCGGGGCAAGATCGGGTAAACTGCTGGGGTTTATCGTAAGCAAAAGAGGAATAGAGGTCGATCCTGCTAAAATAAAAGCAATTCAAGAAATGCCGACGCCTAAAACAGAGAAAGAGGTGCGCGGGTTTTTAGGGAGGTTGAATTACATCGCTCGGTTCATATCTCACCTAACGGCCACGTGTGAACCATTATTCAAGTTATTGAAGAAATATCAAGCTGTAACGTGGAACGAAAATTGTCAAAAGGCGTTCGATAAAATAAAGCAGTATTTGCAGGAGCCTCCCATTCTGATACCCCCAGTGGCAGGTAGACCCTTGATCATGTATTTGACGGTTCTTGAGGGAAGCATGGGTTGTGTTCTCGGTCAACATGACGAGACAGGGAGAAAAGAGCATGCAATATATTACCTGAGTAAGAAATTTACAGATTGTGAATCTCGGTATTCAATGCTGGAGAAAACTTGTTGCGCGCTAGCCTGGGCCGCCAAGCGTTTGAGGCAATACATGCTGAATCATACAACCATGCTCATCTCGAAGATGGATCCTATCAAGTATGTATTTGAAAAGCAGGCGTTGTCAGGTAGAATTGCCCGTTGGCAGATGGTCTTGACTGAATATGACATCCAATACGTCTCGCAAAAGGCTATAAAGGGGAGTGTGCTGTCTGAGTATCTGGCGGAGCAGCCTATTGAAGAGTATCAATCGATGAGGTTTGATTTTCCTGACGAGGATATCATGTACCTAAAGATGAAAGATTGTGAAGAGCCGTTGCCAGACGAAGGACCAGAGTTGGGTTCCAAGTGGAAGATGATTTTTGACGGAGCTGTGAATGCTTACGGTAGCGGAATAGGGGCAATCATCACTACGCCACACGGGTCACACATCCCGTTTACTGCTCGACTGACCTTTGCTGTTACCAACAATGAGGCCGAATACGAAGCTTGTATAATGGGGCTTGAAGAAGCCATCGATTTGCGAATCAAACACCTGGACGTATACGGAGACTCAGCTCTGGTAGTGAATCAGATCAAAGGGGAATGGGAGACACGTCAGCCCAATTTGATACGTTACATGAACTATGCAAGGAGATTGTTGCCTTTCTTCGATAAGGTTGAATTGCATCATGTACCGCGGGCAGAAAATCAAATGGCTGACGCCCTGGCCACTTTGTCTTCCATGTACAAGGTCAACTTCTGGAACGAAGCTCCCCAAATCACTATCTCTCGGTTGGACAGGCCAGCTTATGTATTTGCTATTGATGAAGCATCCGACGACAAACCGTGGTATTTTGATATCCTTAATTTCCTGAAGAATAAAGAGTATCCGGTTGGGGCATCCAGTCAGGATCAGAAGACTCTCAGGAGATTAGCGGGCAATTTCTATTTGAACCCGGATGGCGTATTATACAGAAGAAACCACGATTTGGTGTTGTTGCGTTGTGTAGACGAAAAAGAGGCAAAGCTTCTCATGGAGGAAATACATGAAGGTACCTTTGGTACGCATGCGGGCGGGCATGCTATGACGAGAAAGCTGTTGCGGGCAGGTTATTTTTGGCTGACCATGGAAACTGATTGTTTCAAGTTTGCGAGGAAGTGCCACAAGTGCCAAATCTATGCTGATAAGATCCATGTGCCTCCAAGTCCTCTAAATGTGATGTCATCGCCTTGGCCATTTTCAATGTGGGGAATCGATATGATTGGAAAGATCGAGCCGACGGCTTCTAATGGGCACCGGTTCATTCTAGTAGCAATCGATTACTTCACCAAGTGGGTGGAAGCGGCGTCATACGCAAATGTAACGAAGCAAGTGGTGGCCAGATTCATCAAGAGAGATATCATTTGCCGATATGGGATCCCCGAGCGGATAATCACGGACAACGGTTCAAACCTGAATAACAAGATGATGAAGGAGCTCTGTCAGAATTCCAAGATCGAACATCACAACTCCTCCCCTTACCGACCCAAGATGAATGGCGCTGTTGAGGTGGCCAATAAGAATATCAAGAAGATCGTTCAGAAAATGGTGGTGACCTATAAGGATTGGCATGAAATGCTACCTTTTGCTTTGCACGGTTATCGTACGACGGTACGCACATCAACCGGGGCAACTCCGTTCTCGTTAGTATACGGAATGGAAGCGGTATTACCATTGGAAGTTGAGATCCCTTCTCTGAGGGTATTGCGAGACGTTCAGCTAGACGAGGCAGAATGGGTAAAAAACAGGTTGAATCAACTGAGTTTGATGGATGAGAAGAGGCTAGCTTCTCTAGCATACGGTCGTTTGTACCAGAGCCGAATGAAGAAAGCGTACGACAAGAAGATACATCCGCGAAGCTTTTAGACGGGCGACCTTGTGCTGAAGAGGATTCTCCCGCCGCAAGCATATCACAGGGGCAAGTGGTCCCCCAACTACGAAGGGCCATACGTTGTCAGGAAAGTCTTTTCAGGAGGAGCATTATTGTTGTCCACCATGGACGGTGAAGACTTCACGTCGCCTGTGAACTCGGACGCAGTTAAAAAATACTTTGCTTAAAATAGACCCGCTGGACAGAAAAAAGAGAGTCCAGGCAAAAATGGGGCATCCTGGCGAACCAAAAACAGAATGAAAGGTTCGGGCAAAAATTAGGGATAAAATTGAAAAAATGTACACCCGCGAAGTTGAAAACCTACACTGGGCGGCTTCGACAAAAAAGGGTATCCCGGTGAACTGAAAACCCGTAAAGGGCGGTTCACGCAAAAGTTAGGGATTTGAAAAGCAAATGACTGCGGTCCGAATTTGATAATTACAATAAGCATCAATGCGGGAGAATACATTTGAGGAGCCAGTTATCAGATACAATCTCTTCAGAAGTGGGGATACCGGGAAAGCATTAGGGTTGGGCGAGTCATGGGAGGATCAGTTCGTGGTGTGCATCTGCATCCCGTTGCCGACATGTGTACAAATTTAAGTTGTCAATATTTATGCTTCTTGTGCATACTTGTATACTTGTATATTTGCTTTGTAACTTCCTCATTTCAGGAGTTACATCCCGTGTACAAAACTCCGCCCATTCAGGGGTCCGATCAATAAAACGTTATTCAGTACTTGACACTGTTCTTTACTGTTTTGTGCATGATTAACGCCTAAGTTTGATGAAACTAGCATGAGTATAACGTCGCTGGCCCTTGCCAACAGTCGCTAAAGCTTTGAATTAACTGAAAATAACGTCACTAACCTGACTTGATTTGGTTGCATAGGCTTGTCTTGTCTTGTTTGTGTTGTTGCAGGTTTCATAACCGTACGAGGAAGATGATCGAAAGATTGCAATAACGAAAGACTCAGCCTTCACGCAGGTCATGCAGGTTCTTCCTGAAGAAGGATCGAACTCTCCAGCTAGTCATAGCTTGTGCAAAAAGGGATCGACGATTCCAAGATCGTAAGGCTGTATTCAGACAGGTTCATCTTTCCCCGCAGGGTCATTCACTCTCCCCCAGCGGAGTCAGTGGATTCCCCCCGAGAGAATAGTCCCACCCCCAGCGGAGCTCTCTCCTTTCAGCAAATGTTCTTTCCTCCCAGTGGAACCCGAAGATCAAGACTCTCCCCAGCAGAGTTGGTTGTGGGTCCTGGCATTTATTTTGTCAGGGATACTGTGTAATATCAGTTCACTCTCCAGCAGAAATCCAATCGTACCGTGCACATCTGCTATTCCCCAGCAGAGTTATATTCCCCAGCAGGATGCTACTTCAACAAGGTGTTTGGTTTAAGTTCCTAATTTCCCAGCTGAGTCGACTTCACTCTTACAGCATTTATTTTGCTGGAATAATTCTGTAGCACCTGGCTATCCCCAGCGGAGTTGGCATTATCTTCAGCATTTATTTTGCTGAAGCGGTTCCTGTATCCCAGCAGGTGGGGAGAGCACTTGCTCAAATGAACTACCAAACACTCAAGATCTCGGCATGAGGTATTCAATGATAGTGTCAGTTTCGGCAGTATTCCCCACAGAGTTACCAGGATAAGGCTCTCTTTATTTCCAAGCAGAGTTATTTGTCATCAAAAGGGTTTCATGAATCAGAATTTCAGAAGTTGCCTCCGGTTACCAGAACAGGCATCCGGTAGTTTGGTTCCTAGATATCCCCAGTAGAGTCCGCCCCAAAGTCGCTGTCACGTCGGTGCTAAGAAGTTTGTGGGTGGGGATCAATGGAGAACTAAGTCCTGACGTGGACAATTTATTCCTATATTGACGGGGTTTCGTCAGAAGTGGGCGTCCTAACGTGGACGGGTTTATTTCCCCGGGTTAGTGAAGTGTGTTAGTCCTAACGTGGGCAGATTCGGGTTCTCGAAATTGGTGAAATGGGAAGTCATGACGTTGACAAAAGTGATTACTCTTTGTGTTGGTGTCCTGACGTGGACCAGTTCCTCTCAGCAGTTATCTTTCTTCGTGTTGGCAAAGCATGAGTCCTGACGTGGACACGTCTATTCCTTACATGGGAAAAGAGGTTTCAGTTCCTGACGTGGAAAGATGAAAAGTTTATTCCTTACGTGGAAGGAGATGCATTCCTGACGTGGAAAAGAAGTTGATTCCTTACGCGGAAAGATTGGGGTCCTGACGGGGACAAATCAAAAGAAAATGTGTTCCTTACGTGGAAAAGAGCGGAGTCCTCACGTGGACAGATTAGGATGGCATTCCTTACGTGGAAAAATGTAGTCATGACGCGGAAAAGAGTTGGTTTCCTTACGTGGAGAGATTGGGGTCCTTACGTGGACGGACTCAAGAAAAGTTAATTCCTGACGTGGAAGAATGATGTACTCCTTACGTGGAAAGGTGGAGTCCTAACGTGGACAGGTTCAGAACCAAAGTTGTATTCCTTACGCGGAAAGATCGGAGTCCTGACGCGGACATGTCGAGCGGTATTGGGGTCTTTACGTGGACAGATCGATATAGTTCTCCTTATGTGGGAAGAAGATTGCTTCCTGACGTGGAAAGATGAAAGGTTTAGTCCTGACGTGGACAGATGCAGAAGAGATGATTCCTTACGTGGATGGTGTATTCCTAACGTGGAAGAGTCTATTCCTAACGTGGACGATTTATTGGAATATCCCCCAGCGGAGTTGCCGAGATTTTTCTGGGTTAACGGCAGGTGGAGTCCTAACGTGGACAGGTTCTAGTTGAGATTTCTTCGTGTTGATGACAGACAGAGTCCTAACGTGGACAAGCAAGCAATCTGTTATGACAGCATCTTTTTCAGAACGGTGAAGACAGTCCCCAGCACGGTCGTTACGGGATCAGTGGGCGGTTGCAAACAGTCAGATTCAGCTGATGAATGTCGTTCCCCAAGCAGGAGCGCAGTTTATTTCTGCGGTTGGCAAATTTCTGGTTTCACTAGTATTCAACCGCCTCGTACCGCGAATGTCTGAAGGCTCTGAGCCCTTCACCCAATCGGGTCCAAGTCGCTTGAATAGGGGCAGATGTTGCACCCTAAAATTTGCTCAACCTTATTCACTTGGTTTATGTGTCAATATCATTAGCATTTGCATATAGAGTCATGTACATAGACTAACCATCTGCATAGCATAGCATGGCAAGTCATGCAACAGGGGACCAATCATTATTCTCATCTCTGGAGGCCTATCAAGAGGTTATTATCCTAATTCCATCTCATTCAAGTCATCAGAAAAGAATTTGAGAGCAGAGAGTTCAGCAGATCAAGCCTTGAGTCTATCCCCTATCTGAGGGTATCTGAGGGTCAACAAGGGGGTTGTGAGCTGTGAATGGAAGGCATGGAGAGCATCTAGACATCATGAGAGGCTTATAAAGTCATTTGGGGAGGAAAACAAGTTGTTGAGGTGACCACAAGAATTGCAGTTGAAGACAGTCAACTAGGGTTTCATTTGGGTCAACCCTAGGTCAACCCTAGGTCAATTGACTGATTGAAAGGCATTAAGGGCTATTGGAGAGATGTGGGGTTCATCATTTGACATGGAGAATAAGGATATGTTATTGTGCTAAGAAGAATTCAAGAGAAATCAAGGAGAGGAGGAGTTTCTAAATTAGGGTTTCTCTGTAAAATCCCCTAGTTTAGGTCAAATTTCCAAGCAAAATAAATCAAAATGCAAGCTTCAAATGGATCCTTGGCCAACATGAAACTTGTAGAGGGTCTCAATACCTTTAATTTGAGTGGTGGAAGACATCAAGGAGATTTATAGAACTCAAGTTATGGTCCTTGCAAGTTACAGGTCATCTGAGGTATCTGAAATTTTGTCTGTGAAAGTGACTTGACTTCCAAGCTATTTTTAACCCTCAAGGAGATTTCAAATGAATTTCTGGTCAACATAAGAATTGTTCCTCATTGTCTTAGAAATGGTATAGTATGCCTTCATATGATGTGTGGAACTCAACTTGTGGTCTTGGCAAGCAAAGGGTATTTTGGTCATTTGTGAATTACAGGTCATTTTAACCTATGTCCAAAACTCATACAAGGAGGCCTCAAATGGAAAAACTTGCAACATCAAACTTGCTCCAAATGACATTTTGAGTCTAGAAAAGTGACCATGAGAGATTGGAAAAGTCCATAGCACAAGGTTTCAAAATTGGTGAATTTAATGAAGAAAAATGGCTTAAAAAATGGTATTTTTCATATCTTGGCCAAATGATGCAAAATTATAGGTCATTTTGAATGGAAAAGGCATTTTAAAAACATTGGCTAAAGTTGAATTTTGAGCTTAGGTCATACTTTGTGAGTTATCCATGGTTGCTTGAATTGAAAGTAACATAATCCAAATTGAAAGGGAAAAGTGTAAGGGAAATTTCTCCAATGTTCTAGGAGGTTCTAATGCAACCTATATATTCATGCAAGCTGATTCATGCAAGGGTTGGTGCTCCCATTTGTCCAAAAATCTCCATTTTCATCCATTTTCTCATTCTTGCATAAGCTACTCAAACTCTTACAAATCTCAAAAACTCTCACATCTTTGGATTGAATCATCATCATCATCATTCAAACCCTAGGATTCACATCAAGAAGTGGCTGAATTGATCAAGGATCATACCAATTATCTTCTTCACTCCAAGTTGCATTTTCATCAAAAATCCATTAAAACTTCCTCCATCATTCTGATTTCTGTCACTATCATCATCCCTTATCATCATGGAGTAATTGGCACAAGAGATTGGAGAGAATTCGTGGCTGTGTGAAGAGATTCAATTTGAAACTCCAACTTGCATGAAGGATGGAATAGCATGATTCACAAGGATTAAGCACAAATCATTGCAAACAGAAGCATACTCATTCATTGGAGATCATTTTCAGCAAGTATCAAAGGTTGAATTGAGGTCTAGCTACCATCACCATCATCAAGTGCAAGGTATGTGAACTTCTTCGAATCTCACTATTCTGGCTGGTAGAGATCATGTGGTTAGGATAATATTGTTTAGAAACCCTAGGGGATTGATTCTTGAAGTTTAGGAATAGCTTCGTGGAGATCCATGACAGGTTGCCATTTCTGTTAGCTTCAAGAATAAGCTGTGTACTGGACCATAATTGATATAATGATGCATAGAATAATGAGGGAAGTATGTAGATGATCTGTGGATCATCAGGTTGGAGTTCTGGCAAAATTGACAACAGGCAAGCATGGTGTACCCTGAGTTTCGTGCCCTCTGTTTGGAGTTTACAAGGAGAGTTAGAGAAAAATAGGATTAGGCATGGATTCCTTGGATTTTATAGAGTATTTTAGGGCTTGGAATTTTTAATTTTCATCAAGAATGCATGGAGAACGATTGGAAGGAATCTTCGTGCATGGAGGTCGTGACTGAAACCCTAGATGAATGGAGGAAGAAGACGAATCACACGCCCTTGGATCTGGTGGGAAGAATTGACTTGACCAGGAATCGAGCGGCCCACGTTTGATCTGAGTTTTGGTGGGAGAATTCAAAATTTGAAACGCAGTGTTTCATTAATTGGGGGGATTGGGCTCAGAGAGCTATTCGCACCCCCCAGTTTAATAAGCCCAATGCGCTGAATGTGTTTTCCTTACTATTCTCACCCCCTCCCTCTATTTCTTTATATTTTCTTTTTATTTCTTCACATTTTTCATACATTTTCTAAAATTCATAATAAATAGCAAAATCATCATTTTTAATTCATTCTTTTTGCATATTTTTCTTTAGGATGTCTAGAAAATTATAAAAAATAAAAATTGCATTTTATTTTTTATTTGATATTTTTCCCATATTTTCTAAATAAATAACGTTTTACATAATTCCATTTCATACATGATTTTGATATTTTTTGTTCTATTAATTGCTTTCATATTTTTCATCCATTCTTTTTAGGTTGTTTAGATTAGACATCAAACTTGTAGATTCAATTTAGTATCCATTTTTAGAAATCAAATTTAGGTGCTTAGTGTAGGCTTGAACAACATGAATAAAAAACTAGGGTTTTAGGTGATGACTCAGGAGATTTGATTCTCTTCCCTTAGGACTTAGGGCTTGACTAGTTTAGCTATGGGACTATAGGGGCTATGGGTAGTTATTAGATCCCCTAGAAAAAGTCAGGACTCCCCTACTGCTATTAATATGCTGTTGTATCTGATTGACTGGTGTGGTGTGCCCTCTGGGGATTATTGCTTGCTTGCTTGGGTATTGGGATTGTTTGGGGACTTGGGAGATCTGAAGACTTGAGGAGAGGAAAGCCATTGGAGATCCAGAGATTGAAGTTCAACTTCCAGAGTTGAAGAGAAGATTCTTGCTAGCAGAGGCTGAGGAGACTAGGGTTTAGGAGCTAGGCAGAGCTCTAGGTTAGAAAGTTTGTTTCTCAAACATGGATTGCCTTGTCTGCATCCATTCTTCTCTGTGATTCAGAGTCTCTCTAAGACACTCACCCCCTTCCTTTGGAAGGCTTGGTGATAGTGTCTAAGAGATAGAACTCTTGAGAGAAAATGTCTTTTGTGTTAGAAGCAGTCTGTTCACCACCTTTGGTAGTCAGCTGATTGCTTAACACCCAATTCACTCTTATGACTAATCCCTCATCCTGGAGGTTTGAACTTGAAGAAAAGCCATTGCAGATGGAAGAATGATGATCAAAGCCCTTATCTGAAGATCATGAAGATGGAGATTGATGCTTGTTGAAGCCTGTAACTGATTGGAGATTACTTGAAGCCAGATGTTGATCCAGAGCTGCTGAGGATGTTTATTTTTGCTGTATCTCATTTCTTGATGTATTGACTGGTTTCCTGGACTGTATTGTTTGCTGTTTACCCTGTTGGGTTGAAAGTGAAGTCTGTTCACTTTTGCCTATTGTTTTCTAGGTTCTAGGTTGAGTGGGACTCCCTTGCCTCGCTTGTACTGTTGCATCCATGCATTTTACTGTTTTACTGTATATATCTGATATTGTTTCTGTTTCTGCCTATCCCGTAGGATCTCTGTTTCTCTCTGTGCAAGAGAGGAGCATGATAGACACTAGGTCTTAACCCATGCATGATAACATTAGGTTAGTTTGTTTCCCTTCGCAACCATAGGTTAGAGTTCTGTCTCTTCTTCCTCAAAACAAACAGAAAAACACATAAAGATTTCAAACACAATAAAAGACACTTCTTCCGTAAAAGAATGTGAACTCATCAAGACGTTATTTTTTTGTCCGTTGGGACTGTTAATCAGGAAAACCTTTTTCAGAAGGAATAAAATCAATCAAGACAGACTTGTGTCGTACGTGGCCCGAACTACGTTTGCTCTGATCTTTCATGCTGTATGAAAGTACGTAGGCATAGGATGCGATATCCTAGTGAGCAACCTTCCCCTCCTTTCCCGTAGGTAGGCGAACTACGTTGACTCTGATTTCTCGTTCCAAACGGGAATACGTAGGCATAAAGTGCGATACTTTGCCGAGTCACTTTTATTTTCTTTTCAACCCTTGACCTATAGTTTAGATAGAATAACAATCCATACCCGAAAACAAGCGTGGATCCCGTCGAGTACGACGGACGTGAGGGGTGCTAATACCTTCCCCTTGCGTAACCGACTCCCGAATCCAGGTTTTGGTTGCGATGACCATACCTTTCCCGTGTTGTGCGAGGTTTACTCTGAGCGTTTCCTTTCCCTCCCGTGGGATAAATAACGCACGGTGGCGACTCTTCTGTTCAGCCGGCGCCGATTTTCGCAGTAGCGACAGATAGCATCAAATTTCACGGGCTTGACGACCTCGCACCGACAATATTCAACAACAACAACAGAGCTTGCATATGATTCTGTTTTGCCTGTTTCAATTTGGTAAAGATTATGCTGCCGTCATCTTCATGAGCAAGTTTTGAATCGGATGCGAGATTGGAGTTTCAGTCAAGTAGCGGCAGCAAGATGATGTTATCACTCGTGCACATCACGGCTCATGGATGTTATCACCGGGCTTGTCATTTTGCCCAGACCTTAGCAACCTCGCAGCAAGCTCCAAGCAACGGCGATGTAGCGGCAATGTCGAAGCAACTTCAATAATATATCAGCGTCATCTCTCCAACCGTTCAATAAGCAGCTTAGCACAGCTACGTCATAGCTCTTATTTTCAGATTGACAATGAATTTCGACGCTACGGTAACATTACGGATACTTTTATTTTCCTGTTGAATCTAATTTGCTTTGCAAAGTTTACATTGTATGGCTGAGATTATTTTGAGGTTTTTTTTTAATTTCTTTTCCTGTTAGTCTGCTGCTATTGAAATGTTCACAGGGGTTGTTGGTGTGATTGTATTCCTGTCATGAGAAACATACTGATTGCAGCAGTTGGAACCGGCAGCATTTGAATTCTGCAGTAGAAGCTCGAGTAGCTGCAACACGACTTCGCAAAGCAACATCATTGACAACAAGATGAAGAGCATCGATTACGCTGCTGCAGACTCGAGGTTTTCATTGATCTAGTTCATACAAAGCTCTGTATCCAAAGCCGGCTCTTCGTATCCTTTGGTTCGATAGTATTCGGCGCCCGATTAGGCTTGACGGTTATTAGAGATTCGATGTAGTTATCTTTGTTTTTAGGCATTTTTGTGGTTTTTCTACTGTTGTTCTAAAAACTTTGCCGAATATCCGACGTGACGTCGTTAATATTCGAGCTTTTCTATTAAAAATATATACTAGACATATCCTATCTTTATTCTTGTATGTTCCTATGTTCTGTTACAATATTCAAAACAACAATAATAACATCCTAATTCAACGGCTGCTGCTGCTATCGTTTATGTCGTCTGCAGCGTTTTAGTTTGAATGTGTGCTGATAGCGTAACACAATACTTCGGGTAGAATGGCTTTATGTCAAAGTGGCTTTGTGGTTTAAGCTCTGTCGATAAATTCCGTGGCTTTACGGTTTTGTTATTTGGATTGCCTCGTACTTCTGTCAATAGATTGTTGTTGTTGTCTGTTAGTTTCTTTGGCTTGCATTTAAATTTGAAAGTTGATTTAGCTCATAGAATTTCATGAAAACTTATGGTTATTAATGTGCTACTGAGAAGCTGGAAATCATGCGGCTAGTATTCGAAGAATCAAAGTATTTATGGTGTTATACTCCATCCTTGCCAATGTGGGGCGTGAGTGTGAAGTGGATTAGGTTCTAAGCCCAATATTGGAAGCACTTAATATTTCTATATGGTTGATATATTATACTCAATTTAGTTTATTATTTTCCTTCCCATTCAATAATAATGTATCCCAATAGTATTATAGTTTTTTTTCTTAATTATGTTTTAACACCTCAAAAACATTTTTAAGAAATAAAATTCTCGATTTATCGAGTCACTTTCCACCCATGTAAGTCGAGTGCTTTCAAAGTCTCGCCATCGACCTTTGATCACCATACACAATATTTTAAAAGCTTAATCCTGGGCTTCCTTACAGTGATACCTATTTGATCAACTACTTCTAGTTGGTCACTTAGAAGGCTAGCCCATTCTGCTAGTGTACACGTTTAAAATTCAAATTCAAACCTCGACTCACCTTGAGTATTTTCTTTCAAAGCAAATTAAATCTTTGAAGTCTAGCACTTCTTGGATTTTTGGACGAACATTATTGAGGTGTACACCTTAAATAATATGTCGTTCTATTTTTTGTTTAGTACGCTATTTTGGACAAAGAAATATCATATGAATTTAGCATTCTGTGTGATATTTTTGTTGTTTATCCAAACATTTTCAAATAAAAATGGTGTTATCGAGATCTAGCATCTCGATAATACTCCGATTAATTGATTGTGAGGCCGACGTCTCATTCATCAGATAATTATCACTTCTCCTAAAATTATTTTCACACCTCATTTCACTGCAAACTATGTCAAAACTTTCTCTCAACTTTTTTCTCGATTAAAACTCCAAAAGAGGGAGATTCTTGAAATCTAGCATTTCTTGGATCTTCGAGTGAATAATTCTCGAGGCAAGCTCTTGAGTTGTTATTCATTCAATCTTTTGATTTTCTCAAACACACTCTCAACGTCATTTTTTTCCGATCAAAACTCCGAAAGAAGAAGGTACTTGGAATCTAGCATTCCTTGTGTCTTCGAGTGAATAATTCTCGATGCACGCCTTTGAGTTGTTATTCACTCAACCTTTCGACTTTGCCAAACTCAATCATTTTCCAATCGTTCTCCTAAGACGAATGCTCGTACGCATTCGCAATCATCGACATTGCGCACACACTTCACAATTCCTCGTGGTTTCGATATTAGGGGCATCCTCAAGGACTAATATCGTTTCTCACAATCTTAACCCTTGACACATCGTCAAGTCGTTTCATTTTCAATCCAATCCTCGACACGTCGTCGAGCCATTTTCAAACCAACTTCCTTTGGCCTCGCATGCCATTTTTTTCAATTCGATCCTTTCAAAACACTTTTTTTTTAAAAAACTTACGAAAGAGAGATATTCTTAGAATCTAGCATTCTTTGAATATTCGAATGAGTAACTCTCGAGGCGCGCCCTTGAGTTGTTATTAGTTCATTCCTTTGGTTTCAAAACATCCAACTCTTTATCTTCAACTTATTCAGTCAATTCCCGAAAGAACTGAGTTCTTGGAATCTCTCATTCCTTGAATTCTTGAGTGACAAGCTCTTGAGGCGCGCTCTTGGGTTGCTTGTCAGTAACTCTTTCATTTCAAACTCAAACTTCAACCCTTTTCAAACCTCATCTTTTCGTGGTTGTTACCACGAACTACGACTGCTCTGATTCTTTATTCATTCTTGAATATAAGATACGTAGGCACAAGATTGCGATGATCTTGGCGAGCACATTTCCCATTTTCTCCCCTATGCCACAATTTCCTCCATCCACACATTCCCAACCTTTCCCGTAGTCGAACTATGAAGCTCTGATTTCTCATTCTCGTCCGAATGAGCATACGTAGGCACAAGGGCCCCAATCCTTGGCGAGCACCCTATCCTATAACCACCCATCTCTCCTTAGCGTCTTTAACCTTTTACCCTACCAATTCTACCTTTAACAACGAGAAGAAAACAAGTAAACCTAAACAACACTCCCCACAATTACCTTAAGAGGTTCCCGTCGAGTACGACGGACGTGAGGGGTGCTAATACCTTCTCCTCACGTAACCGACTCCCGAACCCGAACCCGGACTTCATTCTCGCACCTACATTAGAGGAGTATGCTGACTTATTGGGTGTGCCTATCAGGAGTCAGATGCCTTTTGTTCATATGGATGCTGAGCCTAATCTGGCTAATCTAGATCTTTCTCTTCATCTAGATGCCTCTGAGTTGATCTTGTCTAGTTGGAACGGGGTTCCTGGTTTTTCTTTGCAGTTTTTAGTTGGGAAAGCCCAACAGTGTGCCAAGGACGGTTGTTGGATTGTGTTCAATGCCATTCTTGCTCTCTGCATATATGGTATCATTATGTTTCCTAATATGCCTGACTTTGTGGACTTAGATGCCTTTCATATCTTCGCATCAGGGAATCCGGTCCCTACCTTGATTGGAGATGTGTATCATTCCATCCATTACAAGAACGAGAATAGAAGGGGTAAGAATGTATCATGCTGTGTGCCTTTGTTCTATAGATGGTTTGATAGTCACCTACCCAAAAAGGGTATATTTGCTTCATCTGCAGCCACAACCGAGTGGTCTGAGCGTTTGATGAGTTTATCAGCAGAGGATGTTGTTTGGTTTGATAGAGATATGTTGGGTACCGAGGTTATATTCAGCTGCAGTGGGTTTCCGAATGTGCCTTTGATAGGAAGGAAGGGTTGTATAAACTATAATCCATCTTTTCTTGTCCGACAGTTTGCTTATGCTTTGAGGGTTCCGCCGAAGGATGAAGAGGTGCAAGAATCTCTGTACCTCACTGGTCTTCTAGAGGGGAATGTGTTATCTAAGCTTCAGCATGCTTGGAACGATATCAGTAGACGAGGGAAGTCATTGTTGGGGAAAAGTAATAGCCAAGCTTACACTCCGTATGTGACCTGGATCAGAGCCAGAGCAGAGATTATAGGGATGCCTTTTCCACCTGCTAAGCAGGAATGCCCTCCAGTGGTGGAAGAGCCTACTACCGTGTCTATTCAGAAGTATAATCAGGTGTTAGCTGAGAGAGAGGAGCTGAAGAAGGCAAATGAAGAGTTAGAGAGAGAGAGTTGGCACATATCAGAAGCGAGAGAAATGAAGCAGTCCACTCCTTGAAGAGGCAAACAGAGTTGGTGAATAGGTTAGGTACGGATTTGACTAAGCAGATGGCTGAGCGTGAGCGTTTGGGTTGGGACTTCAAATCTGTCAATGACGTACTGGCCACTAAGAAGCAGCACTTGGATGAAGCGTACCGAAGAATATCCAAGTTTAATCAACAGTGGAATGCCACCATAACCAACAACAAGGAGAGGGAAGATAAACTAAAGCAGTAGATCTCCGAATTGAAGGCTCAGGTGAAGGCTAGTAAGAAGAGGTTTGATGAGGAGACTGCTTGCAGATACGCCACCGAAGATTTGTTGAACAAAGCTCTCGCTAACTTGAAGGATCGCAAGCAGAGGTTCGAGTCCAAGAAGCGAAAGCTAGAGGATTGCTTTGGCCAAGGAGCGTGGGAAGATTCCGTTGAGGGTCTCCAGTGTACTATCCTACAGAGAGATTTGCTGGTTGAAGGGTTACTCACTCGTCCTGATCACCCCGAGACTAGAGAGTTACTAGAGGAGTTTCGTACCCGTGGTCACACTTGATTATCTTTGTAGCTCTTTGTATTTTTCTGATTCTTGTTGTAGGATGACCATCACCAGGCTTGTTGGTTGAGGTCATGCTATTCCCATTGTATTCGTTGACTTTGTACCACTGCCTTGTGGGCCTTATCTATATATGAGATGTTATTCCAGTGGTTATACCCGAACTTCTTGTTATCAGCACTTGCACTCTGGCACTCGAATCGGGGGAAAATCTCCCTAACACACAGACACACGTTTGCATTTGCATAAATCATTCGCATAGCAGGTACCTTGTACTGTTCTCTTAACTCTCTGTTGGTGCAGGTTCTAGGATTGTCGACCAGCGAATTCATCGTTATTCTACCAGAAGCAACTGTAAGAAAGCCATGGACTAGATGCAGACTGAGATGCAAGAGATGCGTGACCGTATGGCGCAATTCATGCAGGTGATGGAGACTGTGGCTAAGGGCCAGGAGCAGCTGCAAACTCTGGTGCAGCCTTTAATTGCTAGGGTTGATAGTCAGGGTGTGCTACACGGCGGTTTTGCTAATCATCCTTCTCGAGTCATGACTCCTAGAGCAGATGACACTGTGCCGATAGTTGTCCTCAATTCGACTGAGAATGAGAACAGAGCTGAGAATGTGGATGTGACGGGGAATACTGGTTTCAATGTTGGCATTGGGAATGCTGGTCTCGGTGCTGGGAATACTAGTATAGGACTTGGTATTGGAAACGTTGGTTTTGGCGGTAATCAAGGTTATGGCAATCAGGGATATAGAAATCTGGGTTACGGTAATCGGGGCTTCGGTAACACGGGCTTCGGCAATGCAAGTCATAATGGTATGGGAATGGGCGTTCATAATGCTGGTTTTGGGCCAGGCGCTAGAAATCAAGGTTTCGGTAATATGGGATACGGTCCTAGGGTTAATCAGGCTGGCTTTGGTCCTCATAATGCTTATGTTGAGTATGGTAATGAGGATTCTCACTGGGGTGAAGATCTCCAGGAAGATGCTTTCCCTCCTCCAGGAAGGGATTTTGAGGCGCCTGCTGACAATGATAGAAGGTTCAGGTTGTTGGAAGAACAGATGAGGAATCTTGCTAATCAGAATGCCGCGGGGCTGGATGTGGCTAACATGGGATTGGTCCCTGGCTTAAGGGTACCAATCAAATTCAAAGCGCCCACGTTTGACAAGTACAAGGGGGATACTTGCCCGAGAGTTCACGTGCGATCTTACTATCGGAGAATGTCTGCCTACTCTGATGATGAAAAGATGCTGATGCATTTTTTCCAAGACAGCTTGTCGGGACCATCATTAGAATGGTACATGGGGTTAGAGCCTACCCAAATCGGTAGCTAGAAGGAGTTGGCAGAAGCTTTTGTCAAACATTACCAATACAACAGCGACCTTGCGCCAAACAGGGTCCAGCTCCAAAATCTCTCTCAGAAGAATAACGAGAGTTTCAAAGAATACGCCCAGAGGTGGCGTGAGCTAGCTGCCAGGGTGCACCCACCTATGGTAGAGCAGGAGTTGGTAGATATGTTTGTGGGCACTTTCTCTGGGTTGTACTATGACAGGCTCATTAATTGTACGACGGCTAATTTTTCTGAGTTGATACTCTTGGGGGAACGTATCGAGAATGGTGTTAAGATTGGTAAGATCCAAGCGGGTGAGTCAACCTCAGTTGGAGGTGGTAAGAAAGTTTTTGGGAACAAGAGACAGGGAGATACCAATGCAGTATATAATGATCGGAGAAGGGATAGAAGTCGGAATTGGCATTTTCCGCAGGTCGCCAGTGTAACCATTCATGTACCTCAACAGCAACAACAACAGCCACAACAGCAACAGGGACGACAGCACACTGCTCCGCAGAGATATCAAAATCGGGATAGGGCTGTGAAAAGAGTTTTTGAAACGCCTCCGCTACCTTATGCTCAGTTGCTTCCAACCTTGTTACAGTTGCAGCTTGTTGAGAAAAGGACACAAGCTCTACCGAAGGGCACGCCTCCTTATGGGTATGATGTTAATGCGCATTGCGACTTCCATTCCGGGGCACCCGATCATACCATTGAGAATTGTCAAGCGTTCAAGCACAAGGTGCAAGATTTGCTAGATAGCAAAGCTATAAACTTTAGTAACGAAGCGCCCAATATTGAGAAGAATCCTATGCCGCCTCATGGAAATGCAAAGGTAGGTGCTGTGTTGGAGGATGTCAGTCTGAATCTGATTATGAATGTGGACGATTTGAAAACACCTCTGGGTTATGTCAAGAGCAGATTGCTAAAAGGGGGAGTGTTCCCTGGTTGCGACGCTGATTGCATTGATTATTTGGCCCAGCCTGAGGGTTGTATTAAATTGAGAAGAGGTATTCAAAGAATGATCGACGAAGGTACGCTGCAATTTGACCGCACTGCTGAAGATAGGCCTGTTGAGGCAAAAGTTGAGAAGCAGGGTGAAGTTGTGAAGATTACCATACCGTTCAAAACTGTCACGATATCAGCACCCCCCAAGAGGCCAACTATCATGATTACCAAAGCTGGACCTATCCCGTATGAGAGTACTAAAGCCATCCCCTGGAATTATGGGGCGGAAGTGTATTGCAATGGGGAGAAGATTAACTTGTCGAGCCCGCCTGTAGGATCCGTTGATAATCTTGTGGGGGCCGGGGGCATAACCCGCAGTGGCAGAATCTTTACGTCGCCAGAAGTAGAAGCTGAAAGAATTGCAAAGGGGAAAGGTAAGGTTAATGAGGAAGGACCATCGCAGGAGAAAGAAAAAGATGCTTTGACCAAAGATGTAGAAGAATTCATGAGGTTAATTCGGAAGAGCGATTATAAAATTGTCGATCATCTGCAGCAGACGCCTTCCAAAATATCAATCTTGTCATTACTGCTTTGTTCTGAGGCTCACCGGAACGCGTTGTTGAAAGCTCTGGATGCTGCCTATGTACCCCATAAGATATCTGTGAATCAACTCGAAGGAGTGATGGCGCACGTGAATGCGGGGCATGGCCTTGGTTTTACTGACTTTGATTTGACGCCCAGGGGCCGCAACCATAATAGTGTGTTGCATATTTCTGTCGACTGTAGGGGCACTGTTATGTCCCACGTCCTTGTTGACATTGGCTCATCCTTAAACGTCTTGCCCAAGAAAGCATTGCTGAAGCTAGATACTCGAGGAGTAATCTGCACGCCAAGTGATTTAGTGGTGAGAGCATTTGACGGGACGAGAAGGTCTGTATTTGGAGAATTGACTTTACCGATCCAGGTCGGTCCAGAAGTGTTCGACACCGTGTTTTACATCATGGACATACAACCAACTTATAGTTGTTTGCTGGGACGACCGTGGATCCATGCTGCAGAGGCTGTGACATCGACGTTGCACCAAAAGCTTAAGTATGCGGTCGGTGGTAGTATTGTCACTATCTGTGGGGAGGAAGACATTCTGGTCAGTCACCTGTCATCATTTAAGTATGTCGAAGTGGATGGTGAGATCCACGAAACATTGTGTCAGGCCTTTGAAGGAGTGCAGATCAAGGACAAATTTCCTGTCATTAGCAAGGGGCCGGAAGTGGCTATGTCGTTGTACAAAGAAGCCCAAGCGGTGGTGCAAGCCGGTGAGGTTAAAAGATGGGGTCAGGTTCTGGAGATTCCTGTTAAGCAGGACAAGTTCGGCTTAGGGTATCGCCCGTCGTCATCGTCTTCGCAGGGCAAGCCGGGATTCAAAGGGTCGATTATGTTCACTCCGGGAGGAGTCAGCTTTGAGCAGATCAACATTGTGTCTGACAGTGAAGAAGGCGATAGCGACTGTGACATGGAGTCGTGGATCAAGCCCAGCGAGCCAGGACAGAGCTTATGCAACTGGTCTATCCAGGACTTTATTCAAGTGACGCCGAAACAGTAATGCCTTGTTTTTCAAATATTGTACAATCCTATGTCCTACCCGGGGCATAGTGATTTTATTTTAGGGCCTACTTGTTTATGTGTATGCTTTGTTTTAATCATCAAATAAAGGCGTTTTCCTCATGCAAATTTTGTGATCCCTATTTTTCTGTTATTATTTTTACAATAAAATGGCAATGTGGTTGTATGCTTCGTTTGCATATCATTTGAAGCATTTAACCCTTTCTCTTGCAGGATGATCCATATTACAGATGATACCGATCAAGATCTCCCTATGACTCGCTTCGACTTAGAGCACCCGATATTCCAAGCCGAAGAAGAGATTGTTGAGGAAGATGACTTACCAGAAGAGCTGACTCGTCTGTTGAAACAAGAAGAGAGAATTATTTTACCTCATAAGGAAGATATTGAGATCATTAATTTGGGTTCGGAAGAGATTCTCAGGAATGTCCAGATAGGGGTTGCGTTGCAAAGCGATATCAAGAAGAGACTTGTCGAGATGCTTCGAGAGTATAGTGACATCTTTGCTTGGTCTTATGAAGATATGCCTGGGATAGACACTGATATTGTGGTCCACCGCTTGCCATTGCGTGAAGACTGTCCGCCGGTCAAGCAAAAGCTCAGAAGAACAAAACCAGATATGGCCGTAAAGATTAAAGAGGAAGTGCAGAAACAATGGAACGCTGGTTTCCTAGCTGTTACAACATACCCTCCTTGGGTCGCCAATATAGTACCTATACCAAAGAAAGATGGTAAGGTGCGGATGTGCTTGACTATCTGGATCTGAACAAGGCGAGCCCTAAGGATGACTTCCCGCTTCCTCATATTGACGTGTTGGTCGACAACACTGCTCAATTCTATGTGTTTTCCTTCATGGACAGCTTTTCGGGCTATAATCAGATCAAGATGGCGCCGGAGGATATGGAGAAAATGACTTTTATTACCCCATGGGGAACGTTCTGCTACAAAGTGATGCCCTTTGGTTTGAAGAACGTCGGGGCAACGTATCAGCGTGTTATGACAACGCTCTTTCATGACATGATGTATAAAGAGATTGAGGTCTATGTTGACGATATGATTTCCAAATCCCAGATGGAGGAAGAGCATCTGGTGAATCTCCTGAAATTGTTTGAGAGGCATAGGAAATTCAGGCTGAGGCTGAATCCTAATAAGTGCACCTTCGGGGTGAGATCTGGTAAGCTATTGGGGTTCATTGTTAGTGAAAAAGGAACAGAGGTTGATCCTGCTAAAATAAAAGCGATACAAGAAATGCCAGCGCCAAAAACAGAGAAAGAGGTTCGTGGTTTTTTAGGGAGGTTGAACTACATTGCCCGGTTCATATCTCACCTAACTGCCACGTGTGAGCCAATGTTTAAATTGTTGAAAAAAGACCAGGCAATTGTCTGGAATGAAAATTGTCAAAAGGCGTTTGAAAAAATAAAAGAGTACTTGCAGGAACCTCCGATTTTGATACCCCCAGTAGCCGGGAGGCCACTGATCATGTACTTGACGGTTCTTGAGAATAGTATGGGTTGTGTTCTCGGTCAACATGACGAAACTGGACGAAAAGAACATGCGATTTATTACTTGAGTAAAAAGTTCACAGAATGTGAGTCTCGTTACTCAATGCTTGAAAAGACGTGTTGTGCACTTGCTTGGGCTGCCAGACGTCTGAGACAATACATGCTAAATCACACAACCATGCTAATTTCAAAGTTGGATCCAATCAAGTACGTCTTTGAAAAGCAAGCACTTTCTGGAAGGATTGCCCGATGTCAGATGGTACTAACAGAGTACGATATATAGTACGTCTCGCAAAAGGCTATCAAAGGTAGCGTACTGTCAGAGTACCTGGCTGAACAGCCAATCGATGATTACCAGCCGATGAAGTTTGATTTTCCTGACGAGGATATCATGTACTTAAAGATGAAAGATTGCGAAGAGTCGTTGCATGGTGAAGGTCCTGATCCGGGTTCCCAATGGCAATTGATTTTTGACGGTGCTGTGAATTCATATGGAAGTGGAACTGGGGCAATCATCACGACTCCCCATGGGACGCACATCCCGTTCACTGCTAGATTGACATTTCCAGTTACCAATAATGAAGCTGAATATGAGGCGTGCATCATGGGTCTCGAGGAGGCTATTGATTTGAGAATTAAAAATCTTGATGTGTATGGAGACTCCACGCTAGTCGTGAACCAGATCAAGGGTGAATGGGAGACCCGTCAGCCCAATCTGATACCGTATATGAATTATGCGAGAAGACTGTTACCTTTCTTTGACCAGGTAGAGTTTCATCATGTGCCACGGGCAGAAAATCAGATGGTTGATGCTCTTGCGACGTTGTCTTCCATGTACAAGGTTAACTTCTGGAATGAGGCTCCCAGAATAGTCATTTCTTGCCTTGATAGGCCCGCCTTCATATTCTCCATTGAGGAAGCTTCCAATGGCAAGCCGTGGTATTTTGATATCCAGAATTTCCTAAAGAACCAAGAGTATCCGACTGGGGCATCCATCCGCGATAAGAAGACTCTTAGGAGATTGGCTGATAATTTTTACTTGAATCCGGACGGTGTTCTGTATAGGAGAAACCATGATTTGGTGCTTTTGCGATGTGTTGATGAGAAAAAGGCTAATTTACTTATGGAAGAGGTCCACGAGGGAACCTTTGGCACGCATGTCGGCGGACACGCTATGTCTCGGAAGTTATTACGGGCAAGGTATTATTGGTTGACAATGGAAAGAGACTGTTTTAAGTTTGCAAAGAAATGCCATAAATGTCAGATTTATGCAGACAAGATTCAGGTGCCGCCAAGCCCTTTGAACGTTATGGCATCCCCGTGGCCTTTCTCCATGTGGGGCATCAATATGATTGGAAAAATTGAGCCCACCGCATCCAATGGACACCGGTTCATCTTGGTGACTATCGATTACTTCACCAAGTGGGTTGAAGCAGCATCTTACGCTAATGTCACCAAGCTGTAGCCAGGTTTATCAAAAAGGATATCATCTGTCGATATGGCATTCCCGAGAGAATCATTACTGACAATGGTTCGAACTTGAATAATAAAATGATGAAGGAATTGTGTCAAAATTTCAAAATTGAGCATCACGACTCATCTCCCTACAGACCCAAGATGAATGGCGTTGTTGAGGCGACCAATAAGAACATCAAGAAGATAGTTCAAAAGATGGTTGTGACATACAAAGACTGGCACGAGATGTTGCCCTTCGCTTTGCACGGTTATCGTACGACAGTACGCACATCAACCGGGGCAACACCTTTCTCACTGGTGTATGGTATGGAGGCTGTCCTGCCATTAGAAGTTGAGATTCCTTCCTTGAGAGTATTGTTCGATTTCCAACTTGATGAGGCAGAATGGGTGCGGAATAGGTTGAATCAGCTCAGTTTGATGGATGAGAGGAGACTTGTATCTATCGCATATGGTCGGTTGTATCAGAGCCGGATGAAGAAAGCTTATGATAAGAAGGTGCGCCCTCGAAGCTTTCAGACGGGCGATCTTGTGCTAAAGAAGATTCTCCCACCACAGTCGGATCATAGGGGAAAATGGACTCCCAATTATGAAGGTCCATACATTGTGCGAAAGGTCTTCTCCGGAGGAGACTTACTGTTGTCCACCATGGATGGCGAAGATTTTTCATCCCCTGTGAACTCGGACGCAGTTAAAAAATACTTTGCTTAAAAGAGACCTGATGGACAGAAAAAAGAGAGTCCAGGCAAAAATGGGGCATCCCGGCAAACCAAAAAGAAAAAAAGAAAAGGTTCGGGCAAAAATTAGGGATAAAATTGAAAATATGTACACCCGCGAAGTCGAAAACCTGAGAAGGAGGCTTCGGCAAAAAAGGGTATCCCGGTGAATCGAAAACCCGCAAAGGGCGATTCAGGCAAAAGTTAGGGATTGAAAAAGAAAATGACAGCGGTCCGAGTCTGATACGGCATTGCTTAGTGGTTTGGGAGCACCTGAGGGTCGATTATCCAAGTCAATCTCTTCCAAGGACTGAGTATCGGGAAACGTCGGAGTCAGGCGAGTCATAGGAGGATCAGCTCATGGTGTTCGTCTGTACCGCGTTGCCGACATGTATACCAAATTCTTTGTATCTTTGTACATATTTGTATTTATTTTTGTAGCTTCCTTTTTTCAGGAGTTGCATCCATTGTACAAAACTTTGCCTATTTATAGGCCCATTATCAATAAAACGCATACTATTCAGTACTTGATGTTGTTTCTTGTTTTTTAACTTTTACTGTTTTGTTTATGGAAAACGCCGATGTTTTTGATAAACTTGCACGTGCATAACCTTGCAGGCCTCGGCCAATAATTGTTAAAACTTTGAATTGACTGAGCGATTGTCACGATTATTGACCTGGATATTTCCTTTTGTATAGGGTATTTTGTTTGTTGCTCATGTTTTGCAGGGTCGTTACCTTCGCGGCAAACAACCAAGGAATCGTGTTTCCCCAGCCGAAGTCCCTCAATGTAGGAGCAGGCTCTAGGTGATTCTATTCCTCCCCAGTATGGAACTCGCATTGTATCCCCAAAAGAGTTAGATGCGAGTTAGCAAGCGGTCAGGCAGTGATGTGCATCCCCAACGGTGGTCGTGTGTACATTTAATCCTCGCGCAGGGTGGTTCTTTCTGTTCGCCAGAGGGTCATTTTTCCTTCAGTAGGACGATCATCCTCAGCAGAGTTCGTAATTTCGGACGGTAAAACTATCCCCCAGCAGGATTTTTCCCCCCAGCAAAGTCGGTGTACCTTTCCAGCATGCATTTTGCTGGAACAATTATGTGATATCCGGTTATCCCTAGTGGAGTTGGCTTTGTCTTCAGCATTTATTTTGCTGAAGCGGTTCTGTATCTAGCTTTTCTCCAGCAGCCCGAGCCTGCATTTGCATCTTGCATATATCATCATATTTGCATCTAATCAAATGCGTAGCATTCCATTTCGTATGGAGCATTACGCCATTGTCGAACATATGCATTTTGAAACATAAGCCAGGTTGGTTACCTTTTTTTTTCCAGGTGTTTCCCTGCAGGTATTTGAAATTCTTGTTCAGGAAGGTGTCAAGATATTCAGATTTGTGGCGCGAGGTACGTGATGATAGCGTTTGTCCTGTCATATGCTCCCCTAGCAGAGTTGCTTAGTTAAGTTTCTCTTCTCCCCCAGCGGAGTTCTTCTCAGATTGCTGTTACGTCAGCATTTTAAACCGTTGAAGTCTTTACTTGTCGTCAAGGTAAATGTCCGACGGTTAATGTCAGCAATTCCCCAGTAGAGTCTTCCTCGGATGGATGTTATGTCGACAGTGAAAGCTTCATGATTATACCTTTGAAGTTTGTTACCCATGTTTGTTTAAGATGGATGTCTGGCAGCTGATGTCAGAAATTCCCCGCAGATTTGGTCGTTCAAATCTTCGGATGCTCGTTTCTCACTTTTATTTAGCATATGCCCATTTCCGAGGAGATGGAAGGTTAGTGATATTGACGTTTCTCGCTTTTATTTAGCGTATGCCCATTTCCGAGGAGATGGAAGGTCAGTGATATTGACGTTTCTCGCTTTTATTTAGCGTATGCCCATTTCTGAGGAAATGGAAGGTCAATGATATTGACGTTTCTCGCTTTTATTTAGCGTATGCCCATTTCTAAGGAAATGGAAGGTCATTGATATTGACGTTTCTCGCTTTTATTTAGCGTATGCCCATTTCTGAGGAAATGGAAGGTCAGTGATATTGACGTTTCTCGCTTTTATTTAGCGTATGCCCATTTCTGAGGAAATGGAAGGTCATTGATATTGACGTTTCTCGCTTTTATTTAGCGTATGCCCATTTCCGAGGAGATGGAAGGTCAGTGATATTGACGTTCCCCGCTTTTATTTAGTGTATGCCCATTTCTGAGGAAATGGAACGTCAGAGATATTGACAAGATTCGACTTTACGTAGCGTGTGCCCGTTTATGCGGAAATGGAGGATCAAGGATATCGATGTCATGCTTTACGTAGTGCCCACTTATCATAGCGTTTTTCATTAACTCGACACTTGTGGCGTCACGCAAGTGTTTGATATTGAAATCAGGTTCTTTATCGGATGATTGATCAGTTGTTGCCATGACAGCTGGATTCAATTGTTTGGATGTAGTGTTCCCAAGCAGTGTGGAAGTTTATTTCTTCGGTTAGCAAATTTCTGGGTTCTTTGGTATTCAACCTTCTTTTACCTCGATTGCCTGAAAGTTGTTAGCTTTTCATCCTATCGGGTCCAAGCCGCTTGAATAGGGGCAACTGTTGCACCCTAAAATTTGCCTAACCTTTTCTTACTTGGTTTATGTTTCACTGCATTAACATTGCATTAATCTAACATTTGCATAGCATAGCATTCTTCATTTAATAGGGGATCAAGTGTGGAGCCTTCCTAGAGGTCTTATGCAAGTTTGAGAAGTCATCATAATCATCAGGAAGAAGGTTGGGTTCTTAAGAGGTTCATTTGTTTGTATGGGGTTAGTCTCCTGATTTGAGGACCAATTGAAGATAATCAATGGATGGTGAGGTCTTGACCAAGGTGAGGAGGTGTGAATAGAGCTCATTGAAGTGCTTTGAAGGTCATGGTGGAGCTCAATCAAGTCATTGTGCCAAGTGTGAAGAGCCACATTTGAGGGTGTGACAAGTAGGGTTTTCACCTGAGTAATCCTAAGTCAATTGACTAATTAAGGAGGATCAAAGCTCAATTCTAGGTCTTGGCAATCATGTATAGTTGTGTTGAGACACATGAGATGATATTTCAAGATCTATGCAAGAAAAGTTCAAGGTGTGAGGAGTTGCTAAATTAGGGTTCTTAGGGTAAAATCCCCTACTTAGTGCCTAACTTCAAGACCACTTATCTCAAGATGGAAGTTTCATCTCCATTTTTGGCCAACATGAAACTTGTAGATCATGCTCTTAGCTTTAATTTGAGTACTAGAAATCCTACATTGGATTTATAGAACTCAAGTTATGGTTCAGACAAGTTACAGGTACTCAGATGCCTCTGAAATTTGTCTGTGAAAATCACCTGACTTTCAAGCTACTTTTGACCTAGGAGGGTGTTTCTCCTAAACTTTTGGCCAACATGAAAGTTGTTCCTCTTGATCTTAGATTTCCAAATTGTATTATAAGTCTTCCATCTTATTTGCATAACTCAAGTTATGAGGTTTACAAGTTGGGGGTATTTTGGGAAAGTGGGATTATAGGTCATTCTCAATTATAGGTCAAAATCTCCAACTTGCACATCTCAAATGGAGTTTTGTTCAACATGGTACTTGCTCAAAATATGGTTTTTAGGTCAACCAAGAGCTCATGATGAATTGGTTTGGTCCATAGTGAGAGTTGATTTGAATTGGTTTGAAAGAAAGAGAAATTAAAGGTCGTATTTGGTGGGAAATTCAAATAATTTGTTATGTGCTCAAACAAAGCCAAATGACCACTCAATTTGATCAGAAATGATGTTTTAGAAACATTGGCATTATTAGGTTTTTCAATTGACCTATAATTCATGGTGGTTTGGCATGTTTCTTCACTAATAAGCAACATCATAAGAAATCATTCACCAAGGCAATTGGGAAGCTCTAGCTGATCTGAATTCATTCCACATGTGTTATGCAAGCTAACCAAAGCTTCCCAAGCAAGCTTTTAAGCCATAATTCGCACATGGCATGTTGAATTTTTTGAAGAAAATTGAAAATTGGTTTTTCTGTTTTGGGCCTCCATTGGATCAAAAAAGCCCACAAACACTTTCTATTTAAGTTCTGTGGATGAATTGGAACCTTTTTGAAGAGCATTTCGCACCAGAGCCAAGGATTGGAGTTGGAGCTTGAAGGAGAAATTTGGAAATCGTGTTTTCACTTCTAGGCCAGATCCAAGCAAATTGAAGTTAGCAAAGTGTTCCTCATCAAGCATTGAAGCAATCTGCATAGTTTTGAGGCCAGAATCATGTTCTTCATACCTCAATTCAAAGCTACAAGTCAGGTTGGTAAATCTCAAATTTCCTCTTAATTTAGCATGATGTAGTTAGAAATGAACATGTGGCTAGGATCTATGTGAAATGTAGCACGTTTTAGGATCAAATTGGTAGCAATTGGTGATGATTGATCATGTGGTACCATTTCTGTTTTGATTCGAAACTCTTTGATCTGGATGAATTAATACACAATGAATAGCTTAGGTTAATCAGTGAAGTATGAGGATCATTTCTATACCATTAATTGGACAATTGGTGAGGATGAATGACATGACATAATTTGGATCTTGATTCGGTTTTGGAAATCTAGAAGGTTTCAGTTAATTTGGATAGGTTATTCGTGATCAACGTGAAATTCTGAGCAAGATAGGTATAAGGTTTGTAATTTCTGGACACCTGTAACTTGACCTTCATCGGAGAAGACGGTGGCGCCACCGTCTGGGCCATCGTCTGTGTTTTTGTATCTCGCCTGAGCTAGAGGAAGAAGAAAGTCTCGTGGCCCTTGGATCTCCCAGAAACCTTGACTTGTTATGATGATCGTGTGGCTCAGATTTGAACTTGAGTTGGCTCCAACAATGAAACACATCATTTCATTAATCCCAGTCAGCGTGTGACTGGGATGCCTGCGTGGACACGCGCATTAACCTAGGATTTGATTACTTAGTCTTACAATCCAATGTCTCTCATTATTTCCAGCATTTTATTTTCTTTTATTTGTTTTATGATTTTCTTTAATTCCTTTTAGATTCTAAAATCATTTTAAATTTCAATAATTGTCAGAAAAATAAAATAAAAATATCCCCATCATCCTTGCTTTATTGGTGATTTTTCTGTAGCATTAGATTTAATTTTTGTTGATTTTTCAATTTAATTCATATTTTTCTTGTTTTGGATATTTCTTTATTTTTGCATAATTGAGCTGTCTGTTTGTTGATTTTTGTTCTCTCATTTGGTTTGGATTTTTGCTTTGAATTTTTGATGGCTGCTAGGTTAGATATGTATGCTCCCATAGGAGTTTTCTCACATTCTTTAGAAAATCTTAGCTTCTGAATTAGAGATAGGTTTAGAGCCTTTCCCCATTAATGGTTTCCCTTGATACCTTTCAACTTAGGATATTATTAGAGGACTTAGGGATTGAATTAGGTCCTGATTTTTGAACTATAAATCATTAACAAATTCATGTTCCCATAGAAAAATAATTAGATTTTTAGGTTGTGTTTTGCTATTTTAGATAGAATATTCAAGTTGTTTGTTCCTTTGGTGCTTCAACTTTGGTGATTGTTTTGGAATGGACTCAAAGTGGAATTTTCTTGCATGTTGGGCTTCTGGTTCCTCTTGGATGGTGTCATGGACATAATGAAGATTTTGTGGAGTGGCTGGTGGAGCTTGGATTGGAGCTTTTCTTTCCTTTTTTTTAGTTTTTTGTAGCTCATAAGATTAGGGTTTTTAGGAGAGAGCTTTAGAAGTAGTTTTTTCTTCAAATAATGGTTGGTTTCATTCACCTTCCATTCTCATCCTATGATTCAAAGTCCTCATGTGAAAGTCTCATCTCTCCTTTGGAGGGATGTGTGACATTTTTACAATGAGTAGAACTTTTGAGGATGCCTTTCTCTGATGACTGGTTGAGTGTCAGGTGGGGATTCCTTTGGTTTCCTTCCTGCTTCCCATCATCAAATACTCATCTTGTTGATTCTCTTCATTCTTGGTGGAGTGCATTGTTAAAGTTTGAAGATGGAGTATCCCTTTCCTTCTCTTGAAGATGATGTGGACCTGAAGAGCAGTTACAGACTTTGGATTGGATTGTTGTCAGAAGATTGCTCTGCTGTGGAGATTTAAGGCTTGTGTTCCCTGTTTGTCTATTTTCTTCTTATTCAACTGTATTGGTGTGATTTGCTTGGAGTGTTTCATTAGGTTTTAGGCTTCATGTAGATGATCATAGGCCTAAGAGAATCTTAAGGGTTGAGCTTCTCCCCTTGCTTGTATTGCATTAGAGGTTGAGTTTCTCCCTCTGCTTGTATTTTTACTGTGTGGCTTTGCTTGCTGGTATTTGGTAGAGCTCAGCTCCCTTGCCTGTGTGGTGTGTGGCCCTTGTGCCTTATTTGTTAGAAGTTGAGCTTGGTTCCTTCTGCTTGGCTGTTGCATTACATGCTTTTTGTTTACAGTAATTTCTTTTCAGTTAATTTGTTTACTGTTTGTTTTCCTTTGCCACTTTCCCCTAGGAACTCTGACTTCTCTGGTTCCAGAGAAGTTATGACAGACATTAGGGTTCTAACCATGCATGATAACATTAGGTAGATTCCCTCCTAACCTCAACTGTAGGTCCATTTTGCATGACAACTTTAGGATTGGATCAGTTCCCCTTTAGCGCGTCTTTTCTCTTCTCATTTGTAAACAAAATCAAAAATACAGTAATAAAGGTTAACTGACGTCGTACGTTACGAGCCTTAAGCTATCTAAGAAAGGATTGTTGGAGAGTTTCTTTTCAACAGTCTGGATGTTTAGTATGGCACCCTTTGGGTGACATGCGACGCATTCACTCTCAGGTCATAGTCTCTAGTGTGATATCAGTTGCAAACATCCATAAAAGATACTTCTCTAAAAAACAGAAAACAAAGATCAAACTCTTTTTATCCGCTTGGACCTTTAATCCCTTGGAAACCCTTTTTCAGAAGGAAAGTTCTGTTAACTCCCGGTTCTACCGCAAACGGTAAACGCCTAAGTCTCCAATGGTCGAGCTGCATACACCAACTGCTGGAACCGTCTGTTAACTTTACTCGGATAAAAAAGACAAACCTGTGTCTCTCGTGTCCCGAACTACGTTTGCTCTGATCTTTCGCGCTGTGTGAAAGTACGTAGGCACAATATGCGATATCTTGGCGAGAAACCTTCCCCCGTAGTTAGGCGAACTATGTTGACTCTGATTTCTCGTTCCAGACGGGAATACGTAGGCATAGAGCGCGACGCTTTGCCGAGTCATTTTCTTTTCTTTTCAGACCTGACCTTTAGTGTAGATAGATGTAACAAACCCGTCAAATAAACACAATAAGCATGGATCCCATCGAGTACGATGGATGTGAGGGGTGTTAATACCTTCCCCTTGCGTAACCGACTCCTGAATCCAGACAATGGTTGTGATGACCTTGTCTTATACCTTTTGCGTCAGGTTTTTTCCGATCGTTTCCTTTCCCACTCTAAGGGATAAATAATGAAAGGCGGCGACTCTTCTGTCTTGCCTGCCTCGTTTTTTGCAGTAGCGACAGGTGGGCACAAATAAACTTTGAGCCTTATATCCTTTGTTTCTTAAACTATGAAGTAAACTACGATACAACCCTTAAAAGACCTAATTGAAGCATCGTTTATTTTAATAGCGTACTCGATGGGATAAAATTTCCTGACTCCTATGAGCTATGTTAACTAGTGATTCAGTCACAGGTTATTGTGATATCTTTCTAATAAAAAAACTTCAAGACTAACATGTGTGTTGCATTAGCAGTTTCAGAATTAACATTTTTTTGCTTGCTAACATTGCTTGATATCATAGAAGCTTACATACGAACAACAATGATGAGCTCAACCTCTTGAGACTTGGAACTCTGTTGAAAATGGTGAATCATTTCAAATAGATGATCATATCCAGGGGCATGTTTCCTAAAGACTCTGCTGACCAGGGGCAAGTTTGTTTCCTAGTTGTTGCTTTCATAGACTAACCATCCCTAAGGAGGTAGGTTTGAAGTTTCAGCTATACAGAATGCAGTAAATCTGGGGCAGTTACGTCACGATTCGACAAATCTTTCCAAGAGTTAGAGGGTATTGGAACATCTTGGATTCCAAGTTTTCTATAAAATCCTCTTGGAATGACTTTGTTCTCATAAACTATGTAATCTTGGGGCATTTGAGAATTGAAGATTATTTTATCCATTAACAACAAATGTCATTCGAAATGGCGACCACCACGCAGTTCATCATTGTAAAGCTACTTTGTTCTCATAGCATTTTTCATCCATACCCCAAAGAGCTCCTGTCTCAAGTGGCGTGATGATTACCCATTAAGTCTCTACCATGGATAGTCATGATAATCCCTCGGTGAAGCTCCACTTCAAGCAGTTATGGCATGTCAGGTGCAAGATTTCCCATATTGGTAACCTAAGCCTACGCTAGTAAATTTCTTTGGCTTCAAACTTCCCAGTGAAGTGAATGTTATTTCACTCCTCAACAGACTTCTTACAACTTCAACCTTCCATGGAAAAGTGGATGTTTATGTCATCCCTATAGAGTCTCAACTCTGATATCTGTAGTTACGACCTTGATCTGAGTTCCTATAATGAAGTAGATATTTATTTTATCCTCTGTGAGGCCTCAACTCTAGCATCTCCAATAATGACTTCCTTTCAATCTACTTCAGTTCGTAGTGGATATTTATTTTATCCACTATGAAGTTTTTTCGATCATGAGTTTGATCCTTTCCTAGTGAATCTTTCTCATCCCAACAGAGCAGCGAGATTCATCTTGACAATCCCTTAAGTGAAGTTGTGATATAATATCCCCAAGTGTATTGCTCTCTTTTGCCCAGAGAAGTTTGAAGCCTTGAAACATGACTGTGATACTATGTGTGGCTTTCCATTCACCCCATTGATGCTTCTATCTTGCGAAGATTGGCCGAGTATCCGTGTCAAGATGTTTATTTCATCTCCGGTTTACTTCTCCTTGTTTGTTTTGTCATGATAAGTATAACATAAGATAAATTCATTTATATGGATACATGGCATCTGTGCATTTTTCATTTTTGTGTTTGTTTGTTTGTTTGTTTACTTTGGCTGTGTTTGTCCCCAAGTGACTAGATTTGTCTTCTCCCTCCAAGTAGAGTCGTCACCAGAAAGAGCACATCCTTTCTAATTCCCCACTGAGTTTGATTCTCGTGGAATATGGTTGCTTTAGTTTTATTTTCCATTTTTGGATAAATATAAACCCTAGTTGAGTTCATTCCTTAATGGGTAGAGCCTTTCTTGACCGTTTCTCTTCTATTTGGATGACAAATGGTTGTCTCCTCAAGACAGTTTGTCTATCCCTAATGATTTTATCAACACTATCAACTTAACCTCCATCAAATGGCATATCTCCAGAAATCCATCAGAGAAGTTTGGTGAAGACTTTACAAGTGTTTCTCTTTATTTGAGAATTCCTATCACCAGGTTTTATTTTCTTTGATACAATTTCAATTACAACATTATTACTCCTCAGTGGTGTTCTCCTCAATGACTCCATTATTCAATTTGATTTAATCAAATGGCATCTCTTTGAGAAGTTTGGTGAAGATTACACATGGTGTTTCTCTTTGTTTGAGAAGACATGTTTAACAAATCAACCGTCTTTCATCTCTTATGAAGATCCCCAATGATGTTTCTTGATCTCCAATAAGTTATGGATTCCCACTGAAGACGTAGATCTCCAGTGAAGTTCCAATCCCATGTGAAGATACTTTCCCACAAGGATTCATCTTTCCAAGAAGAAACTAAGACTCGTTCATGGTATACAACCTTGAAGCGAGGGGAGGTTTATTTTACCCTTTTCAAGTGGTATACTTGGTTAAAGAAGAAATTGAGACCTGCTCACAGCATACAACTTTGAGACGCGGGGAGGTTTATTTTTACCATTTTCAAGTGGAATAGTTGATCAAAGAAGGAAATGAGATCCGTTCTTGGCATAAAACCTTGGAACAAGGGGAGGTTTATTTTTATCCTTTCAAGTGGAATACTTGATCAAAGAAGGAACCGAGACTCGTTCTTGGCATACAACTTTGAGACGAGGGTAAGTTTATTTTTACCCTTTTCAAGTGGAATACTTGATTAAATAAGGAACTAAGATTCATTCACGACATACAACCTTGAGGCGAGGGAAGGTTTATTTTACCTTTTTCAAGTGAAATACTTGATTAAAGAAGAAACTGAGACTCGTTCATGGCATACAACCTTGAAGCGAGGGGAGGTTTATTTTACCTTTTTCAAGTGGAATACTTGATCAAAGAAGAAACTAATACTCGTTCTTGGCATACAACTTTGAGACGAGGATAGGTTTTTTTTTACCCTTTTCAAGTGGAATACTTGATTAAAGAAGGAACTGATACTCGTCCACGGCATACAACTTTGAGGCGAGGGGGGGTTTATATTACCCTTTTCAAGTGGAATACTTGATTAAAGAAGCAACTGAGACCTATTCACGACATACAACCTTGAAACGAGGGGAGATTTATTTTACCCTTTTCAAGTGGAATACTTGATTAAAGAAGAAACTGAGACCCGTTAATGGCATACAACCTTGAAGCTAGGGGAGGTTTATTTTACCCTTTTGAAGTGGAATACTTGATTAAAGAAGAAACTGAGACATGTTCATAGCATACAACAGTCTTAAAGGTTGGGGAAGTTTATTTTATCTTTTATGGATCATTTAGTCAAAGAAGAAGTTGAATCAATTTTGATCATGGAAGCTTAGTTTCAAGTTATTATCTTTTCTTAGGATATCATATGTTTGATAGTAGGTAATATACTACATCTTTTTGGTCAGATACCTTTGCTTAGGCTACTGCGTTTGGTAGTAAGTCATGTTTCCTTTTGTGTTTACCTTTGCTTAGGCTATCATGTACCTGATAGTAGGTAATTTGCGTTCCTTTATTTCAACTGGATACTTTTTCTTAGTCTACCATTTGTTGGTAATAGGTTATCCTTCCTTTCAAATTTCTTGCTTATTATTTAGGCTACCATATCCTTTATGATAGGTAATATACATCTTTATGTGTTGGAGATACAAAGTGTTTAAGTAACCCTGTGATCGTCAGTTGCTAGTCTCTTCCCTAGTGGAATTGAGTCTCATCCCCGGTGGAGTTGGATCTTTTCCCCATGGAGTCTTGCTTTTCTAAGTTGTTCCTCATCGATTCTTCCATTCTTTAATTGTGTTTCAGTGTTGTCTGTATACAATTATCTCCTGTGGCATCTTTCCCGTCACAGATCCCTGTTTTGCATTCATATCATTTTATGTCATATCATGTGCATCTTATGGGATCTTAGGACCAAAAATTATGCATGTTTGTATTTAAGTCTCTCCTATCTCGTCGAGACGAAGATTTTAATCTCCATATCTACGGATAGAATAAACTTAAATAGGGGCATCTGTCACACCCTAATTTTTTACCATGAGATTCTGTTTTTTCGTTTCGTGTCGTCTGCATAGCATATCACGCGTTTTATCATGCATAATATCCAATTTATGAGCTGGAAGAAACTTGTTGAAATTGCATCCGAATTTATCAAATAAAAATCAACTGTGTGTAAAATCACTGGACGGAAAATTTCAAGATCGAGCCTGCAAATGTCAGTGATATTAGTCTATATTTCGCATAGTTTAACCTGACGTGCTCATTTAAATTTTTCGACCATCTTTTGGAAGTGTTTTTGGTCAGTTTAACTCTTTTTAGCAGGTAAAATTTATTTCAAAATCTGAAGAAATGATGTATTATTCCAAGTCATTTAATTCGCTCTGATTATTTTGGTGTGTTCATTTTATTTTTTCGAGCACTTTTCTGCCAGACTTTTATTTCGTTTTTAAATCATTTTTATTAAATAATCATTTAATTTATTTAGATTTAATTAAATATTTAATGTAAATTTTTAGTTTTATTAATTAATTTTATTTTTAATTTGTTTATTAATATTTTCCTTTTAAAAACATAAAAGCATAATTTTTTATTCTTTTTAGTCTTGTCTTATAATAAAAAAAAAAAACAAAAAACACAATTTTTAATTCTTTTTATTCTTGTATTATTATAAAAAACACAAAAACATTATTTTTATTTCTTTTTATTTTTGTCTTATCATAAAAAACAAAAACAAAAACATGATTTTTAATTCTTTTTTTTCTTGTCTTATCATAAAAAAACACAAAAATATGATTTTTAATTCCTTCTATTCTTGTCTTATTATAAAAAAACAAAAAAAATATTGTGTTAATTGTTATTATCATTCTTGTCTATTTTCTAGTCCTATATATATGCATTAGAAAAAATAAAGAGAACACACAAGAGAATCACTCCGACGCGTAATTTATTCACACATTACAAAGGGTGAGTACATACATTGCAAAAGCAGAGACAACAATAACTACTACACGCTTACAAAAGAAATTGCTGCATAAAGAGGAAGGGCATTTGATTCTTACCTATATAGTGCCCAGGTTTCATCTTATTCCCATTACCGCCGAAGACGCGTCAGACGAACTCCGACAGGTAAGTTCTCTTCACCTTCGTGTGTTGCTCAATTGTTGTTTCTTCTTTATGAATTACTTGAATTCTTCTTTAGCTTGTGTTGTTCGCTCCACTTTGATTGGTATTGTGTGAATATTATGAAAATATTTGTTTGGTGATTAATTTGGGCGTTCGTCCGATTGAGAAAAACCATGTGCGAGAGGGAGAGAGTACTGGGCAATTTCTTTTGTCCATTTCCTTTTTTTATGACATGCGACATTCTTGTTATTGATGTAGGTCCGTCTGGGCCTAGTCCCATGGCCCATGTTTTTTGTATTTTCTTTTTCTAACTAACCCTTATTTGTTTATCTTACACTATATTGTTTTTTCTCAACTTTTAATTATTACTATATTTAATTAATTAGTTTTTTATTAGATTCTAATTTTGAAATTATAATGTTTTTAATTAAAATTTTAGTTAATTGTTGAATAGTTTGTTCTTACTAATTAGGAGTTTTAATAGGAGATTATGAAGTCTTTTTTTAAAGTTTATTGTTGATTAACTTCTAATAAATATATGAGGCCTTTATATTTGGATTATTATTTGAGGATTGTGATTAATTGTTTGATAGTTTCTCAAGCACTTTGATTGTTTGGTTTAAAGTTCTGACACTCCCTGGTGAATTATGATTAAGATAAGAATTCAAGATTTGGCGTGCATAGATAATTGTTCTTTCTCACGGTCCCTTAGAATATCCGGTCAACCTTATCTTTAATAAATTAAATCAATATAGGATTTAGGCTTTGACCTCTATTGCATGATAACATTAGATTATAATTTCTCTTTAATCTTATTTTAGATTCATAAAATTAAATTAGTACCCTTAGGGTCTATTTGGTTCAAATGAGGGAGAGGGGAGAGGAGGGATTTTAATGAAGGGAAGGGGAGGGGAGGGGAGGTGAAGGATTTTTTTAATCAGATAAGTGTTTGGTTCAAAAGAGAGGAGGGGAGGGATTTTAATTAAAAATGTGTTTGGTTCAGAAGGGGAGGGGAGAGGTTTTATTAATAATTTTCATTTTTATCCTTATGATCTTATATAAGTCATATGATATCAAAATTTGAAAAATTCATGCGTATTTTTGTTGGTAATAAAATTTCTAATATTTAGTGATTAAAAAAGTATTTATTTGTCACATAAAGTTAAAAAATTGAGTACAATTGATTCGACTTATAACTTTCCAACCTATATTAAACTATATGACAATAACATCGTTTATATTGTGATGAATCATATAACAAAACAAATATATAAAATAACTTATAATTAAATATTAATGGTTCAAAATATTTAATAAAATGAATAAACAAAAATAAATAAAATGAATGGTTTACAATTTGATATAAAAGAAAATATGATAGAATACATAACAAAATTAAAAGAAAAAAACGAATATAACTAAACATAATTATTTTTTTTTATAAATAAAAGACAATGATTATGACTTATCTTAAGTATAGAAATTATAAAATAATTTGAAGGTGGAGAACAATTATAATAAGTTGATGGAAACAATCGAGAAAAAGTAGTAACACGAAAAAAAAACGAATAATTTTGAAATACTGAAATTAAACTGAGGATATTTTAGTAAATATAATAATTTTTAAATATCAAAACTCATATTCCCTCCCCTCCCCTCCAAATCCCCCCAATTCGGAGGGAACCAAAAAGTGTGTTTTGGAGGGATTTTTCTCCCCTCCCCTCCCTTCCTAAGATTTGAACCAAACATATTTAATTAAAAATTTGCCCTCCCCTCCATCTACCCCGAACCAAACACACCCTTAGGATGCTAACTTATACAACTTATAGATTAAATGTCATTCTCACAAGAGAATATTAGACATGATTCATCTACGTAGTCAAGATATAATTCTCCTACCCCATAACATAATTGAGAAAGATGTAGAACCTTTTCCTCTTGAGAGAGGTATGTGGCATACTCTTCAATTAAATCTGATTGGGGTCTTTCTCTCAATGCGACGCAAAGACCGTCTTCTATACGCTTGTGGTGGTTAAAGTCTAGTATTCCCCCAAAGATGACGACTTGTCTCTTCTCCTAAAAACCAACTTTTTCCCTTTACTTTATTTACCCCTTAAAGGGAACTACAAATACTCTGATTCCATTCTCGTCAGGATACGTAGGCACGAGATGCGGTGTCTTGGCGAGCATACTTAGGAATAATACCTTAGGTCTCCTTTTACTTTCTCACCCTCTAGCAAACAGATTAACACTTAACACAATAAAATAAGAGGTTCCTGTAGAGTACTACAAATACTTAGGATGCTAGCACCTTCCCTAGGTATAACCAACCCCGAACCTTAGATTCTCTAGCTTTGCATTACATTGCATACTCATGGGTTATTTCGATATTTTTCCCTTCCCTTGGACAATTAAAGACCGGTGGTGAATAATGATTTGTGATTCAAGTTAATTAATAGCTTGATATCCAATTCTCACCGCAACAAGTTAATAAATAGCTTGCACTCACAATTTTCCCCACTACAGATAAGTGGCGACTCTGCTGGGGAACGAACCCGAAATCTCTGGTTCCTAGTGGGTTTAGCCAACTTTGATTTATTTATTGCTTTTTGTATGATTTGTTTGTTATTGCTTGTTCTGTTTGGGTGCTTGGTGATCTCTGTGGTGAGATAAGTCTTATACCCAGACTTGAGTGCACTTATGATAGGAGGGTGGTATAGTCTTGTTGGCTTACGTGGAGTAGTACTTACTAAGATGACTTGAGATCCCCCGCTCAGTGGAGGCCCCTTTGGGATTACTGATGTCATACGAGTAGTTGTATTTGGCATTACTTTTTCCGACCTGGGAGCCTTAGAAGCTAAGGATCTTAGAACCCTTCAACCCATCTTGGCCTTATTAGGATGTGGTGCGGTGGCTATTCAGGTGTAGGCTTGAATTATTTGTTACGCAATACCACACTCAAACGAGTTTCTCTCGAGAATATTGTTGGCCAACGAGTAGTCGTTTAAGTCTATAATATCCAAAAGATGGAATTATGACTATGGGAACTTTTTAGATCCTTGTTTTACAGGTGCTGATATAACCTTAGTACATACCATTGTGGGTTGGTTCTTACCTTTGACCTCATGCTTGCGCTGAACCTTTGAACCTATATGCTTTGTGTGATCTTGTTTGTGGGTGTTGCATCTTACACTCATGCATTCATGGGCATTTTTTTTCCAATAAGTTTTTAAGGATCTCAAAGATTTTCCTTTACGAACATCGCAGATATTGTGACTATGGACATTGGAAAGAGAAACACTCAGAAGTATAGTTTCCGAGCTTCCAATTTTACATATTTGAGAAAGCTAGTGTCCTTGGTAGTTTATCGTGCAGGCTCCTGATCTCGTCATGGGAGACTTTTATGCGTTCTTTCTACCAACATTAAAGATGAAATTCTGAACACCCTTGTGCAATTCTATGATCCTGTCAACCGATGCTTTACTTTTCCTGATTATCAGCTCATGCCAACCTTGGAGGAGTATGCTTGTCTATTGGGTATACTAGTTTTTGATAAGGTTTCTTATACTAGTTTGGAGGAATTTCTTAATCCCTAAGATATTGCTGCAGCCACCCATTTGACAAAATCTGATATAAATGCTAATCTGATGGTTAAGAGAGGTATCAAAGGTTTTACTTCTAAATTCTTGATTGGGAAAGTCATTTTATTTGCTAACGCTGGTAGCACATTGGCGTTTAAGGCTATATTTGCTTTGCTTATCTACAGACTAATCTTGTTCCCAAACATTTACAACTTTGTCGATGTTAACGCTATTAGGATTTTCTTGATTGGGAATCATGTTCCGACTTTACTTGGTGACACCTATTTCTCCATCCATAGTAGGACTTCTAAGAGGAAATGTACCATTGTTTGTTGCACACCTCTGCTGTATAATTGGTTTATTTTGCACTTCCCACAGTCATCTGCATTTAGAGAGAACAAGATTTGTTTAAGGTGGTTTCAGAGGGTCATGTCTCTTACTCATGCTGATATTACATGGTCTTCTTATGTTTATGAGAATGTCTAGATTATTGATAGTTGTAGAGAATTCTCCAATGTTCCTCTTCTTAGAACACAAGGTGGAATTAACTACAACCCGAGTTTAGGTCGTCGTCAACTTGGTTATATGTTGAAGGATAAGCCTAAAAATATTCTATTAGAAGGTTTGCTTTTCCAAGGAGGGGATGACGCTCTGGTTTGAGGAGAAGAATGGCTCATACTTGGACTAAGATTCATAGGATGGGTAAAGGAGAGCTTGGAAGACAACTTTGCATAGCCTTGGAACCTTATACGCTTTGGGTGAAGAAGAGTGCTAAGGAGCTCAAAATGCCTTATCTTTTTGAGAAACCCATGACTACAATGGTCGCTACGTCGCTCCCTGTTTATTCTAATGATGTAAAGACTCTTCAAGATACTTTAGCCAAGATGAAGCAAGAAAAAGAGATGTGGGAAAGTAAGTTTCATGCTTCTGACAAGGAGAAGATGGAGTTGCAAAAGCAGATAAAGGAGAAAGATGACGTGATTGAGTTGCTTGAGCGACGCGCTGTGAAGAGACATGAAAAGGATTTATTTTTCTCTACTACTTCATCATCACATCCTCCTACTTCTAGTCCTTGGAAAGGTGTTGTGGATCAACTTGTGTTACAGAAGACTGCCATGAAAGACAACTATGAGAGAGAGATTAAGAGACTCCAAAGGAAGTAACAGCTCAAACCGTCATCAAGCACTCCTTATGATCTAGCTTTTTATTATTGAATTTTTATCTTCTGTATCTTGTACTTCCAAGTGTAGCTCTTTTCAATATTCATTGAAATGAGATGTTTATCACTATTTCAAAAATTGTTGTTTCTTTACGACGTTTGTAATTGCTTTATATCTTAAAGATCCTTAAAAGCTAATTAAAACATTTTCATTTGCATTCGCATCTTATGCATTGTGTTTTGCCTTTTCCATGTGTTTTATTATTTCTTTTGGTCTTCGTTCAGCCAAGTTGTCGCATCACTACAAAACTCGAGCTAATCTCAAGAAAAAGATGGATCAGTTGCAACAAGTGAACCGCGAGCTTCATGAAGGGGTGACAACTCTGAAGGATAGTGTGGAAAGACTCACTGCTGAGGTGGAAGCTTTGGTGGCTGCTCAGAATCAGCCACCACCACCTCCTCATTCTCCTGTGCAGAGAACTGTGATTTCTGAGATTGTATCAATGCCCATTTCTGTGGCCTCGGTTAATGCTTCTCAATATCAGATGCCTCCTGGAATCCCTTGTGGCATGCCTCTCAATCTTGTGCCAGAGGGATATCAACCTCCTATTTCTGAAGGTCCAAAAGTACATGTTGTTATGACTCTACCTCCTCTTATGGTTAATGTTGTTCCTAATGCTGAGATTTTGTTTGTTCCTACTGTTGTGCCTGTGCCACCACCCGTGGGTCACACTACGCCTTATGCTGAAGACTAAATTTCTACAATGATTCGAGCAAGAGTTTGGATGATTGTATGGATGATTTTCAAGATCAGTTTGCTGAGATACAGAAAGAAATCAGGGCTTTAGGAGGAAAAGAGTTATTTGGAAAGAACGCTCACGAGCTTTGTCTTGTCTCAAATGTGAAGATTCCTGCCAAGTTCAAAGTTCCGAATTTTGAGAAACATAAAGGGAACACTTGTCCACAAATCCATTTGGTCGTGTATGCCAGAAAAATGTCCCCTCATACTGACAACCATCAATTGTTGATTCATTATTTCCAAGATAGTCTTTTCGGTGCTGCACTAAAGTGGTACATGGGACTTGATAGTTCCCAAATCAAGACCTTCAATGATCTTGGAGAAGCTTTTATTTGTCATTATAAGTACAATCTGGATATGGCGCCGGACTGTGACCAACTCTGTGAAATGTCTCAGAAAGAGAAAGAAACTTTTAAAGAGTACACACAAAGATGGTACGAGATTATGTCTCAAATGGTTTTGTAAATGATTCTATTTCTGCTGAAAACTAGGAGCCTTATTCGGAAGATCCTGGATACGGTTTTGAGACAGAAGATGCATATGTACCCTTTTACTCTCCTCGACCGAAACCTAAGGAGCCTGAGTATGAAGTGAGTGCCATCATAGAGGATGACCAAGAGGAGGAAACACCCAACTTTGTGACGTGTGGATTGATATGCAAGAATTTGATCGTTGTTGACGTTCCTACTGTTGTTCATGTTTCAAAGTAATTTGCTTTTGTTTCTTTCAAAAATCCGTTCACTCTGCCCAAGGTGAAGGTGAATTTGTGAGGGCTTTTTTTTCAACTTTTATCATCATCAATAAAATGTTATTTCTGTTTATCCATATTATGTTTTCCCTTTTTGATTTATTTATGAAAAATGGTAACATAAGAAACCAAATATATAATAATGTGATAGTCACTTTTATCTGCATAATATTTGCACTTCTTGTTCATATTCTAAAATCAAACATAAGTTATTGTGCAGATTATTTGTTAAACCCATTGAAAACAATGACCTTATGCCCTCTCCCAACTTTGAGTTCCCTGTGTTTGGAGCTGAAGAAGAGGATGTTGAAGAGATTCCAGATGAAATTTCCCGATGCTTGAGCATGAGGAGAAGATCATTCAGCCTCATGAAGAGTCGGTAGAATTAATTAATTTGGGTTCCGATGATGATATGAAAGAAGTCAAGATTGGGGTACTGCTTCTGTCAAATGTTAAGAAGAGGATGGTAGAGCCTCTTAGAGAATATGTTGACGTGTTTGCTTGGTCCTATCAAGACATGCCTGGTCTTGATACTTATATTGTGGAGCACCGTTTGCCATTGAAGCCTGAATGTGCACCTGTGAAACAGAAATTGAGAAGAACTCATCCTGACATGGCTGTGAAGATTAAAGAGGAGGTTCAGAAATAGATTAATGTTGGTTTTCTTGTGACTGCTTAGTATCCTCAACGGGTGACCAATATTGTGCCTGTTCCAAAGAAAGACGGAAAAGTCTGAATGTGCGTTGACTATAGAGATTTGAATAAAGCAAGTCTGAAAGATGATTCTCCACTGCCACACCTTGATATGCTGGTAGATAATACTGCTAAGTTCAATATATTTTCCTTTATGGATGAATTTTCCGGTTATAATCAAATAAACATGGGGCCTGAGGATATGGAAAAAACAACATTCATTACATTCTGGGGAAGATTCTATTACAGAGTGATGCCCTTCGGTATGAAAAAATGCTGGTATGACGTACTAGAGAGCTATGACCACTTTGTTCCATGATATGATGCATAAAGAAATTGAGGTCTATGTGGATGATATGATTTGTAAGTCAAAGACTGAAGAAGATCATATTGAATACTTACTGAAGTTGTTTCAACGTTTGGGAATGTTTAAGCTCCGTCTGAATCCAAATAAATGCATGGCCGGTAAATTAGCAAGTGTACTAACTTTTACCGGTGTAGTAATAATTGGGGTTTTCCAAGTATCGATCTTCGAGGCAATATTTCCTTAGCAGTCAAGGAAAGACATCAAGAAATAGTTCTGACAAAGGCTTGTTACAATCATTACAAGATATCCCTATTCCTAGGCAATATTTACTGTAATGTGTTATACAAAATAATCGATCGGGTTTTCAGGCCAAATCCCTAATCGGAAATCGTTTCTAATTTATACGATCTTTAAAAGTTTAAACTATTTGCATAACAAAAATATGAAGGAAAGGAACAAAATCTCATTAAGAAATGCAACAGAGGTTCATTACAACACACACTACAACAAAAATGACTTTAGGCAACGGAGGAATAGACAACGACTGTAAAAACTGTCCCTATAAGTAACACATGCTACGCATTTTTACGTGTTGACAATTTTTTTTCAAAACCGTCCCTTATTTATTATATGCTACGGTTTTGAAAATGTGGTTATAGTATAACCGTAGCTTATTCCTTTTTTGCAACGCTTTTGAAGTGTGGTATTTTTTATTTCTATTTTTTAAAATTTAATGTTAATTATTTGCATATAATTAAATATACAGAGTGGGGATCGAACCTCTATCCTTGAAGTGCTCTAACTCAAACTAGAAAATACGATTGAAAAATTAATTTAAGAAAAATGGCAAAACCGGTACTCGAACCCAAGTCCTTTGCTATGTAGAATGTCCTCACTACCACTAGAATAATAACGCCATATGATTTTAGTTTTAATTCTAAAGTTATTAATTAATTAATATGTTCTAAAACATGAAATTGGGGGTTGTTTAAACCCTAACTTTTCTCCCTTCCCTCATTCACACGAACTTTTGGCCGATCTCAGTCTTAAGAAGACGCCTCAACTTGTGGAATTGGTTGACGATAGCCAAGTAATGAGATGTTCAGGTTCAAAGGAGTAATCAAAACCTACAATGTTTGGGCTTTGATTCCTCAGGTTCAAAGCTACAAGACTGCAACTTGAATCAAGGAAAATGGAAGAAGAACAAAGAAATCCTACTTACGAGGATGAGAAGTTCTCCGGTCTTGTAGGGGTTGATAAGGATGAACGAAGGACAAGCTCCACTCAGGTAAGTATGAATCTATTGCTCCTTCTTCTCTCCAATTCTTTCTTCTTCTTCTCCAATCTCTTTAGCCTGTAGGTTCTGAATTGTTGATTATTCTATTATTGGTGTTGTGTTGTTGTTGTGGCTTGAAGTGGTGTTGTGTAATTGTTCTTGCTGCTTCCTTTGTGAGTGAGAGTCTTGAGAGATGAGTGATTTTGTTGCCCTTATTCTGCTTGCGTGATGCGTGTTCTGTTGCGTGAGTTGCATTGTTGTGCGAACTGCTGCGAGTTCTTGAATAAGAAGTTAATCATGGTAATTCATTTACAGCAGAGAGGGTGTGAGAGTGAAATCCAAGCGTTGAAGTGATGAAGATGAACGAATTAAGTTGGTGGTTCTGAATTGTGCAGAATTAGAATTCAAGGGAAGTGTGGGAATGAATGCAGAGAGAGAATTTGGTGATGACTGAAAACATGCAGAGGATGAAGAACTGAGAAAGAGGTTGATGAGGATGCATCCAACAACTTATACATCACAATGGGGTTAGTTTTAGGGAATGGAATGGAGTGAAATTCTGTTAGACTTGAAATGAGTTTGGAGAGATTCTGTTATAGAAGTTAATTGATTAGTTGAAGTTAGTTATCCAAGGTTATAGTTAGTTAGGGAATTGGTTAGTTAGTTAGGTTCAATAAAAAATGGTTAATGAGAGTTATGAATGTTAAAGTGAAGTTAAATGAGTTATTGTGTAAATTGTTAGGTTAATGGATGATAGAGGAAAAAGCTGAGGTTAGGCTACAGATGTTAGCTTGAGGCTGGCTGCTATTGAAGTTGGGTTGTAGATTAGGAACGTTAGAGTTTGGATGAATGTATCAATGTGTGGGCTGTTGAATTAAATGCTAACGTATGCATTGTGTAGGGATTTAAGGTTTAAGTTAGCTACACTAAGAAATGTGGTTTATGTATTGAAATTTGTTGAATTGGAACTTTGGTGTTGAGTTTCTGTTATGATGATATTGTGATGAAATTTTGTTACGAAGTCAGTTCGATTTGGAATACTGTTTGAGCTGAGTATTTTTGCAATTTTTGTTAAATGTGAATTTAAAGGTAGTGTTATATTTTTCTTGGTTAGTTTTGCGAAGTGTGAATGAGTTAGTAATTAGGGAAAGATTGTTGCATTGTTATTGTAAGTTTGAGGTCTGTTATAAAACTTGGTGAAACTTGTAAAATTGAGCCATTGGTAAATTACTTCAGTGTCAGAAATTGTGTCATGAAACTGTTAGAGTTAAATTCAAGGTGTGCAACAAAATGCTCTGTCAATTTAATAGGTTAGGCAAGTAAATTAGTCATCTGCAAATCAGTTACCTTAGTTCGTTAGTTATGACTTTGTGACTATTGGTAGTGTAATGTGTTGCTCCTTTTCTTCCTAGAAGAAAATCTGTTATGGCTGGTAATGGAATTAGTTACATGTTGTGTTAAACTGAAATTAGTTATGTGATTGTCAATGAAGATTTGTTAGCCCTGCTGTTAGTTTTCTTGTGGTAATGCAGAATGGCTGCTGTAATTCCTTTGTATTGCAGCTTATTTCTTACCTTGTGTTTATGGCTTGAATTGTATTTCTTCGGCTTGTTTGGCATGGTTTTGCAATAACTGTAGGAAAGTGTAGGTTAGTTGCATAGAGACTAAGGTGGATTGGTGTATGTAATGAACATATGTCATTTGGTTTTGGTGATTAGCATGTATATGTTGTTTCAATCGTTGGGCAGGTCTGATACAGGTTTGAACAATAGGTGTCATCATTGTGCATATCTTCTTAATGTCCTTGCTCCCGAACATTGCAATCCATCCACCTTAGATACTAAAGATGCTTATGCACAAATGTCATCGTTGTTTGTTGAACAAGGGAAAATGATGGACACGACTATTGCTTCTTTGAAAATTCCCGCTGCCACTCTTTCAACTTTCGACATCATAGCTGTCATCATTTGGATTCCAATTTACGATAGAGGCATTGTTCCAATAGCAAGGAAAGTCACGAACAAGGTAAGAGGCTTCTCAGAATTGCAAAGGATGGGAATTGGTCTTTTTCTCTCCGTTATTTGCATGTCATCGGTGGCATTAGTAGAGAGCAAGAGGTTGCAAATGGCAAAAGAATTTGGTTTAGTTGACGAAAATACGTTCATATGTAATGGAAATCCTACGCAAAGATTATGAGTCGGATTACATAAGTCGGCGCCGTCTGAGTTTACCGGTAAGGAAAGGGTTCCATCTAAAGCGTCCGACTTCGTTACGGTCAGCTATTGAAGGCGTTAAAATTCTCCGATGTTGAAATCGACCCTAGGGCAAACTGAATAGTCTTGAATTTGTGGTATTCTTCTCAACTGCGGCGAGATCAACATCAAAGCGTCAATATTTTCTCATGCAATCAATAATGAGGTAAGTCTTATTTTTTCTTCATCCCTTTTTAACTCATAAATTGAGAGTTATTTTGATTTGGGAACTTTCCTTGTTCTCAAGCAGGGAATAAACCTTCAATGAGAAGGCACTGTTTTTATGGTCTGTTTACGATGAATATTAGGTGTTTGAATAAATGTTTCATGTATAATTGACCTATGTTGATGTGAATACTGAGCATGCTTTATTAGAATGTTAAAAATTTGTATTCTCAACTGGATTGATGCAAGATCGTCATTGAAATATTTCCATGATATTCACATAGAGATAAAGTGATGCACATGTGACATGTCTTTATAACCGCGATGTCAAAATTAAGTTATCATGAGTAGTATATTTAATCAACTATAATTCTGGTGATGGTTTCAGTTAATTCATATGTCATAAAACCATGCCGCTTTTAATTGTGTTGTTGTAAGCCGACTACGATAGTGTGACTGTTGCCGCATGACAGTAGGGACGCCAAAGGGAGAAACACTTATCACGCATTTCTTCCCTGTGGAAAGAATTCAACTATGGTGACAAGAGCCTTCATTAAAACTAAATAACGATGTAAAGTTGGCGATAACAAATTTGGTCATAAGATTTGACCTATATCTTCTGTCTGCATTTATTTATTGAAGATGTTTGATCTGAACATTTTAACAAATTTTTTTATTTATGTATGCAGATGAATACATGCTTTCAATTATCTATGAGCAGATAGAGCGAAATACGCATGGGATGTTGCAATATCATCCTTATCACACGATTATGCAGACATGTCCAAAGCCTTGTCTGTGTTCTGCATTGTTCATAAGTAGTCATGCTGAAATGTTAGAAATATTCTATTTATCAGAGGTATATTAACTGGCTCGAACTAGGCCGAGTAGTGGGATTGGTAACTCTATGCAACTACTACCTATTTCGAAGTCTTGCGTGAGTAAATCAAAGTTACTTCCAGCAACAGTACCGAATGTTACAGGAGCTGAACTAAATATTTCTGCATACGTGGTTCTATTTTGCAATTTTTTCACCCTGCTAATTAAATATTTATGCATATTTTGTAGGAGCTAAAGCTTACTCTTCACACGACAAAAGCTGGTATGCAGTTCATGCAAATGAAATTTCGTGATGGATTTTCCAATCTTGGTAAGGATGGATCTGTGATCAAATCACATTGCTTTTGTTCTCATCCTTCTCTTAGTGTACTAGTGAATTACAAGTTGCGTCTTACATAACTTTTGTTTTGTTTTTCTTTGCAGGAATGCATATTCACAGCTTAGCTCGGGCTGCTTCTGGATATCATAGGGTTCTAGAAGAAAATCGCAAACTATACAATGAAGTTAAAATATAAATATACATATAGAGTTATCTCTCCTTTGTTGTTGTATTAATATTAATACAAATATAAATATACATATAGAGTTTTACCGATACTAGACAGAAAAGTGTTAAAATTGGCAATGTTTTAGATTATTGCTTGGCATTGTAAGTTCATAATCGATTATAAATTAATGGTCTTCACAAGATGCCCAAATTGCATAACAAATACAATTCAATAGATATTTGCATAATTACAGTGCAACAACAATGCACAAGAGCAAGACTAAGAATTTAGTAGATCCAGCAAAAACCGTGGACTTTTTAAGGATTGCTTATTAAAAACTGTGGACTTTTCATAAATTTTAGGTGCGGTTCTTTAAATGAAATTATAAACTAGCTGCAGTTTTCATTTGACGAAATCTGATATAAATGATAATCTGATGGTTAAGAGAGGTATCAAAGGTTTTACTTCTAAGTTCTTGATTGGGAAAGTCATTTTATTTGCTAATGCTGGTAGCACATTGGTGTTTGAGGCTATAATTGCTTTGCTTATCTACGGACTAATCTTGTTCCCAAACATTTACAACTTTGTCGATGTTAACGCTATTAGGATTTTCTTGATTGGGAATCATGTTCCGACTTTACTTGGTGACACCTATTTCTCCATCCATAGTAGGACTTCTAAGAGGAAATGTACCATTGTTTGTTGCACACCTCTGCTGTATAATTGGTTTATTTTGCACTTCCCACAGTCATCTGCTTTTAGAGAGAACAAGATTTGTTTAAGGTGGTTTCAGAGGGTCATGTCTCTTACTCATGCTGATATTACATGGTCTTCTTATGTTTATGAGAATGTCTAGATTATTAATAGTTGTAGAGAATTCTCCAATGTTCCTCTTCTTAGAACACAAGGTGGAATTAACTACAACCCGAGTTTAGGTCATCGTCAACTTGGTTATATGTTGAAGGATAAGCCTAAGAATATTCTATTAGAAGGTTTGTTTTTCCAAGGAGGGGATGAATCTTCGGTTTGAGGAGAAGTATGGTTCATGCTTGGACTAAGATTCATAGGATGGGTAAAGGAGAGCTTGGAAGACAAGTTTGCATAGCCTTGGAACCTTATACGCTTTGGGTGAAGAAGACTGCTAAGGAGCTCAAAATGCCTTATCTTTTTTAGAAACCCATGACTACAATGGTCGCTACGTCGCTCCCTATTTATTCTAATGATGTAAAGACTCTTCAAGATGCTTTAGCCAAGATGAATCCAGAAAAGAGATGTGGGAAAGTAAGTTTCATGCTTCTGACAAGGAGAAAACGGAGTTGCAAAAGCAGGTAAAGGAGAAAGATGACGTGATTGAGTTGCTTGAGCGACGCGTTCTGAAGAGACATGAAAAGGATTTATTTTTCTCTACTACTTCATCATCACATCCTCCTACTCCCAGTCCTTGGAAAGGTGTTGTGGATTAGCTTGTGTTACAGAAGACTGCCATGAAAGACAACTATGAGAGAGAGATTAAGAGACTCCAAAGGATGTATCAGCTCAGACCGTCATCAAACGCTCCTTATGATCTAGCTTTTTCTTATTGAATTTTTATCTTCTGTATATTGTACTTCCAAGTGTAGCTCTTTTCAATATTCATTGAAATGAGATGTTTATCAGTATTTCAAAAATTGTGGTTTCTTTACGACGTTTTTGATTGCTTAATATCTTAAAGATCCTTAAAAGCTGATTAAAACATTTGCATTTGCATCTGCATTCGCATCTTATGCATTTTGTTTTTCCTTTTCCATGTGTCTTATTATTTCTTTTCGTCTTCGTTCAGCCAAGCTATCACATCACTACAAAACTCGAGCTAATCTCAAGAAAAAGATGGATCAGTTGCAACAAGTGAACCGCGAGCTTCATGAAGGGCTGAAAACTCTGAATGATAGTGTGGAAAGACTCACTGCTGAGGTGGAAGCTTTGGTGGCTGCTCAGAATCAGCCACCACGACCTCCTCATTCTCCTGTGTAGAGAACAGTGATTTCTGAGATTGTATCAATGCCAATTTCTGTGGCCCCGGTTAATGCTTCTCAATATCAGATGCCTCCTGGAATCCCTTGTGGCATGCCTCTCAATCTTGTGCCAGAGGGATATCAACCTCCTTGTTGCACCCTAAAATTTGACCAACATTTATTTACCCATCAAATGTTTGAAGGTTGATACCTTCATCAGAAAGCTCAAGAGGTCCTCAGAGGAATTGGTTGAAACCAAGGTTGTGTGTCTCATAACTTGAGAGTTGTGGGTGCTCCTCAGATGATTCTGAGACTTTGAAGAATGGAATTGAAGCTTTGAGAAAGTTTATGAGATGTCTTGAAAGCCATCATGAAGCACAAAGAGGTCATTATGCAAGAATTCAGAAGATTCAACCATGAATGGTAGAATTAGGGTTTTGACTGGGTCAACCCTAGGTCAACTGAAGATTTGGAGAAGGTTGAGACCTAATCCAAGGGCCATGTGATCATGGAATGATGTATTAAGATACTATAAGGATGATTCCTAGACCAACTCATCATTATTGAGGAGTTTGAGAAGTTTTAAGCTAGGGTTTCTAAGGATTGATAGTGTAAAATCCCCTAGTTTGATCCCTATCTTCCAGACAGTTTTAGCTCAAGATGTGATTGTCATCTCATCTTCCCCACAACATTAATGTTGTAGAGCTTGTTATTAGATTTAATTTGAGTGGTAGAAGTCCTTGATAGGATTTGCAGAGCTCAAGTTATGGTTTTGACAAATTACAGGTCATCTGAGGTGTGTGAATCTGGGTCCTTGAAAGTCACCCAACTTGCAGACAACTTTTGCCCTAGTAGGATGATTCCTATGATCTCTTGGTCAACATGAATGTTGAATATAATCTTCTTAGCTTTCTAGAGAGTACTAGAAGTCCTTTATAGGATTTGTAGAACTCAAGTTATGGCTTTGACAAGCCAAGGGCATTTTGGTCATTTGGAAGTTATAGGTCATTTCAAGCATATGGCCATATCTCCTACTTCCAAGCTTCAAATGGAAAAACCTTCAACATCAAAGTTGCTTAGAATGATGTTTTAAGGCTAGTAGGGTGGTCATGAGATGTTGTAAAGGCTCATAGCAAAAAGTGATAAAAATGGCCTAAAAATGAGGTATAAGTTAATTCAAGTGAAATGGAGAATCATAAAATCCAAGCTATAAACCCTAACCATGTCATATGATAGGTAATTTTGACTCCAAAGGACATTTTAAGAACAATGGTTCAGCCACAATTTTGATTTGAGGCTTAAATTTTGGGGTTGCTTTGTAATTTGGTTACTTGCATAATGGGGTACCAAGTCAAAACAAGGAAAAGCTTAATGAATAAGGGAAATATGCATTGTGTATTGTCCTAATTCTCATGTAAGGAGAAAATGAAGATAATTACTCAAGTTATAAGGGTTTTTGTCATGATATATCACATGGTGAGAATGAAAATGCAAATGTATCATTTCATGAAAGTTCAAGTTCCTACTAGATTGATCTAGATGATTCTAGACCTTTCTAAATTAGTCTATATATTGATTACAATCTCCATTGGTGAAAGGTTGGTGATAGTTGATGATAATTGGTGAGGGTTAGTGCAAAAAAGAGAGAATTGATCAAATTTCTTCCATTTGCAATTCAAGATCAAACTTCACATTCCTCTCCATTTTCTTTTCTTTCTTCTACACAAATCCACTCCACTCATCATAATGAACAAATGCATACTGGTTTGAGGAGCCATGGATGAAGGTTTGAAGATGTGGTGGTGAAATTGCAAAGAAGCAAATCTGGTTCGAATCCATTGGTACAAGCTTGCTACATCAATTATTTTGCAAACAGAACTCAAAGAAGCATACAAAGAGTAATCTTGGAAGAGCACAAGCATTGAAGAGGAGAGAAACTACCTCTTCCATAGCCACCAACAAGGTTTGCAAAACCTTCTCTACACCCTTATTTATGTGTTCTTAGATAGAATGGTTAGATTAGCATTGATTAGAGACCATTAGTGAGTAGTGCTGGAAAGTTATAGAGCCATTGATGGAGTTTGACATGGTGACACGAATTCTTTCTTGAGCAAGAACTCACTGGATATGAGTATTATTTCGTGTGCTGTAGCTTAGGATGATCAGTGATACATGGAGGTCATTTCTGTATAAAGAAAGATGAGAAATATTGAAGTCAAAATTTGGTGATATGTTGAGGTTGGGTTGGTTATCCATTCGGTTTGGAGGATAGAGTGTGTTTCAGTGGAATCTAAGATCACCATTGTGTTCAGGGAGAAAAATAGAGTGATTTTGCTTTTTGAAGTTTTGAATTTGATGCCGAGATGAGGGAGAACAAGTTGGTGTAAGTTGAGGTAGTGAAGCTTCGTCCATGGCAAGGTTTTACTACAAACCCTAGAGTGAGAGGTTGAAGACAACACAGCGCGCGTTGGATCTTTCATTGACTATTGACCGAGCATCACATCCAACGGCCATCATTCAAACGCGAAATGGAGGGAGAAACAGCAGCAAACGCTGCGTTTCACTAAAGCTCCCAGCGTGGGCTTAGTGCAAACGTTGCTTTTCGAACCCCCCTTCCAAGGCCCAACCGTGTTTGAACTGTTTTTTCTTTCTATCTGCACCGCCATTTTATCTTTTTCTTTTGATTTTTAATATGTTTTTCTGAATAATCAGTGGGCCAGGCATGCCATTCTAGGCGCACCCCACCTTCTGGGCCCATCATCCAATTCAACTGAATATTACTGCTTTCTACACCCCATCATCATTTCCATATTATAATCTTCTCCAAATTTCTTTTTACTTCAAAAATTCATAATAAAATGAAAAATCCATATTTCTTTTTATTTCATATTTATATTTTTTGCACATTTATACTTTTAATTGTTTTTTTAATTCTTTTAGTTGGTATACTAATTTGTAGGATTTAATTAGGGTAGTTCCCATAGGATTTTGAGTTCAATTTTTTTAGGATGATTAAATGAATGGCTTAGGGTCCCCCTGATTTAATTTCATAATTTTGTGATAATTTTTAGGGTAGTTTTAATTAGGTAGTTCTAAGTAGTGTAGAATTTGATTAAAACTTCAATATAGGTCTATAACAATTTTAGATTTAGGTTTTAGGGCAACTTAGTCTATGGGGAATATATGGGACTTAAGGGTAGTTATGTAGGGTCCCCTAGAATTTATATTAGGAATTAATAGGATAATATACTATTTTTAGTTGATTTTTGAATTGAATGATTGTTTGTGTGGCCTTTAGGGCATGTTTTGTTTAGTTTGCTTTGCTTTGGAGTTTCTCTTTGGTTTGAGGAGCTGGGTATCTCATTGTGGAGCTTAGTGGAGCATGCTAGAAGATTGGAGGAGCTTGAGGAGCTTGTTCTTCTTTTCTTTTTGTTGTTTTAGGGTTAGGATTAGGGAGAGCTTAGATGTAGACAATTTCTTTCTCAAACATGGATAGTATTCTTCACATCCATTCCTCCCTATGATTCAAAGTTCTTCCAGGGTGTACACCTCTCTCCTTTGGAGGGATTAGTGTTATACCCAGGAGGTAGAACTTTTGAGGGAACCCTTCATTTGATATTGAACCCTTATAGGTCACCTTTGGTGATCAAATAAGCAATTCAATATCCCCCAGCTTATCCAGTAGTGATTTTTCTCTGTTTGATTTGTCTTGAGAGCTGTCAGAGCCTGAGCATGAAGATGAAGACTTCATTGAAGATTGTTGAAGAGGATGAATCCTTGAAGACTGCCATTCCAGCTGAAGCTTGAAAAGCATGAAGATCAAGTTGATACTTGAAGATCCCTCAAGATAGTGAAGCCTGAAGGTGGAGCTGATCAAAGAAGCTGAAGCTTAAGGGGAGAAGATGAGTTGATACTCAGGTTGTAGGGTTGATACCTAGAGAGCAGTTGATGATTGAAGTCTGAAGACTGAGTTGCTGCTGGAGGAGCTGAAGCTTTCTTCTGTTTTCTTTCCTGTATTGTGTGTTTTGCTTGATTTGTCTGTTGCATTAGAATAAGTTCATCTAGAATAAGTAGAATCTAGGAACATGATTGCATTAGAGGTTGAGTTGCTCCCTCTGCTTGTATTGTTATTGCGTGGCTTTGCTTGCGGGTATTCGGTAGAGCCCAGCTCCCTTGCCCATGTGGTTTGTTGGCCTGATGGCATTTTCATTTCATTTTATCTGTATGATTGCAGTTTGCTGTTTATTGCTTGATAACATGTTGTTTATTTTTCAGTATGATTATTGTTATTTTATGACTGGCTTGAGGTCGAGACGAGCTTGTGGAGGCTGAAGCCCCACACACATTTCCTCCCTTACTTGCATTGCATGCATTTTACTGTTAAGCTGATGCTTTGTCTATTTTGGTGTATCATTCACATGATCCCTTAGGACTCTCATTTCCTTTGATAAGGATTTGATGATAGACTTTTAGGTTGAAACCTATGCATGACAACATCTAGGAGTTCCCTGTTCAAACCTCAATCATAGGATGAATCCATGGCATGATAACGGTAGGACTTGATAGTCTCCCTCCTAGTTGGGCCTGTTCTCTTCTCATCTCAAAACAGTTTAAGATACAGTAATCATGAATGATTTCTTTCGTACGCTACGAGCCTTAAGCTATCTGAGAAAGGGTTGTGGGAGAGCTTCTTTTCCACAGTTTGGATGTTTAGTATGGTACCCTTTGGGTGACATGCGACGCATTCACTCTCAGGTCATAGTCTCTAGTGCGGTTGAAATCACAAACACAATAAAAGACACTTCTTTCAAAACAGGAAATAAACCGTAGTTTCCCAAACTACGTGAGCTCTGATCTCTCATGCCTGTTGAGAGTACGTAGGCACAAGATGGCGAAGTCTTGGCGAGCTACCTTCCCCCATAACCCTTCGTAGGCTGAACTACGTTGACTCTGATTTCTCATTCTCTGATGAGAATACGTAGGCATTAAGTGCGACGCTTTGCCGATTCATTTTTCTTTTCTTTTTCAGCCAGCCTTGATAGGTAGATAGAATAAAACCAACCCGTCCAAGTAAACAAACAAGCGAGGATCCCGTCGAGTACGACGAACGTGAGGGGTGTTAATCCCTTCCCCTTGCGTAACCGACTCCCGAATCCAGACAATGGTTGCGATGACCTTGCCTTACCCTTTTTCGTCAGGTTTTTCCGATCGTTTCCTTTCCCGCTCTGAGGGATAAATAACGAAAGGTGGAGACTCTTCTGTCATGCCGACACCTTATTTTCGCGAAAGCGACAGCTGGCGACTCTGCTGGGGAGTCCAATGGTTCCCTGTGCGAGTCAATCCTACCGTTTGTGTGTTTACTTGTTGGGTTGCGTTTATTTATCGCATTTTTTACTTCTCGCGATTTATTTCCCACATTTTATTTTCAGTATAATATGATTATTTGTGCTGTTGTGGGATGGGAGTTCTGATGAGTGAGAAGCCAGACCCAGGCTTGAATGCACTATAGACTTAGAGTGGAAATTAGTGGGCGCGTGCTTGCTTTGCAGGCACTAGTGTCTCATGAAATCCACGCTCAGACGAGGTTCATCCGGTTGGCTTCACTTTCAACCCTTTGGGTTGAGACGGTTGCTGGTTTGGTGGATTGTCGACTCTGGGGACCGATCATTTGTGATTCAGCTATGTGAGGCCTCTTCAAGACTTGATGATGCCACTCCTTCTGGGAATCGTATCGTCAGTTTTGAAAGTCTGTGACGCTGATGAACACATAGGATGCCGTACCTTGAGTCAGTTTAGGTCCATACCTGTGAGTGGGATTGGGTTTATTGCAGGAAACTTAGACCTTCAGACTACCTGGTTTTCTTGACAGTGAATCAGTTATGTTGGTACCAGGGTTTCTCAGTTGCAGATTTGTCTGTTCTTGATAGAGCAGGTTTTGATCAGGGGATCTTATCATCAGGTGTATGTCTGTTCTTGATAGAGCAGGTTTTGATCAGAGTATTGTCATCAGTGGTTTGTTCTTGATAGAGCGTATTTCTGGGGTCTGAAGATCTCATCAGCAGATGTTGTTTGTTCTTGATAGAGCAGATTTTGAGTGGGGTCTGAAGATCTCATCAGCAGCTGTATGATTGTTCTTGATAGGGCAGATTTTTGATTTGGGGTCTGAAGACTTCATCAGCAGATATTTCTTGATCATACATCCGAGGTCCTTATTATCAGACATTTGTTCTCGACAGAGCAGAACTTTGATCCTATGTATATGGTCCTATCAGATGGTTGTTCTTAGCAGATCAGACCTGTGGTCTTACACCGGGGTTTTCTCCTCATCAGTGACTGTTGATACAGAATCTCCACAACAGCAGTTACCTGGATATATTATTACATGACTGCATTTTGCATTAGTTCGCATATTCATGTTTGCATTCCATTAGCATGTGTCTGTGCTGCAGGCGCATTTCGTACCCTGATTCTGGTGTCCCGAGCAATATGAGATATTTTCTTCCATGAATGGATCCAGTCTTATCACTGCATTGACACTATGTTGGCACACTGACACCAGAATTAGGGGTGATCTCCTAAGCGTACAGACACCCATGGCATTAGCATAATTCATCTTGCATGACAGGAGCCGGGGCTTGTCTTCTAACCCTTGTGTTTGCAGGTTTGACTCAGAATCGAGCAGCTCAGACTAATGGAGCAGGTGCAAGCTGAGTTGGGGAAAATCCAGAGCCAGTTGGGGCAGGTCATGAATGACATACAGGCAGTGCGCCTGGACCAGCAAGTACTCAGAGAAGAGAATCAGCAGCTGCAGAATCAGCTAAGCTTCCTCATGGGAGTGGTGAGAAGTATGCTAAAAAAGGAGAGTGATCGAGCACCCGAGGTGGAGACCAAAGTGTTTCCTCCATTGCCGTCAGTGCCACCTGTGCCAAAGCCAAGTGGACTTCGTGGATCCTCTACACAGCATGAAGCTCAAGACCTGTCTCATCGGCAGCCTCGCCAGGCATCTCAGCATAACCCTGAAGGTCATAATCAAAAGAAGAAGCTACTTGATAGAGCTGTGGACCCAATACCTGTGAGTTATGCCCAGCTGTTGCCGCTGTTGGTTCAGAACCGTGTTCTCAAGCTTCGGAATTTGGATCCACCGGATGACGTGTCACCAGACGTTGATCTCAGCACACATTATGATTTCCACTCAGGAGCACCGGGGCACCATGTCGAAACATGTAAGGCTCTCAAGAATAAGATTCAAGACCTTATTGACTCAAGGACAATTAGGTTGGTGCCGGGCGGCATGAGAGCATCGGGAAAGTTCATCCCGTACCCTGCAGAAGAGGTGAATCATTCCACTCCTTTGCCTGAAGCTGAGAAAGATCGTGAATATGTCCCGCGACCTTTGGTGACTGAATCGCCTCGCTCGCAGTTTCTACCTGTATCAAGTTCAAGGACGCAAGTGCCTAAACAAGGGACCGTTGCCATTCAGAAACGACGACCTCTTACTCCTTGGCGGAAAGAATACCAGCACCAGAATCAAAAGAGGCCTCGCAACCACTTGGAACGAAGGAATGCTCCTTTCCATCCAGTGCTTGTGCCGTATAACCAGATTCTTCCACAGTTGATTCAGAATTCTTTGGTGGAACCGAAAGCTCTCAAGCCTGTGCCAGAGCCTTACCCTCCAGGGTACAATCCCCATGCTCAGTGTGGTTACCATGGTGAATCTCTGGGGCATTCAACTGAAGACTGCAAAGCTTTTCAGGCGAAAGTGCAACAGTTGATCGATAAAGGGTGCATTTCCTTTCCAGGAGGAGTTTTGGTTGTGCGTGACAACCTCTCAGCTGTCTGAGCTCGCAGATTCAGAGGGTTATTTCCAAAAGCCAGTGGTCCAGACAGGCAGATGCCCTCAACATTGGCAGTCCTCAGATTTTTTACCATTTGCATTTGTAGTTTCTTTTCTGTTAGTTACTACTTGCTGTTAAACATTGTATGTTTCGAATGGTAATATTAATAAAGTGACTATGCATTTTTTCTGAATTAGTTATGTCGTTGTCACTCATTTACTGCAATGCACCGACACTTGTATTTTATTCACTCCACTTTATCACTATGATTAGCAAAGATTGGAGGGAGGATGATGAAACTGAATACTCATAGCCGATGATCGTATGCTTTCGGATAAAACCTTGCCGATGACGTACAAGGCATTGTTTCAAATCCCCTAAACACCGGAGAGATAAGGAAGAGAATCCCTTGTTAACCACTTCGAGCCGAGAAGTAGGAGTTTCTTTCGGACTTTTTAAACCCTCACACCTTAACCCGGGGCAGGGTAGTTGTCAGTTAGCTTGACCGAGCATTCAATTCTTATAGAGGAGTGTTGTCTTTTGAGGACCAATCATATCATATTCCTCCCCAGAGGTCGTACCTCGTCAACCACAATGGTTAAACCTCACCGATCAGGAGTGAGACAGTTGCAATCCTTTCGGAGCAATCAAGACAATCAGTGTCACACGACTTTGTTCCAAGAAAAAAAAAGGGAATAAGAAAGCCCGCTAAGTAAAAAAGGAAAAGCTGGAAAGCAAATACTTAGGCAAAAATCAGGGCATCCCGCTGGACTTCAAAAGAAAAATCGAAAAGAACTCTGAAGAGTCAGTCCAGGCAAAAATTAGGGAATCAAAAGAATGAAAAAGAAAGGATATAAAAAGAAAAATCCTCGAACAAGGACGAAGTCGTGTAGATACTGACACCAAAAACGAAAAAGGAGTAACTGTCACTCCGAAACACCTTGTGAACTCTTTAACCAGTTGTTCCCAATATCCGACATACCTCTCGAAGAGGCGAGCGCTCGAGCTAAGTTAACTGAACTTTAGGATCGGAGAACATCACGTAGAAGGGGTGGGTACAAATCATAATTTGAGCCAAATATCCTTTGTTTCACGAACCGTGAACCCGACCACGATACAACCCTTAAAAGACCTAATTGAGGCAGGGTTTATTCTGAAAGCGCATTACGATAAGGTTGAGTAACCTGACTCCTTCATGATTTGCTAATCATGTCCTTATTGTATTTTTCACTGATCACATCAGCACTACGTTTGAACTCTTTGGTTCATTCGTCACTCACTAGCATGACACGTAAATGAGTGACAGTACAACATTTTTTCGAAATTTGCATGAACACTGCATTAAAATTACCGTTCATGAATAAACAATTTTAATTGCAGGTCAGTAGCTGATACAGAGGAACTTCAACAGGGAATAGTCAATCAGGACTGAATCGTCAGAGGTCTGGATCAGAATGGTATGCTGCGAAGCCCTGTGAATTTGGGGCACTGACGTCCTGTGAGTTTGGAATCAGTTTGTCTGAGGACAAGTCCCGGAGTATCAGTTGATTATGGGGCAGTTTATGCAAGAAGCGGTTGATCAGAAGTCGATCTTCGAGGGCAGATCCCAATCAGGGGCAGTTATCCAGAATTCTTGCGATTCGAGGGCATATCCCTCCAGTGTTCAATCAGAGCATGTTGAGTCGCTCACCGCTCGTTCAGGGGCAAGCTGCTTCAGAGATATTGAAGCCAACCATGCCGAGAGTTGATTAGTGGGGGATGAATCCTTCCGTTGTACAGATGTTGGGGCAAGCCATCTGAAGATTGTCTTGTTGCCAGTTGTTTTCTGTTCAGAATGAATTATTCCCAAAAGTCGGATTGGGGCAAGTTGAATTGTACTGGGGAAAGTTGTTCAAACGAGTTTGTTCACCCTAGCAAGAATTGAGTGTCGGGGAATCGTGTCATGACCCTGCCAAAACCTGAGCCTTCTGAAGAAGCCTTGCTGTCATTGGATTGTTATCCTACAGCCTAACCTGTTACTCGGCTCCATGATTGGTAGTCTGTATCCCCTGTGTTGACGTTGTTGAACCAGGATTGTTTCTCAGCAGAGATGTACAGTCTGAGATTGTTTCCCCTGAGCAGTTTGAGACTGCATCAAATCGAGATGGCATTCATCCCTTATCAGAATAGGATCAAGATTATCCTCAGCAGACCAGGATTGATATCCCCGAAGCAGGATGGTTCCTCCTTCTCCAGCAGAGTTCTGTAGCCTCTCCTCGCAGAGTCTGAACGCAAGATCGTGAGCATTGATATGTCTCCCCAGGCAGAGGTGATTCTCTTCCCCAAGCAGATGCGTCCCGAAGGAACGTCACCTCATCAGCTGAGTCAAGCACCGAAGAATGATGTCTTCTTTCCCCCGCACCGGGTCACAAGTGCAGATTTCATAGAAATGTTTGGGTGACGAAGCTCGTGTTTTCCCCAGTAAAGTCGCCGAAGCAGGTGTCTCCCCCCGCACCGGGTCACAAGTGCAGGTTTTGTAGGAAATTGTCCGTACGCCGAAGTATGCAGCAACTGATGGTGCCAGACTGAAGTCTCCAGCGGAATTGAGATTCCCCACCAGAGTCGTACTCGCTCCCGAAGTCGGATGATTCCCTCTTCCCCAGTAGAGTGTTGGAACAGCTGAAGCTGTATTCCCCTGCAGAGTTGTACTCTCCCCCGAAGTCGGAGGATTCCTTCTTCCCCAGCGGAATTGAAATTCATCATCAAAGTCGTACTCCCCAGTGAAGTAGAGTGATTTCTCATTCCCCGACTGAGTTTGCAAACCCCAAGAGAGCCGAATCCTTGGAAGCAGTTGAGACCGTGAGTGGTTTTCCCTAGCAGAGTGTTAAGCAGCCGATGCTGTATTTCCCCCAGAGTCGTACTTTCTCCAGTGAAGCAGAATGATTTCTCCTTCCCCAGCCAAGTTCGCAGATACCCAAGAGAGCCGAATCCTTGGAAGGTGATCAGACCATGATTGGTTTCCCCAGTGGAGTATTGAGTAGCTGAAGTTGTTTCCCCACAGAGTTATAATCCCCAGAAGAGTAGCCGAGACGGCCGCACAGTTTATTCTCGCGATTGACATCGCTTTCCTTCAGCAGGTCCAGGTTCTCGTAGAGCTTCGTCCCCTGCAGAAATCAACTGAAGTTGTTTCCCCTGCAGCAGTCAACTGAAGATCATTTCCCCGGACGGAGTCCAATTGATATCAGCATAACCACGTTCTCCTCAGTAGGATGGTTCCTCTACCTGAGTAGTTCTTTTCTCTTTGACAGGAGGATTTCCCCCTCGGCATTTATTTTGCTGACAGGATCGCATCATCGTGCATGATTGCATAGCATTTAGCATAAATGCATGGTATTTAACATAAATGCATAACACTCAGCATAAGCGCATAGCATTTCCACCGTGTGGAGCATGGCGCCGAAGCATATGCATAATAAACATGATCTACGTTGTTATCGTTCTTGTTTTACAGGTGTTCCGCCGAAGGATCAGTTGCTCAGGATGACTCCTGACGTTCTCCCCAACGAAGTCGCGTGCTCAAGATGATTTTTGGGATCCCCAGCGAAGTCTTCGGTTCAAGATGATTCTTGAAATCCTCAGCAGGGCCGTTTGCTTAAGATGATTCATAAGACCCCAGTGCAGTCTCTAGAGTTGGTTGCTCAAATTGATACTTGGAGTCTCCAGCTAAGATCGCCCGGGATGGTTCCTGAAGCCCCAAGAGAGCCGAGTCCTTGGAAGCTGCTCGAGCCAGGATTGGTTTGTCCCCGGCAAGGGTTGTCCAGGATAATTCCTGGAATCCCCAACAGAGTGTTCGTTCAGGATGATTCCTGAAATCTCCAGAATGGTTATTCGTTCAAGATGATTCTTGAAGGTCCAAGATGATTCTTGAAGTCCTCAGCAGAGTTGATTTATCCAGAATAAGTTCTGGACCCCCGGAGCAGAGTTGCGTAGTAGTTCTCCAGATTCCTCAGCGGCGAAGTGTCCTCCCCAGCAGTTTTCCGACGGCGAAGTTAGAATCTCTCCTGAAGACTCCATGATTGAAGTCTGACCGTGTTAATGAAGCAGTATGATCGACTATGAACTACCGGTTACCGTGTGACCAATTCCCCAATGAAGTTTCTTCACCTTGACGGCGAGGTCAGATTACGTTTGTTTCCGACGGCGATGTTGGAGGTTTGTTTCGACGGCGAGGTCAGATTATGTTTGTTTCCGGCGGTGAGATTGGATGTTTGCTTTGACGGCGATGTCAGATTCAGTTTTCCAGCGGCGATGTTGGGTATTTCAATTAATTCAGTTCTCCAGCGGCGATGTCATGTGATTTGGTGTTCCAGCGGTGATGTTGGGTGTTCCTCAGAATCTTGTCTGCTTCCGACGGCGATGTCAGATTTAGTCTTCCAGCGGCGATGTTGGGTATCCCAGATGATTTAGTGCTCCAGCGGCGATGTTGAGTGTTTTGCTTCTGACGGCGATGTTAGGGGATTCAGATTTAGTTCTCCAGCGGCGATGTTGGATATTTTGGTTGATCGACGGCGATGTCAGATTCAGTCTTCCAGCGGTGATGTTGGGTATTTTGATTGTCCGACGGCGATGTCAGATTTAGTTCTCCAGCGGTGATGTTGGGTATTTTGATTGTCCGACGGCGATGTCAGATTTAGTTCTCCAGCGGTGATGTTGGGTATTTTGATTGTCCGACGGCGATGTCAGATTTAGTTCTCCAGTGGTGATGTTGGATATTTTGATTGTCCGACGGCGATGTCAGATTTAGTTCTCCAGCGGCGATGTTGGGTATTTTGATTGATCGACGGCGATGTCAAATTCAGTCTTCCAGCGGTGATGTTGGGTATTTTGATTGTCCGACGGCGATGTCAGATTTAGTCCTCCAGCGGTGATGTTGGGTATTTTGATTGTCCGACGGCGATGTCAGATTTAGTTCTCCAGCGATGATGTTGGGTATGTTGATTGTCCGACGGCGATGTCAGATTTAGTTCTCCAGCGGTGATGTTGGGTATTTTGATTGTCTGACGACGATGTCAGATTTAGTCCTCCAGCGGTGATGTTGGGTATTTTGATTGTCTGACGACGATGTCAGATTTAGTCCTCCAGCGGTGATGTTGGGTATTTTGATTGTCCGACGGCGATGTCAGATTTAGTTCTCCAGCGGTGATGTTGGGTATTTTGATTGTCCGACGACAATGTCAGATTTAGCTCTCCAGCGGCGATGTTGGGTGTTTTGGTTGTCTGAAGACGATGTCAGAAGAAGTTAACGTGTATAACTGACGGTGATGTCAGATCAGTATTTCTCCAGCTAGTTGCTGTGCAGCTAGTATCGCAGTTTTTCGAAGATTTGTTCCCCTCAGAGCACCGTGTGCTTACGCAGTTGGCAAATTTTCGGGTTTACCGGTATTCAACCGTCTCGCACCTTAATTGGTCGAGGGTCGTTCGCTCCTCACCCAGTCAGGTTCAAGCCGTTTGAATAGGGGCAGCTGTTGCACCTTAAAATTTGACCAACAGTTATTTACCCATCAAATGTTTGAAGGTTGATACCTTCATCAGAAAGCTCAAGAGGTCTTCAGAGGAATTGGTTGAAACCAAGGTTGTGTGTCTCATAACTTGAGAGTTGTGGGTGCTCCTCATAAGATTCTGAGACTTTAAAGAATGGACTTGAAGCTTTGAGAAAGTTTATGAGATGTCTTGAAAGCCATCATGAAGCCCAAAGAGGTCATTATGCAAGAATTCAGAAGATTCAACCATGAATGGTAGAATTAGGGTTTTGACTGGGTCAACCCTAGGTCAACTAAAGATTTGGAGAAGGTTGAGACCTAATCCAAGGGCCATGTGATCATGGAATGATGTATTAAGATACTATAAGGATGATTCCTAGACCAACTCATCATGATTGAGGAGTTTGAGAAGTTTTAAGCTAGGGTTTCTAAGGATTGATAGTGTAAAATCCCCTAGTTTGATCCCTATCTTCCAGACAGTTTTAGCTCAAGATGTGATTGTCATCTCATCTTCCCCACAACATGAATATTGTAGAGCTTGTTCTTAGCTTTAATTTGAGTTGTAGAAGTCCTTGATAGGATTTGCAGAGCTCAAGTTATGGTTTTGACAAATTACAGGTCATCTGAGGTGTGTGAATCTGGGTCCTTGAAAGTCACCCAACTTGCAGACAACTTTTGCCCTAGTAGGATGATTCCTATGATCTCTTAGTAAACATGAATGTTAAAGATCATCTTCTTAGCTTTCTAGATAGTACTATAAGTCCTTGATAGGATTTGTAGAACTCAAGTTATGGCTTTGACAAGCCAAGGGCATTTTGGCCATATCTCCTACTTCCAAGCTTCAAATGGAAAAACCTTCAACATCAAAGTTGCTTAGAATGATGTTTTAAGGCTAGTAGGGTAGTCATGAGATGTTGGAAAGGCTCATAGCAAAAAGTGATAAAAATGGCCTAAAAATGAGGTATAAGTTAATTCAAGTGAAATGGAGAATCATAAAATCCAAGCTATAAACCCTAACCATGTCATATGATAGGTCATTTTGACTCCAAAGGACATTTTAAGAACAATGGTTCAGCCACAATTTTGATTTGAGGCTTAAATTTTGGGGTTGCTTTGTAATTTGGTTACTTGCATAATGGGGTACCAAGTCAAAACAAGGAAAAGCTTAATGAATAAGGGAAATATGCATTGTGTATTGTCCTAATTCTCATGTAAGGAGAAAATGAAGATAATTACTCAAGTTATAGGGGTTTTTGTCATGATATATCACATGGTGAGAATGAAAATGCAAATGTATCATTTCATGAAAGTTCAAGTTCCTACTAGATTGATCTAGATGATTCTAGACCTTTCTAAATCAGTCTATATATTGATTACAATCTCCATTGGTGAAAGGTTGGTGATAGTTGATGATAATTGGTGAGGGTTAGTGCAAAAAAGAGAGAATTGATCAAATTTCTTCCATTTGCAATTCAAGATCAAACTTCACATTCCTCTCCATTTTCTTTTCTTTCTTCTACACAAATCCACTCCACTCATCATAATGAACAAATGCATACTGGTTTGAGGAGCCATGGATGAAGGTTTGAAGATGTGGTGGTGAAATTGCAAAGAAGCAAATCTGGTTCGAATCCATTGGTACAAGCTTGCTACATCAATTATTTTGCAAACAGAACTCAAAGAAGCATACAAAGAGTAATCTTGGAAGAGCACAAGCATTGAAGAGGAGAGAAACTACCTCTTCCATAGCCACCAACAAGGTTTGTAAAACCTTCTCTACACCCTTATTTATGTGTTCTTAGATAGAATGGTTAGATTAGCATTGATTAGAGACCATTAGTGAGTAGTGCTGGAAAGTTATAGAGCCATTGATGGAGTTTGACATGGTGACACGAATTCTTTCTTGAGCAAGAACTCACTGGATAGTGAGTATTATTTCGTGTGTTGTAGCTTAGGATGATCAGTGATGCATGGAGGTCATTTCTGTATAAAGAAAGATGAGAAACATTGAAGTCAAAATTTGGTGATATGTTGAGGTTGGGTTGGTTATCCATTCGGTTTGGAGGATAGAGTGTGTTTCAGTGGAATCTAAGATCACCATTGTGTTCAGGGAGAAAAATAGAGTGGTTTTGCTTTTTGAAGTTTTGAATTTGATGCCGAGATGAGGGAGAACGAGTTGGTGTAAGTTGAGGTAGTGAAGCTTCGTCCATGGCAAGGTTTTACTACAAACCCTAGAGTGAGAGGTTGAAGACAACACAGCGCGCGTTGGATCTTTCGTTGACTATTGACCGAGCATCACATCCAACGACCATCATTCAAATGCGAAATGGAGGGAGAAACAGCAGCAAACGCTGCGTTTCACTAAAGCTCCCAGCGTGGGCTTAGTGCAAACGTTGCTTTTCGAACCCCCCTTCCAAGGCCCAACCGTGTTTGAACTGTTTTTTCTTTCTATCTGCACCGCCATTTTATCTTTTTCTTTTGATTTTTAATATGTTTTTCTGAATAATCAGTGGGCCAGGCGCGCCATGCTAGGCGCACCCCACCTTCTGGGCCCATCATCCAATTCAACTGAATATTACTGCTTTCTACACCCCATCATCATTTCCATATTATAATTTTCTCCAAATTTCTTTTTACTTCAAAAATTCATAATAAAATGAAAAATCCATATTTTTTAATGAGACTTTTTTCCCATTTTCTATTTTCTGTCTAGAAAAATATAAAATCATAAAATAGCCATTTTATTTCATTTTTATATTTTTTGCACATTTATACTTTTAATTGTTTTTTTAATTCTTTTAGTTGGTATACTAATTTGTAGGATTTAATTAGGGTAGTTCCCTTAGGATTTTGAGTTCAATTTTTTTAGTATGATTAGATGAATGGCTTAGGGTCCCCCTGATTTAATTTCATAATTTTGTGATAATTTTTAGGGTAGTTTTAATTAGGTAGTTCTAAGTAGTGTAGAATTTGATTAAAACTTCAATATAGGTCAATAACAATTTTAGATTTAGGTTTTAGGGAAACTTAGTCTATGGGGAATATATGGGACTTAAGGGTAGTTATGTAGGGTCCCCTAGCATTTATATTAGGAATTAATAGGATAATATACTATTTTTAGTTGATATTTGAATTGAATGATTGTTTGTGTGGCCTTTAGGGCAAGTTTTGTTTAGTTTGCTTTGCTTTGGAGTTTCTCTTTGGTTTGAGGAGCTGGGTATCTCATTGTGGAGCTTAGTGGAGCATGCTAGAAGATTGGAGGAGCTTGTTCTTCTTTTCTTTTTGTTGTTTTAGGGTTAGGATTAGGGAGAGCTTAGATGTAGACAATTTCTTTCTCAAACATGGATAGTATTCTTCACATCCATTCCTCCCTATGATTCAAAGTCCTTCCAGGGTGTACACCTCTCTCCTTTGGAGGGATTAGTGTTATACCCAGGAGGTAGAACTTTTGAGGGAACCCTTCATTTGATATTGAACCCTTATAGGTCACCTTTGGTGATCAAATAAGCAGTTCAATATCCCCCAGCTTATCCAGTAGTGATTTTTCTCTGTTTGATTTGTCTTGAGAGCTGTCAGAGCCTGAGCATGAAGATGAAGACTTCATTGAAGATTGTTGAAGAGGATGAATCCTTGAAGACTGCCATTCCAGCTGAAGCTTGAAAAGCATGAAGATCAAGTTGATACTTGAAGATCCCTGAAGATAGTGAAGCCTGAAGGTGGAGCTGATCAAAGAAGATGAAGCTTAAGGGGAGAAGATGAGTTGATACTCAGGTTGTAGGGTTGATACCTAGAGAGCAGTTGATGATTGAAGTCTGAAGACTGAGTTGCTGCTGGAGGAGCTGAAGCTTTCTTCTGTTTTCTTTCATGTATTGTGTGTTTTGCTTGATTTGTCTGTTGCATTAGAATAAGTTCATCTAGAATAAGTAGAATCTAGGAACATGATTGCATTAGAGGTTGAGTTGCTCCCTCTGCTTGTATTGTTATTGTGTGGATTTGCTTGCGGGTATTCGGTAGAGCCCAGCTCTCTTGCCCATGTGGTTTGTTAGCCTGATGGCATTTTCATTTCATTTTATCTGTATGATTGCAGTTTGCTGTTTATTGCTTGATAGCATGTTGTTTATTTTTCAGTATGATTACTGTTATTTCATGACTGGCTTGAGGTCGAGACGAGCTTGTGGAGGATGAAGCCCCACACACATTTCCTCCCTCACTTGCATTGCATGTATTTTACTGTTAAGCTGATGCTTTGTCTGTTTTGGTGTATCATTGACATGATCCCTTAAGACTCTCATTTCCTTTGATAAGGATTTGATGATAGACTTTTAGGTTGAAACATATGCATGACAACATCTAGGAGTTCCCTGTTCAAACCTCAACCATAGGATGAATCCATGGCATGATAACGGTAGGACTTGATAGTCTCCCTCCTAGTTGGGCCTGTTCTCTTCTCATCTCAAAACAGTTTAAGATACAGTAATCATGAATGATTTCTTTCGTACGCTACGAGCCTTAAGCTATCTGAGAAAGGGTTGTGGGAGAGTTTCTTTTCCACAGTTTGGATTTTTAGTATGGTACCCTTTGGGTGACATGCGACGCATTCACTTTCAGGTCATAGTCTCTAGAGCGGTTGAAATCGCAAACACAATAAAAGACACTTCTTTCAAAACAGGAAATAAACCGTAGTTTCCCGAACTACGTGAGCTCTGATCTCTCATGCCTGTTGAGAGTACGTAGGCACAAGATGGCGAAGTCTTGGCGAGCTACCTTCCCCCATAACCCTTCGTAGGCCGAACTACGTTGACTCTGATTTCTCATTCTCTGATGAGAATACGTAGGCATAAAGTGCGACGCTTTGCCGAGTCATTTTTCTTTTCTTTTTCAGCCAGCCTTGATAGGTAGATAGAATAAAACCAACCCGTCCAAGTAAACAAACAAGCGAGGATCCCGTCGAGTACGACGGACGTGAGGGGTGCTAATACCTTCCCCTTGCGTAACCGACTCCCGAATCCAGACAATGGTTGCGATGACCTTGTCTTACCCTTTTTCGTCAGGTTTTTCCGATCGTTTCCTTTCCCGCTCTGAGGGATAAATAACGAAAGATGGCGACTCTTCTGTCATGCCGGCACCTTATTTTCGCGAAAGCGACACTCTTGTTTCTGAAGGTCCAAAAGTACCTGTTGTTATGACTCTACCACCTCTTATGGTTAATGTTGTTCCTAATGCTGAGATTCTGTTTGTTCCTACTATTGTGCCTGTGCCACCACCCGTGGGTCACACTACGCCTTATGCTGAAGACTAAATTTCTACAATGATCTGAGCAAGAGTTTGGATGATCGTATGGATGATTTTCAAGATCAGTTTGCTGAGATGCAGAAAGAAGTCAGGGCTTTAAGAGGAAAAGAGTTATTTGGAAAGAATGCTCACGAGCTTTGTCTTGTCTCAAATGTGAAGATTCCTGCCAAGTTCAAAGTTCCAAATTTTGAGAAATATAAAGGGAACACTTGTCCGCAAATCCATTTGATCATGTATGCCAGAAAAATGTCCACTCATACTGACAACCATCAGTTGTTGATTCATTATTTCCAAGATAGTCTTACCGGTGCTGCACTAAAGTGGTACATGGGACTTGATAGTTCCCAAATCAAGACCTTCAATGATCTCGGAGAAGCTTTTATTCGTCATTATAAGTACAATCTGGATATGGCGCCGGGCCGTGACCAACCCTGTGAAATGTCTCAGAAAGAGAAAGAAACTTTTAAAGAGTACACACAAAGATGGTGCGAGATTATGTCTCAAATGGTTTTGTAAATGATTCCATTTCTTCTGAAAACTAGGAGCCTTATTCGGAAGATCCTGGATACGGTTTTGAGACAGAAGTTGCATATGTACCCTTTTACTCTCCTCGACTGAAACCTAAGGAGCCTGAGTATGAAGTGAGTGCCATCATAGAGGATGACAAAGAGGAGGAAACACCCAACTTTGTGATGTGTGGATTGATATGTAATAACTTGATCGTTGTTGACGTTCCTACTGTTGTTCATGTTTCAAAGTAATTTGCTTTTGTTTCTTTCAAAAATCCTTTCACTCTGCCCAAGGTGAAGGTGAATTTGTGAGGGCTTTTTTTTCAACTTTTATCATCATCAATAAAAATGTTATTTCTGTTTATCCATATTATGTTTTCCCTTTTTGCTTTATTTATGAAAAATGGTAACATAAAAAACCAAATATATAATAATGTGATAGTCACTTTTATCTGCATAATATTTGCACTTCTTGTTCATATTCTAAAATCAAACATAAGTCATTGTGCAGATTATTTATTAAACCCATTGAAAACAATGACCCTATGCCCTATCCCAACTTTGAGTTCCCTGTGTTTGGAGCTGAAGAAGAGGATGTTGAAGAGATTCTAGATGAAATTTCCCGATTGCTTGAGCATGAGGAGAAGATCATTCAGCCTCATGAAGAGTCGGTAGAATTAATTAATTTGGGTTCCGATGATGATATGAAAGAAGTCAAGATTGGGGTACTGCTTCAGTCAGATGTTAAGAAGAGGATGGTAGAGCCTCTTAGAGAATATGTTGACGTGTTTGCTTGGTCCTATCAAGACATGCATAGTATTGATACTTATATTGTGGAGCAGCGTTTGCCATTGAAGCCATAATGTGCACCTGTGAAACAGAAATTGAGAAGAACTCATCCCGACATGGTTGTGAAGATTAAAGAGGAGGTTCAGTAGCAGATTAATGTTGGTTTTCTTGTGACTGCTTAGTATCCTCAACGGGTGGCCAATACTGTGCCTGTTCCAAAGAAAGACGGAAAAGTCTGAATGTGCGTTGACTATAGAGATTTGAATAAAGCAAGTCCGAAAGATGATTCTCCACTGCCACACCTTGATATGCTGGTAGATAATACTGCTAAGTTCAATATATTTTCCTTTATGGATGGATTTTCCAATTATAATCAAATAAAGATGGGGCCTGAGGATATGGAAAAAACAACATTCATTACATTCTGGGGAAGATTCTATTACAGAGTGATGCCCTTCGGTATGAAAAAATGTTGGTGAACGTACCAGAGAGCTATGACCACTTTGTTCCGTGATATGATGCATAAAGAAATTGAGATCTATGTGGAGATATGATTTGTAAGTCAAAGACTAAAGAAGATCATATTGAATACTTACTGAAGTTGTTTCAACGTTTGGGAAAGTTTAAGCTCCGTCTGAATCCAAATAAATGCATGGCCGGTAAATTAGCAAGTGTACTAACTTTTACCGATGTAGTAATAATTGGGGTTTTCCAAGTATCGATCTCTGAGGACTGCGTGTAAATTTTAGGTACAGATGTTATTTCAATCAAACAAAATAACCTTGGGGTTTCGTTTGGGGTTTTTAATAGGAAAAAGCATAATGATAAAATAATTTTAACGATTAAGAGAAAATATGCTAGGGGAAGTGTATGGATTGCTTAGTATGAACCCTGGAGTAAATCAATGAGACATGTCACAAAACCTTAATTTTTATTGCACCTCAAAAGTATTTTTCTTTAATTCCTTAACTGAAAAACCTTTGATATTCTTCTTTGACCCTAATTCATTAGCAGTCAAGGAAAGACATCAAGCAATAGTTCTGACAAAGGCTTGTTACAATCCTTACAAGATATCCCTATTCTTAGGCAATATTTACTGTAATGTGTTATAGAAAATAATCGATCGGTTATTCAGCCCAAATCCATAATCGTAAATCGTTTCCAATTTATACGATCTTTAAAAGTTTAAACTATTTGCATAACAAAAATATGAAGGAAAGAAACAAAATCTCATTAAGAAATGCAACAGAGGTTCATTACAACACAATTCAGGGACACCCCCGTAGTAATGGTAAGAAATACCAATTTTTCTTTTCAATTTTTTTGTGTGAAAAAAATCTATTTATAGGATGAGGATTGCCTCCAATTATAAGCATAGGTTCAAGATATATATTGTGATGTGAGACTCTTAACATACTTTCTAGGATTCAAGATTGAACATCTGAAGTATAAAAGTCAATGGTAGATAACCCGATAGCGCAAATCTAATAGCAAGTCACTCACCAATTATAACCCGATAGTGCAAAACTAATTTGTAGAGTGAAAATTGTGTCAACCAAAACTATAGTGTTATTAAACAAAGCGTCATTTTCTATAATTGTAGCGGTTTCACTATAGATAGAATTAATAATCAATTTTTAATTTTTTATAATTAAAAATAATATATATATAATTTAAAATATTGACTTAATCAACCATCTTGCGATTTGATCTATGAATTAAGATATGCAAACATTATTAAATTTGCATTTTAGATTTGGTGTTTGAAGCTAATGTATTTAATATTATTGTATTTGACTTTACCTAAAAAATAGACTTGCTTTATAAATAATTTGTATTTAAAAATCTTTTTTTGTCTATAGTTTGGGCTTCTTTTTCGCTCTTATCATTAAATGAATCAAGTTTAAGATTTCTATACCTATTTTTGCTCTTATCATTAAATGAATCAAGTTTAAGATTTAATTCTTTTCTATACCTATTTTTGCGTTAAAGATTGGATCTTATCATTAAATAATCAATTTTCAAGGCTTTTACTTTGACTATATAAATAACATAAATTGTTTTAGCAACTAAACTAATTCCACAAATACTAAGATTTTGTTCTCTCAAGCTTCATCATGGAACACAACTTTTCTCTAAATATGTTTTCTACAGCTCCACATGATTATGCTTCAAATGGTGATATTTACATTCATTTTCATTTGATCAATGTAAATTGGCCTTCTCAAATTAATGTTACAAATTCAATTGATGATTTTACAACCACGGTCAATCAAAACTTTTGGATTTCTAGTTACAACTTATGCAACAGTAATCACTCCTTATACCCCTATTTTTCTCGTCTGCCTATTCCACATCCTATATTAGATACCATTGGTGATGGTGTTAGGCAAATGCTCAAATGTCACAATCTATTGGAGATGCATGTGGTGCTTCGTTTGACGACATGGCCGATTCAAGTGAATAATGTTATGGCTCAAGAATGTCATCCACATGTGTGCGCGGCATCTCAACTTGTTGTGGATCGACTAGCAGAAGTTACAACATCTCACATTTCTGATTATGCTGCACAACAATGTTCAATTTGTTTGGAAGAGCTCTCAAATGAATTTAAGCCAAAACTTGTCAAGACAAAGTGCTCGCATATTTTTCATAAAGATTGCATTTTTCGGTGGTTCAAAAACTGTAACATTAATCAATTAGCTTTCTCGTGTCCATTATGTCGTTGTAATTGTCAAATCATTTGAATAATATTAAGTTGACATTGTTTTCTATGTTATGCTTTTCTTATTAAAATTATATTTGATTTTATATGATTTATTTTACCTCTTATTAATAACATGTCATAAAAAAAAATGGAGTAATGTAGAAGTCATGAAAATTACAAACATAATTGGACATCTTACCTATTACATTCCACTTCCAAAACTAACATTTTGATGAATATATTTACGTTACAAACATCATTTTATAACTTTCGCACGAGTATTGGTCAGGGACACGTATTTATTTATAAATATTTTGGGTGCTAACACCTTCCCATACAAATCCTAGGACAGGTGCTAAGTTTAACAGAAAATCTAAATTGAACTCCACCGACTATAAAAACTTTGTAAAGCAACCAACAACTTGGAAATTGACAAGGCTGTAAAGTAAAGGGCGCAATTCTTAAAGCGTCGAAAGTAAAAGGCAAGATGTAAAAGAAAGACTTTGAAAATAAAGACAATGATGTAAAGGCTTGAATTTGATAAAAATGCAAGAAAGTAAGTGTGTAAGAGGTCGAAAGTAAAGGTAACAATATAAAAGGTTTGAACTTGATAAAAGTGCAAGAAAATAAGTGCGAAGACAAATATTTAGAAAAATGCAAGAAAGTAACATTCGAAAGCAATTTAAAAAGACTTTTAAATAGCAAGTTAAAATAAAATGCAGAAGAAAATCAACTGAATGTAAAGATTAAAGATAAAGTTTCAAGGAAGAATTGGTAAATACGAAAGATAAAGTTTAGAAAAAAGGCATTTAAACGTGAAAGATAAAGTTTAAAGGAGAACATGCAAGATAAACTGCGGAATAAACAACAACATGTAAATCATAAAGATACATAAATTGCTCTGATGAAAAAAAATGGTGTTGCATCACGTACATTCTCTCGAACTCGTTTCTCTACACGCGGGTACTTTGAGTAATTTGGAGTAACTTGTACAGGACAAATGAACACCCTTATTCTATGGAAATAACCCCTATTTATAATGTTAGAAAATAACTACTAAGTGACGGTTGTTGCTTCAAAACGTGTCTTTTGGCGCTTTTTCTTGACTTTAATCGTTCCTACGTTCGCCAACTGCTCTTTTGAAATTCAAATATTAGGAATTTCCCTCCAGCCTTAGTGGTAACTGCAGCGTGCTTCTTTCAGCATTCTCACGGTCGAAGGACCTTCCAACACTTAGCAATTTTCCCAGAGGTTTTCACAACCTCTCTTGGACTCAGGCTTCACCAAAACTGGGCGAAGCCTTCTTATGCTTAAAAATAATTCTTTAACTTGAGATGACTCTAATTTTGCTGGCGTCGAAAATGAGAGCCAACACGTAACCAACCCCCTTACCCATTCTCTGTTTGTTCTTGTTTTAGAACTTGTTTATGTTTTGTTCGCTCTTTTTCCTTTCCTTTTAGATAAAATAAAAGTGCAGTGGCGACTCTTGCATTTTGAGTTAAGTTATGTCATATCCTAGTTTTGACCCTGAGATTCTGTTTTTACGTTTTGCATCGTCTGTATAGCATATCACGCATTTTATCATGCATAATATCCAATTTATCAGCTGGAATAAACATGTTGAAATTGCAGTCGAATTTATCAAATAAAAATCAACTGTGTGTAAAATCAATGGACGAAAAATTTCAAGATCGAACCTGCAAACGTCAGTGATATTAATCTACATTTTACGATCTTTAACCTAGCGTGCTCATTTAAATTTTTCGACCATCTTTTGGAAGTGTTTTTGGTTAGTTTAAGTCTTTTTAGCGGGTAAAATTTATTTCAAAATCTGAACAAACGGTGTATTAATCCAAGTCGTTTAATTCCCGCTGATTATTTTGGTGTGTTCATTGTATTTTTTCGAGCACTTTTCTGCCAGACTTTTTATTTTGTTTTTAAATCATTTTTATTTAAATAATAATTTAATTCATTTATATTTAATTAGATATTTAATGTAAATTCTTATTTTTATTAATTAATTTTATTTTTAATTTGTTTGTTAATATTTTATTTTTAAAAAACACAAAAATATAATTTTTAATTCTTTTTATTCTTGTCTTGTAATAAAAAAAACACAAATACGTGATTTTTATTTCTTTTTAGTCTTGTGTTATAAAAAACAAAAAAAAACATAATTTTTAATTCTTTTTATTTTTTTTATCATTAAAAACTTAAAAACATGTTTTTTAATTCTTTTTATTCTTGTCTTATCATAAAAAAATACAAAAATATGATTTTTAATTCTTTTTATTCTTGTATTATTATAAAAAACAAAAAAATATTGTGTTAATTATTATTATCATTCTTGTCTATTTTATAGTCCTATATATATGCATGAGAAAAAATAAAGAGAACACACAAGAGAATCACTCCCACGCGTAATTTATTCACGCATTACAAAGGGTGAGTGCATACATTGCAAAAACAGAGACAACAATAACTACTACACGCTTACAAAAGAAATTGTTGCATAAAGAGGAAGGGCATTTGAGTCATACTTATATAGTGCCCATGTTTCATCTTATTCCCATTACCGCCGAAGACGCGTCGGACGAACTCTGACAGATACGTTATCTTCACCTTCGTGCGTTGCTCAGTTGTTGTTTCTTCTTTGCGAATTACTCGAATTCTTCTTTAGCTTGTGTTGTTCGCTCCACTTTGATTGGTATTGTGTGAATATTATGAAAATATTTGTTTGGTGATTAATTTGGGGGTTCGTCCGATTGAGACAAACCGCGTGCGAGAAGGGGAGAGTACTGGGAAACTTCTTTTGTCCATTTCCTTTTGTTTTTGACATGCGACGTTGTTGTTATTGATGTGGGTCTGTGTGGGCCTAGTCCCATGGCCCATGTTTCTTTTTATTTTCTTTCTAACACACCCTTATTTGTTTATCTTACACTATATTGTTTGTTTCTCAACTTTTAATTATTATTATATTTAATTAATTAGTCTTTTATTAGATTCTAATTTTGAAATTATAATGTGTTTTAATCAGAATTTTAGTTCGTTGTTGAATAGTTTGTTCTTACTAATTAGGAGTTTTAATAGGAGATTAGAACGTCTTTTTTTGAAGTTTATTGGTGATTAACTTCTAATTAATATATGAGGCCTTTATATTTGGATTTTTATTTGAGGATTGTGATTAATTGTTTGATAGTTTCTCGAGCACTTTGATTGCTTGGTTTAAAGGTCGGACACTCCCTGGTGAATTGTGATTAAGATAGGAATTCAAGATTTGGTGTGCATAGATAATTGTTCTTTCTCACGATCCCTAGCAGAAATGACTTTTTATATCGGGCGAAATTGACTTTTTACATCTGGTCTTAGTCTGATGTAAAACCAGGCGATGTAGTAAATCAAAATCATTACATCGGTTATGTGGCCCGATGTAAGAAATACATCAATCACATCGATTAAATATTTAAGTCTGATGTGAAAAAAATTTATAACTGTAAATTTTAATTATAAAAGGGGGTTTTTACATCGGTTGTGGGGAAAAACCGATGTAAAAGGTGGGTTTTTTACATTGGTTGCGTGCCAAAACCGATGTAAAAAGTACTGGAGGAAAAAAAATTTCATGCTGACACTTTTTTACATCGGTTCTCTGGTAACACTGATGTAAAAGGTAGACCTTTTACATCGGTTTGTTGTTTCAACCGATGTGAAAAGTACTGTAGGGAAAAAATTGCTGACACTTTTTACATCGGTTTGGTGGTTAAAGCGATGTAAAAGGTAGTTTTTTACATCGGTTTTTTTATTCGCCCGATGTAAAAAGTACTGTTACGAGTATAAATTATTTGCCTATTTTTTAGCCGTTCCCTGTATCTTTTTTGGTGCCTAATTTTTCATATTTTTCTAACATTACACAGACCATAATTAGGTCGTTATTTTCCATAGTGGACAATATATAGACCACATTTAGGTCGCTATTTTCATAGTTTTGCAACATCACATAGACCATATTTAGGTCGTTATTTTCATATTTTTCTCATAAATCTAATTTGATTGCACCAAATATCTAGTATACACATAATTGATTTACAAAAGTGTCAATATAAAGGATATACACAAATGTACTAACAACAAAAAGGTCGGTTAACCTTTATACACAAATGTGCTAACAACAAAAAGCTACATAAATGTACTACAACAACAAAAAGGTTAACCTTTATATAATTCAAAGAAACATGTTGCCCAACTGAGTCGCAAATCATACAAATCATCGGGCGATAGGTTCGTTGGGTCATCAAATACCTACAACACGTAAGTAATAATAGAGTTATTCTTTGAAAATTCACATTAAGTTGCAAAACGTAAAGTAAATAACAAATTAAAGTCATTTTTATTACCTTCATCCAAGAGTTGGTTATATTGGCAGAGACAATATCCAACATATTTTTCATCACATAATACCCACAATCATTAGAGTTAGGTTGTTTCCTTGTCTACAAATGAATGACATAATTAGTGAATACTTATATGATAAATTAAATATCTAATTATAATTTACACCACACTTACATTGGGTCGAAGCCATGTAGCCTTTTTTCTATTCCCATTTGCCACTTGATGAACCCCAAAAGCACTAATTCAGAAGAAAATAATTCATATAAAGCCACATAATATATGATATTACTTTTGTAACAAATTATGTATATAGGATGAAGTGAACATAAAAGATAAACTTACCTTGTAACAATTTTTGTCATGGTTTGATTAAGTTCATGATGAAGGAAATAAAAGACGACCACCGTATTATCATTTGGACACATGACTATTAATTGCCAATGACCTCTGTACGTGTGTGTGTAAACACAAAAGTCACAATTTCATGTTACCAAAATTGAATTATATATGTTACCAAAATTAAAAAATAGAAAACATAATTTCATACAAACTTACCCATGAACAAATGGTAGCAAGTCACACTCTCTCTTTTCGTCACGTAACTTATCTTGTATGTATTGTTTGACATTTGCTTGAGTTTTCGACCCATGATCAACGTACGAACACATAGCAGGGTCAATAAATCCGTATACTTCAGATTGTGAAGTATCAATACACAAACGATGAATATACCTGAAAAATTTTAAAATCAACATTATAATAAAAGTGATAAGAGATATAACATATTAATAGATATTGTCACTAATAAAAATAGAAAATGTACTTACGTGCACCAAACTTGGAGAGTAGACAAATCAAGCCAATTAAAACCCACCAGCAGCTCTCTGATACACTTAGGTGACATATGAAAATTACTGGCGCTCGCACAATGACTTAATTTTATTTCCAAATGATCATCACCCATTCTTAGAACCATTCTCATTAATCTCTCAACATTGTCCTCTCCTTCTCTTTCTTTTGTGCTTACTTTTGCAGCTGAACAACTTCCTTTTCCGCTTCCATCAACAACTTCCCATTGTACAATGCATTTATTATTATTTTCTGTAATTTGTTGTGAGAGACCCATAGACCTAAGTGTATCCATGAAAGATTGTTCCATCGCCTTACGCTCTTCAGCCAACTTTTGATCAAAATTAGCTCTAAGCTTTGCTTCTAATTCAGATGAAAACTGTGCAAATTGTTCTCTTATATCATATTGTCGTTGACGTGAAGATGATCTGCCAAAGTAAGTGTTTTGTTTATGGTGTTTTCCAACACCACGAACACGGCCTCCATGGTCAGATGTTCCAGTGGCTGCTGTTAAGATATCATTACGTCCATCCGAAACAAAGCCACCCTTTTCAGCTTCTTCAACTAGAGAATCCTACAAAATGAAAAAACCATATTTTTTTATCAATCACAACTATAACTAGAGAATCCTGCAAAATGAAAAAACCATATTTTTTACTTACAATTTTCTCAGCAACAACTCGTGTAGCCTTTGATGTGTATTCTCCCCCTTTCTTTTGTCGTGCTCTCTTCCATAACTCATGGCGTGACGGTGGAGATGGGCTACCAGTATCATCTAAGGTAGAATCATCTCTCGATGATCTCCTTTCATTTATCATTTTCTCCTCAAGCAAACAATATCCTCCATGAGATAATACATGTGGGTATACATTTTTAGCCACATTTGCTGCATAAAGTATCATACACATGCGCCTTCTTAAACAAATCTTATCCGATATCACGCATCATGTCTTCCAGACGATCATCCATTTCTGCACTAACATTATCTCTTTGGGACACATTTGACTTTGCTACTACCTCACCGTGCCATATCCATTGTGTATAACTTTGACAAATCCCATGACAAATTAGATGATCCATGATTTCTTTCTTATTGAGTTTTAGTTCGTGATTTGCACAACGAACACATGGACAGAGAAAAAGAAGATGAAGACTTTTTTTCAGCATCACTCTTAGGAGGAGCAAGATTTTTTTTAGCATTACTTTCAGCAAGCTCTAGAAATTCCATCACTCCTTGTTCGTACTTGAAACTTAATTGATTGGCTCTCATCCAACTACGATTCATACCTATGTTCTGAAATTATTAATGCATATAGAGTTAAATCATTGGAACGCCTATAATAGTCCCTCATTTGGACATTAGAGAGAACAAAAAGTCTCTACGTGTGAACACGTGGCATAAAAGAAGAATTGTGAAGTTATAAAGAATGAAAACAGAACCTACAATTACGTGGCGGCCGGATGACTCGCGGTTAAGAGAAAAAGAGGGACACAAATCCTGCGAGAAATGAAAAATCAATTTTTATTCCATGAGACACCACTAATTACTTGCAACTTTTACATAAATTACTACTGGTATAATGATTTAATGTAAAATCAATGTATAATGATTTAATGTATAATGATTCAACCATTATATTTTTAAAGTGTAAAATTAATGTATAATGATTTAATATATAATGATTTTCCATGTCATCGTGTGTGTGTGGAAGCATTATATTAAACTAAAAATTGCTCATATTTTTAACCTATTATACTATTTTAATTAAATGGTTATAAATCAATATTTATTGACTATCGTGATTCTTCCTAACAAGAGAATGACTCATCCTATTTTTGGTAATAAATATTTCTATTTTATCAAATTATAGTTTCTTTTTATAAAGACGGATATATTTTGTTAATCTCTATTTTACAATTCAAATTCATAAAATATATATATATATATATATATATATATATATATATATATATATATATATATATATATATATATATATATATATATATATATATATATATATATATATATATATATATAATATTTTTTTGTTATGGAGATTGCACTATTTTGTTATGTCATTTAAAATGAAGCAAAACCATTGGCAAACAACTATGTCTCAGTTTATTACAAATCCTCCAGTTTTGGATCCAAAAAAAAAGGGATGCCAAACATAATCTAAATTGACAAGTTAAACTACCATACCAAGGTGTGTGAAGCGCCAAAACAGTAATATCAGCTCCAAGATGCACCTTATCACCATTTTCAACTAATAAATTAATAACTATTTCTTCAATTTCAATTTCAATTTTATAAACTTAACTAATAAATTGATAACTATTTCTTAAATATATAAAATTTTGGAACTAAATTGTTCTACTATCACATAACAGTAACCTATTTCTGTTCATTTTTTCTCTACTTTTCTCTTCAATTTTAGCTTTCTCTTCATTGCTCTCACTGTCATTTGTTTACTTATTTCTGTCTAAATTGCATTTCAAACAGTAACCTATAAATCATCTTAGAGATCCGAGAGATGAAAATTTATGTCTAAAGCCAAATTTTTATAAAGACGGATATATTCTTAAAAAAACATGCATGAAAAAAAACAGATTTTCGTATAAACCTGAAAACCCCATGAAAAATCTTCAAACAAATTTGAATCACACAGGAACCAAATTAAAATGAAAAGATAAATAAATAAAAAAAGAAAAGGAAAAAAACCTGAAGGAGATGACCGGATACGGCGGAGATCGGAGGGGAGACGACGAGTACGGTAGAAGGAGCAACGGCGAGCAAGGAGGAAGAGATGACGTTGACGATGACGGCGCGAGCACGGAGGGGAGGGAGGAAAGGCGATGGCGACGGCAACGGGGATGACGAGAGTGAGACGAAAAGGAATCGTCGTGGGTTGTTTATTCGTCGTGGGTGGGAGAGAGGAAGAAAATATGAAATGAACTGTGCGTGCAGATTTTGTTTTAAATATCTAAACTACTTTTTAAATCGGTGGAATTACAACCCAATTTAATAAACCCTTTTAAATCACTTTTTAAATCGGTGGATATCCCAGCCAATGTAAAAGCCTTTTTTTGTTTTTTCTTTTGGGGACTTTTTAAATCGATTAGTCCCTATAAACCGATTTAAAAACCTTTATATAATTTTTTTTAATTTTTTTTAATATTGATTTTAAATCGGTGGATATCCAACCGATGTAAAAGCCAAGTTTTTTGTTTTTTCTTTTGGGGACTATTTAAAACGGTTGGTCACTAAAAACCGATTTAAAAAACCTTTATATAATTTTTTTTTTAATTTTTTTAATATTACTTTTTAAATCGGTTGTAGTTATAACCGATTTAAAAAACCTTTAAATAATTTTTTTCAATTTTTTTAATATTATTTTTAAATCAGTTGCAGTTATAAACGATTTAAAAAACCTTTAAATAATATTTTTCAATTTTTTACATCGGTTATTTTAATGGCCCGATGTAAATGATCTAATAATTTTTTTTAATATTTACGATACTGCCACCGTGTTTATAATTTCACATTTTACATCGCTTCTAGTAAATACCCGATGTAAAAACATTTTCTCAAAAGTCTTTTTTCTAGTAGTGACCTTATCTTCAATAAATTGAATCAATATAGGCTTTAGGCTTTGACCTCTATTGCATGATAACATTAGGTTAAAATTTCTCTTTAATCTTATTTTAGATTCATAAAATTAAGTTAGTTCTCTTAGGATGTTAACTTAGACAACTTATAGATTAAATCACATTCTCACAAGAGAATTAGACATGATTCATCTATGTAGTCGAGATATAATTCTCATACCCCATAACATAATCGAGAAAGATGTAGAACCTTTTTCGCTTGAGAGAGGTATATGGCATACTCGTCAATTAAATCTGAGTTGGGGCCTTTCTCTCAATGCGACGCAAAGACCGTCTTTCATACGCTTGTGGTGGTTAAAGTCAAGTATTCTCCCAAAGATGACGACTTGTCTCTTGTCCTAAAAAGCAACTTTTTCCTTTTACTTTATTTATCCCATGAGGGGAACTACGAATGCTCTGATTCCATTCTGCAATATCTTGGCGAGCATACTTAGGAATAATACCTTAGGACTCCTTTTACTTTTTCACCCTTTAGCAAACAGATTAACAATTAACACAATAAAACACGAGGTTCCTGTAGAGTACTACAGATACTTAGGATGCTAGAACCTTCCCTAGGTATAACTAATCCCTGAACCTTAGATTCTCTAGCTTTGCATTGCATTGCATACTCATGGGTTATTTTGATATTTTTCCCTTCCCTTGGAAAAATTAAAGACCGGTGGTGAATAATGATTTGTGATTCAAGTTAATTAATAGCTTGATATCCAATTCTCACCGCGACAGAAATGGTGACTTCATTGGGGACTTAATCTCAGTATATCTTGAGGGTTCCCCCTAACTTGTTTATTTGTTTTTGTTGTATATCTATCTATCTACTTATCGGTATATAATGTTTCTGCTTTGGGTTGTTACTTTCGTGTGGTGAGATAAGTCCTACACCCATACTTGAGTGTACTTATGATAGGAAGGTGATATATTCAAGGAGGCTTATAGGGAGTTGATTTCCGACCAAGCTTATTTAAGAAATCACCACTCAATTGAGGCCCTCTTGAGAAAGTACTGTTGAACGAGTATTCGTGAAAGCGCTTACTATTTTTGACCTAGGAGCCTATGATACTTGGAACCTTTAGTTACCCTTAACTTAACTTGGCCTTTCTTATGGCGTAGTGTGATGACTATGAGGGAGTAGTCCCAAAATAGTTTATACGCGATGCTACACTCAAAAGAGGTTCTCTTGAGAATAATATTAACTACCAAGTATTTGGGAAGTTGATAATATCCAAAAGATGGACTGATGACTTTGGGAACTTTTAGAACCCTTATTCTGCAGGTACATTGAACCCTTATTCCACGCCATTTGGGATCGGTAGACCATTACTCCAGGCTCGTTGACTTTCAAACCTAAGTCTTTGCCTGTTTGAATGTATATGTGTATATGTGGATCTATGTATACCTGTGTTTGAGCATACATCATGTTCATAAAAGTTTCATGGAATTCAAAGCTTTTGTTTACAACCATCATAGGTTTTACCATTGGATTATGACATTATACCCTATTTTCAATGAAATGATATTTTTAGTTATCAAAAGTATTGTCCACTTCGTGGTGTTTATAAATATAACCTTTGAGTTCCTTAAAACCCATCTGCATTTGCGCATTTGCATTCGTCATTAGCATTGCATTCTTTGCATCTCAGGTTCTCACTCTTGCCTTTTCCCTCAAATAGGAGGCAAGCTAATTCATCAGTACGATACTCGGGCCTGTTAAAGAAATAAAATGAAGAACATTGAGCAAGAAAACCATGAACTTCGTAAGGAGGTGACTACTTTGAGGGCTGGTGTGGAAAGACTCCATGCTTTAGTTGAAACTCTAGTTCCTACTCAAAATCAACCTTCTCCTCATATTTCTCAGACTCTGCTTCAAAGGATCGTGATTTTTGAAATCATGTCAATGCCCATTCTTGTGACTCCCATTAGTGCATCTAACAACTCTAATAAGCTTGTGGAAGGTTTACCCAAGGAGAAGGAACAAGCTGCTAATTCTATTTTACGATAGAAACATAGAGGATCTTGTAACAAAAGTAAACAACACGTGGATCAGTTTGACTCGATCCTAATGGTTTATTCTGAATTATATCCTGCTTTAGTACAGAAGAATATGAGGAAGGATATGAAGACTCAAGAAAGTTCTTTTCAAGCCGGTGGAACCAAGAGCATAGCTCATCAGGTTGTTTGTGTGTTTGCTTATATTTGTTGTTATTTCTTTGATTATAAAAGCATGATTTTCATCTATGAACTTGTTTGTTTGAATGATTAATGCAATAAATATGTTTGTCTTGAACAAATCCATTCTTATTCACTCAATAAATGCTTTTTCATGTTTTATAATGCCAGCTTTACCCAATCTCTTGCTTTGATAGAGAATTGGGAGGAGGATGACGAAATCAAAAATGTAAGATCTCTAGTCATATGCTTTTGAATAAAACCCGGCTGATGATGTAAGGCATTATTTCAAATCCCCAAACACTGGAGATATAAGGAAGATGATCCCTCTTTAACCCCTTTGAGCCTTGAAGTAGAAGTTTCCTTCATATAAAAATCCTAAATTTACCCTGGGGTAGGGTAGTCTTCAGTTAAATCTGATCGAGCACCCAGACTCTTAAAAAGGAGGAGTGAACATTCGAGAATCCATTTTATCTATTAGGAGGCTGAAATTCAAATCCACAATGATTATCCCTCGGCTATCTAAAGAATGGGGCAGCCACCATCCGTTCAAAAAGGTCAAAATAACTTAGAGTCACACGACTTGTTCATAAATCAAAAATAAAATGAAAAAACTAAAAGCCCGCTAAGTCAAAACCTATGAAGGGGACTTGGGAAAAATTGGGACATCCCGCTGGACTTCAAAGTCAAATTCAAAAGTCTCTATCCAGGAAAAAGTTAGGGAATGAAAAATGCAAAAAGCCAAAACAAAGGATTACAAGGAAATATCCTCAGTAAAGAACAAAGTCGTGTGATCAAACACCAAAAGAAAATAGGTGAGTGACTGTCATGTCCAAACCTTCTGTGGTTTCTCAACCATATCAAAATCCTCTTGAGAGATGGGTGCTCGTGTCAGGTTAACTGAATATTAGGATTGAAGAATATCATGAAGAATGGGTGGACACAAATAAACTTTGAGCCTTATATCCTTTGTTTCTTAAACTATGAACCAAACCACGATACAACCCATAAAAGACCTAATTTAAGCATGCTTTATTTTAAAAGCGTACTCGATGACATAAAATTTCTTGACTCCTATGAGCTATGCTTACTAGTGATTCAGTCACAGATTATTGTGATATCTTTCTAATAAAAAAAACTTCAAGACTAACATGTGTGTCGCATTAGCAGTTTCAGAATTAACATTTTTTTGCTTGCTAACATTGCTTGATATCATAGAAGCTTACATATGAACAACAATGATGAGCTCAACCTCTTGAGACTTGGAACTCTGTAGAAAATGGTGAATCATTTCAAATAGATGATCATATCCAGGGGCGTGTTTCCTAAAGACTATTCTGACCAGGGGAAAATTTGTTTCCAAGTTGTTGCTTTCACAGACTAACCATCCCTAGAGGGGAAGGTTTGAAGTTTCAGCTATACAGAATGTAGTAAATCTGGGGCAGTTACGTTAAGATTCGACAAATCTTTCTAAGAGTTAGAGGATATTGAAACATCTTGGATTCCAAGTTTTCTAAAAAATCCTCTTGGAATGACTTTCTTCTCATAAACTATGTAATCTTGGGGCATTTGAGAAATAAAGATTATTTTATCCATTAACAACAAATTTTATTCGAAATGGCGACCACCATGCAGTTCATCATTGTAGAGCTACTTTATTCTCGTAACATTCTTCATCCATACCCCAAAGAGCTCTTGCTTCAAGTGGTGTGATGATTACCCATTAAGTCTCTACCATGGATAGTCATGAAAATCCCTTGGTGAATCTCCACTTCACGCAGTTATGGCATGTCTGGTGCAAGATTTCCCATATTGGTAACCTAAACATACGCCAGTGAATTTATTTGGCTTCAACCTTCCCAGTGAAGTGAATGTTATTTCACTCCTCAACAGACTTCTTACAACTTCAATCTTCTCTAGCAAAGTGGATGTTTATGTCATCCCTATAGTGTTTCAACTCTGATATCTGTAGCTACGACCTTGATCCGAGTTCCCATGATGAAGTGGATATTTATTTTATCCTCTGTGAGGCCTCAACTCTGGCATCTCCAATAATGACTTCCTTTCAGTCTACTTCAGTTCGTAGTGGATATTTATTTTATCCCCTATGAATTTTTTTTCGATCATGAGTTTGATCCTTTCCTAGTGAATCCTTCTCATCCCAACAGAGCAGCGAGATTCATCTTGAAAATCCCTTAAGTGAAGTCGTGATATAATATCCCCAAGTGGATTGCTCTCTTTTCCCCAGAGAAGTTTGAAGCCTTGAAACAAGATTGTGATTCTATGTGTGGCTTTCCATTCACCCTAGTGATGCTTTTATCTTGCGAAGATTGCCCGAGTATCCGTGTCGAGATGTTTATTTCATCTTCGGTTTACTTCTCCTTGTTTGTTTTGTCATGATAAGCATAACATAAGATAAATTCATTAATATGGATACATGGCATCTGTGCATTTTTCATTTTTCTGTTTGTTTGTTTGTTTGTTTGCTTTGGTTGTGTTTATCCCCAAGTCACTTGGTTTGTCTTCCTCCAAGTAGAGTCATCAGCAGAAAGAGCACATCTTTTCTAATTCCCCACTGAGTTTGATTCTCGTGGAATATGGTTGCTTTAGTTTTCTTTTCCATTTTTGGATAAAGATAAACCCTAGTTGAGTTCATTCCTTAATGGGTAGAGTCTTTCTTGACTGTTTCTCTTCAGTTATTTCCTTAATTGAACTTTGGTCCCTGCAAATCACAATTTTGAGTCTCTCTAGGATTTTGAACCTAGATTGAGCGTGCATTTATTTTTCACTTTTTCCCCCAGGAAGAATCTATTTAAGGATCACCGTTGAAGACAAAATATTTCCTCAGTGGCAGTGTTACAACTTTTTCTCTACAATTTATACCTAGACAACAAGTGGCGGCTCTCTATTTGAGCAACTTGTTTTGTTCTCTGGTTTTCTATTTGGATGACAAATGGCAGTTTCCTCAAGACAGTTTGTCTATCCCCAATGATTTTATTAACATTATCAACTTATCCTCCATCAAATGGCATATCTCCGGAAATCCATCAGAGAAGTTTGGTGAAGACTTTACAAGTGTTTCTCTTTATTTAAGAATTCCTGTCACCAGGTTTTATTTTCTTTGATGCAATTTCAATTAAAACAGTATTACTCCTCAGTGGTGTTCTCCCCAATGACTCCATTATTCAATTTGCTTTAATCAAATGGCATCTCTTTGAGAAGTTTGTTGAAGATTACACATGGTGTTTCTCTTTATTTGAGAAGACATGTTTCACAAATCAACCGTCATGCATCTCTTATGAAGATCCCCGATGATGTTTCTTGATCTCCAATAAGTTATGGATTCCCACTGAAGACGTAGATCTCCAGTGAAGTTCCAATCCCTTGTGAAGATAGTTTCCCACAAGGATTCATCTTTCCAAGAAGAAACTAAGACCCGTTCACGGTATACAACCTTGAAGCGAGGGGAGGTTTATTTTACCCTTTTCAAGTGGAACACTTGATTAAAGAAGAAATTGAGACCTTCTCACAGCATACAACCTTGAGACGCGGGGAGGTTTATTTTTACCATTTTCAAGTGGAATACTTGATCGAATAAGGAAATGAGACCCGTTCTTGGCATACAACCTTGAAATGAGGGGAGGTCTAGTGTTATCCTTTCAAGTGGAATACTTGATCAAAGAAGGAACTGAGACTCGTTCTTGGCATACAACTTTGAGATGAGGGTAGGTTTATTTTTACCCTTTTCAAGTGGAATACTTGATTAAATAAAGAATTGATACTCATTCACGACATACAACCTTGAGGTGAGGGAAGGTTTATTTTACCCTTTTCAAGTGGAATACTGGATTAAAGAAGAAACTGTGACCCGTTCATGGCATACAACCTTGAAGCGAGAGGAGGTTTATTTTACCTTTTTCAAGTAGAATACTTGATCAAAGAAGGAACTAAGACTCATTCTTGGCATACAACTTTGAGACTAGGATAGTTTTTTTTACCCTTTTCAAGTGGAATACTTGATTAAAGAAGGAACTGATACTCGTTCACGGCATTCAACTTTGAGGCGAGGGGAGGTTTATTTTACCCTTTTCAAGTGGAATACTTGATTAAAGAAGAAACTGAGACCTATTCACGACATACAACCTTGAAGCGAGGGGAGGTTTATTTTACCCTTTTCAAGTGGAATACTTGATTAAAGAAGAAACTGAGACCCGTTAATGGCATACAACCTTGAAGCGAGGGGAGGTTTATTTTACCCTTTTAAAGTGGAATACTTGATTAAAGAAGAAACTGAGACATGTTCACAGTATACAACAGCCTTGAAGGTTGGGGAAGTTTATTTTATCTTTTATGGATCATTTAGTCAAAGAAGTAGTTGAATCAATTTTGCTCATGGAAGCTTAGTTTCAAGTTATTATCTTTTCTTAGGATATCATATGTTTGATAGTAGGTAATGTACTGCATCTTTTTGGTCAGATACCTTTGCTTAGGTTACTGCGTTTGGTGGTAAGTCATCTTTCCTTTTGTTTTTACCTTTGCTTAGGCTATTCTGATAGTAGGTAATTTGCGTTCCTTTATTTCAACTGGATACTTTTTCTTAGGCTACCATCTGTTGGTAATAGGTTATCCTTCCTTTCAAATTTATTGCTTATTGTTTAGGCTACCATATCCTTTGTGATAGGTAATATACCTCTTAATTCAACTTATAACGTAGAAACAGGAGTCGCCGCAATCAAAAATAAGCGCTTCCCTATGAACGTTTATTTCCCCCTTGGAACCTTGACCACAATCAAGAAGTTCCTCTTCCTCCCTCTTTGAGGGGAATTACGATTACTCTGATTCCATCCCCTACCTCGGATACGTAGGCACAAGATGCGAGTCTTGGCGAGTAAACTTAGGACTAACCCCTTTAGGTCCTTCTCCTTAACCTTTAACCTTTAGCATTACCCTTAAGCAGATAACTATAGCAATAGCGCATTTAAAATAAGAGGTTCCTGTAGAGTACTACGGAAGTTTAGGATGCTAATACCTTCCATAAGCTTAACCAACCCCCGAACCTTAGATCTCTCCCCACATTGTGTTTACGATGCAAAATAGGTTTTCCCCTTTCTTTAACCTTTCCTTCGGATAAATCAAAGACCGGTTGTAAATGAATTAAGATTCAAGTTAATCAATAGCTTGACATCAAAATTTCACCGCAACACATACTTTCATCTTTATCATCATATCTGGGAACATGGTCGATGCATAAGGGATCCTAGGAAATTTTGGGGATCCAAAGCAGGTTTTTGATTGACTTTTCTACGCATCACGCTTTCCAAAGGAGATCGGATTTAATTTCAATCAAGTCAGACTAGGGAAAGATTGTGTTTACTGGTGGTCTCTTGCCGTAAGTTACCTTACATAAGAACGTCATTGGAGTTTGTCAAATGATTAAGATTTAACAAATTACCAAGCAAGCAAGAGATCATCATTTATTCTTTCTTCACGAAGATCGATTCAAAGTTGGATAAAATTTTAAATGGGGTTTCATTTAAGTTATCAAAGGTTTAAGTTTAAGGAGTTTAAGAAGTTAATTAATGCATTTAAGTTTCCAACGTACAAGATTGAAAGTGTTTGACCAAAGTTTATTCTTAATAGTCTGAGGGACGATGCCATATTTCAAAGTACGGCCATTTCAAAGTCAACCCTAAGGAATGTAAGTTGTGTTTGTCAAGCATGTCTAAAACGGGAGGTTATCAATATACAACCTTTATGAGTGTTTAACCCGTGTTTCAATAAAAGGGGTCTGATTTCAAGCATGTCAAGCATGGTCAGTAATTTCAATAAAAGAAGGAGGACTGTGCTACATTAGTGTTTCAAGTGAGAGTCATTCCGCAAGAGCATTCATTAGCTTAGAATAATTGAAGACTATTACAAGGGATTTGATTCCAAGTTTATGTTTTTTTTTACAAAGGGAACATGCCTAAAAATGTATAATCACTTTCTCATGTTTTATTCCTACACTAAACCAAAAATTACAACATTTTGATTATGTTGTGATGCCGCCAACTTGCCGTCAATGATTATCGTGGCTCTTTGACAAGTTGTCATCATCCTGCAGCCGGTTCCCCGGTCGACATCCCGTAGCAAGTCGTCATTATCGACTCTTCATCAAAGTGAGCTTCATGTGGCAAGTCTCTTGCCTTCATTTCAAATTTCCTCACCACCATACCAAGGCCTGTTAAGAACATAGAAGAAAAAAGAGTTAAAATGGACAGAACTAAAGAACATTCTTTAGGTACAGGAAGCACGAATATGAATAATGAAGAATCCACATAACTGGTAAGCATTTAATAGCAGGAATGTGACCAAGCAAGTCTTCTGTCAAATTCACATTTACAACTGTGAGAAACAACAACCGCACCACACCTTCAAACTTCCGCCATGTTCGATCTTTCCATAATACTAAACCTCACTGTTAAACAGCATAACCAAAAATAACAATTAACTTCGCCGCCACGGTTCACCATCAACCTCGTCGTCACACCATACAACAACTTTATTCACGACATTGTTATTCAAGTTTAGAACACATCAACATAAGCAAGTTTAACAAAATTACATATTTCTATCACTCAAACCTCACATTCAGTTTTTCCAAGTAGTGAATGCCAACAACTTGAACTTACCAAATTAAAGTGTAGCTACTGATCCCGTGCTTTTCTGGAAGAGGGTAAGTTTGCCTAGGACATGCAATAATCACCTCTGCGAAGTATATCCATTGATATTAGGCCCAGCTCACCGGCTATACAGCTGAAACAGATGGAGAACATGGGCAGATTCAAATTTCGTCAAAAAAGGAAGGCCAAAGCATGAATATTAAGAGACGAGCTACTTACACCTGTAGTACCCCAGAATTTGCCTTTCGTTTTTACTGTAACTGGCTTTTGTTTCTTTGCATTTTGCATTTTTCGCATTGCATAACATTCGTTCTCGAGGCATGGGATCAAGGCGTTCCTGTGGCTCAGGTTCATTTCGGAGCAAAAGACTGAACAGCAAACTGCAAGCAGCAAAGGCTCAGGCATTTATTTTGCCCAACAATCGAGCGATCGATTTTATTCTGTTTTGCAGGTTAATTTTAGATCAGGATCAGCACTTAGGCTCATAACAAGCGTTTTCATAGTGATAACGTTCAAAAATGAGGTTCAGCAGCTAAACAGAGTTCCAGACAATTGAAACAGGGCAAATGGACAGATTTCCCTTCAAAAGGCGCCAAAATTCAAAATTTGAAGGTGTTAATCGATTAACCTATACGGTTAATCGATTAACCAAAGGAAAATTAGCCCAGATTCAAAGTTTCAGAGGCGTTAACCGATTAACCTATATGGTTAACCGGTTAACCATAACAGATTTTGCCCTGTCCGTGATTTTGCAAGCCAATTGCACTTGGGGTCCAATTTTGATCACCTTGGAATTCAAATTTTCATTTGGGAAGGATCTAGAACATCTTTAAATTTCAGATTTCCCTCCAAATGCCCACTCCTCATCCTAAACCTTGATTTCCAATCCAAATTCCCAAACCTAGCTTTGGATCCCAACCTAATTGGTATTTAAGTGATCCACTCCAAACCAACACATTCTAACCTTCATTTTTCACTCTCACTTAAGATTTGATCTCAATTCTCTCTCAAATTCTCTCAACTTTTCCATTTCCAAAACTCACTCAAGCTCTTTTTCATTGGAATTCTTGATTCTTCATTGGGATCAATGGATTCTTGATCATAAACCTCCATTTACCATCATCGTTGGATCAATTTTCATCTTCAATTTTCGTGCAAGCTTGGATCTGAATCTGGAGTTGGATCTAGAAGTGATTATTTGAAGCTTTTTGACTCAAATTTGGTGGATCTTCATTCATACAACAACAATTATTGTGGATCTTGAAGTTTTCCGGATTTCTAGCATTTGATCTGCTCAAGTTCAGTTGATCAACATTTGCGGAAGCAAATCTCCGCTTCGAAGGTTGGAATTCTCGATCCGATTTAACTTTTGAGCTTAGCATGCTAATCTTCATATTCGATTGAATTTTGTTGATTTCGATTCGTTCGAATAGTGATGTTGTTGTGTAATTGTGTATCCATGTCGTTGGATCTCTGTTTTCTGTTGTTAATTTCGTGCTTAATTGATAAGTTGATCTGTTGGAACCTTGGATAAGCTGTTTTGGTGCTAGAAGTGATTTTTTGTTGCTGTTTTTAGCTTCTGGTGCAGTGTTAACCGGTTAACCTATATGGTTAATCGGTTAACCATTTCAAACTTTCAAAATTTTTTCAAACGTTAACAGTGTTAATCGGTTAACGCATATGGTTAACCGATTAACCTGTTCAAAATTCCATATTTTCTGAACTTTTCAAGGTGTTAACCTATTAACCCCAGGGGTTAACCGATTAACACTGTGCCAGAATGTCATATTTGTTGTTTTGCTTGCTTGTGTGCATACCGTTTCGATTCGAATCATCATAGATCAGTGTGGTGCATTAGGATTGAAATATTTTGGATATTTGTCACTGTTTGTGGTTGATGAATCATGATTTTGTTGACATGTATGTTCATTCTTTCATTTGTTTGCATGCTTGTGTATGTGGTTCGAAGTGAGCATTTGTTTGCATGTTTAGTTGCTTTCATCTCATATTTTTCTCCACATGTTTGCATGATTTTTGCATCGCTGTTGAGGTCGAGACGCGCATGTGGCGGCTGCTGCCCCACACATTTTTTCCTCCCTCCCACCATTCTAAGTGCGCATTTTCATGTTTGCATTTTCTACTTGTGATTGATCCTTCCTTTGTTCTTCTTGTGCTTTTTGCCATGATCCTCATAGGATTCCTAGTCCCTCCGCTTAGGATGGGAGTAGGAGAGACATTAGGTGTTCAATCCAAGCATGTTAACATTAGGGTAGATGTTTCCCCTTTTCATCCAAACCTTAGGACCACTTTGCATGACAAGGTTAGGGCCGAGTTTCCCTTAGACCTTTTGTGCGTCTTCTCTCTTTCTCATCTCATAACAATTCTAATCCATCTAATAAAGGCGATAAACATTGTGCGCTACGAGCCTTAAGCTACATGGGGAATGATGAGTGAGGGGTCTCCTTTCGCTTATCTAGAGTGTTTTGTATGCGTCCCGTTTGGGGGCGATATACGACGCATTCGCCTCCATGTCATAGTCTTTAGTGCAACGTGAATAAAAAACCGAATTAATTCACTCCACTAAAAAACACAAAACAAAATTCAAACCTTTTTCCTTCGGGATTAATCAGAAACCTTTTTTTCCAGAAAAGACTGTTGTTAAGCTTCGGTTCTACCGCAAACAGGCTTCGTCCCTAACTGCGGGAACGGATGTTTAACCCTACTCGGTTAAAACACTTAATCAACTTGTGGTTTCGTGTCAGCCCGAACTACGTTTGCTCTGATCTTTCATACCAGATGAAAGTACATAGGCACAAGACGCGATGTCTTGGCGAGCAACCTTCCCCCTTTCTCTGACTTTTATACGATCTTTAAAAGTTTAAACTATTTGCATAACAAAAATATGAAGGAAAGGAACAAATATTAGGAATTTCCGTCCAGCCTTAGTCGCCAACTGCTCTTTTGAAATTCAAATATTAGGAATTTCCGTCCAGCCTTAGTGGTAACTGCAACGTGCTTCTTTCAGCATTCTCACGGTCGAAGGACCTTCCAACACTTAGCAATTTTCCCAGAGGTTTTCACAACCTCTCTTGGACTCAGGCTTCATCAAAACTGGGCGAAGCCTTCTTATGCTTAAAAATAATTCTTTAACTTGAGATGACTCTAATTTTGCTGGCGTCGAAAATGAGAGCCAACACGTAACCAACCCCCTTACCCATTCTCTGTTTGTTCTTGTTTTAGAACTTGTTTATGTTTTGTTCGCTCTTTTTCCTTTCCTTTTAGATAAAATAAAAGTGCAGTGGCGACTCTTGCATTTTGAGTTAAGTTATGTCATATCCTAGTTTTGACCCTGAGATTCTGTTTTTACGTTTCGCATCGTCTGTATAGCATATCACGCATTTTATCATGCATAATATCCAATTTATCAGTTGGAATAAACATGTTGAAATTGCAGCCGGATTTATCAAATAAAAATCAACTGTGTGTAAAATCAATGGACGAAAAATTTCAAGATCGAACCTGCAAACGTCAGTGATATTAATCTACGTTTTACGTTGTTTAACCTAGCGTGCTCATTTAAATTTTTCGACCATCTTTTGGAAGTGTTTTTGGTTAGTTTAAGCCTTTTTAGAGGGTAAAATTTATTTCAAAATCTGAACAAACGGTGTATTAATTCGAGTCGTTTAATTCGCGCGGATTATTTTGGTGTGTTCATTGTATTTTTTCGAGCACTTTTCTGTCAGACTTTTTATTTTGTTTTTAAATCATTCTTATTTAAATAATAATTTAATTCATTTATATTTAATTAGATATTTAATGTAAATTCTTATTTTTATTAATTAATTTTATTTTTAATTTGTTTATTAATATTTTCTTTTTAAAAAATACAAAAATATAATTTTTAATTCTTTTTATTCTTGTCTTGTAATAAAAAAAACACAAATACGTGATTTTTAATTCTTTTTAGTCTTGTGTTATTATAAAAAACAAAAAAAACATAATTTTTAATTCTTTTTATTTTTTTCTTATCATTAAAAACATAAAAACATGTTTTTTAATTCTTTTTATTCTTGTCTTATCATAAACAAATACAAAAATATGATTTTTAATTCTTTTTATTCTTGTATTATTATAAAAAACAAAAAAAATATTGTGTTAATTATTATTATCATTCTTGTCTATTTTATAGTCCTATATATATGCATTATAAAAAATAAAGAGAACACACAAGAGAATCACTCCCACGCGTAATTTATTCACGCATTACAAAGGGTGAGTGCATACATTGCAAAAACAGAGACAACAATAACTACTACACGCTTACAAAAGAAATTGTTGCATAAAGAGGAAGGGCATTTGAGTCATACTTATATAGTGCCCAGGTTTCATCTTATTCCCATTACCGCCGAAGACGCGTTGGACGAACTCTGACAGATACGTTCTCTTCACCTTCATGCGTTGCTCAGTTGTTGTTTCTTCTTTGTGAATTACTCGAATTCTTCTTTAGCTTGTGTTGTTCGCTCCACTTTGATTGGTATTGTGTGAATATTATGAAAATCTTTGTTTGGTGATTAATTTGGGGGTTCGTCCGATTGAGACAAACCACGTGCGAGAAGGAGAGAGTACTGGGCAATTTATTTTCTCCATTTCCTTTTTTTTGACATGCGACGTTGTTGTTATTGATGTGGGCCTAGTCCTATGGCCCATGTTTCTTTTTATTTTCTTTCTAACACACTCTTATTTGTTTATCTTACACTATATTGTTTGTTTCTCAACTTTTAATTATTACTATATTTAATTAATTAGTCTTTTATTAGATTCTAATTTTGAAATTATAATGTATTTTAATCATAATTTTAGTTCGTTGTTGAATAGTTTGTTCTTACTAATTAGGAGTTTTAATAGGAGATTAAGACGTCTTTTTTTTGAAGTTTATTGGTGATTAACTTCTAATTAATATATGAGGCCTTTATATTTGGATTTTTATTTGAGGATTGTGATTAATTGTTTAATAGTTTCTCGAGCACTTTGATTGCTTGGTTTAAAGTTCTGACACTCCCTGGTGAATTGTGATTAAGATAGGAATTCAAGATTTGGCGTGCATAGATAATTGTTCTTTCTCACGATCCCTTAGAATATTGGGTCAACCTTATCTTTAATAAATTGAATCAATATAGGCTTTAGGCTTTGACCTCTATTGCATGATAACATTAGGTTAGAATTTCTCTTTAATCTTATTTTAGATTCATAAAATTAAGTTAGTTCCCTTAGGATGTTAACTTAGACAACTTATAGATTAAATCCCATTCTCACAAGAGAATTAGACATGATTCATCTATGTAGTCGAGATATAATTCTCCTACCCCATAACATAATCGAGAAAGATGTAGAACCTTTTTTACTTGAGAGAGGTATATGGCGTACTCGTCAATTAAATCTAATTTGGGGCCTTTCTCTCAATGCGACGCAAAGACCGTCTTTCATACGCTTGTGGTGGTTAAACTCAAGTATTCTCCCAAAGATGACGACTTATCTCTTGTCCTAAAAAGAAACTTTTTCTTTTTACTTCATTTACCCCTTGAGGGGAACTATGAATACTCTGATTCCATTCTCGTCTGGATACGTAGGCATTGGATGCAATGTCTTAGGGAGCATACTTAGGAATAATACCTTAGGACTCCTTTTACTTTTTCACCCTTTAGCAAACAGATTAACAATTAACACAATAAAACAAGAGGTTCCTGTAGAGTACTACAGATACTTAGGATGCTAGCACCTTCCCTAGGTATAACTAACCCCCGAACCTTAGATTCTCTAGGTATCCTGGATCCTATTTGTGCCTGCATTGCATTTGCATATCATTTCATGTGCATCTCATCTGCATTGCATATCATTCTCTAAACCAAAGAGCTCATCCATCCTTTGTCCATAATCCGCAGTTGATTTCCCGACACCCGTATCGGACTTGAAGCAGCTTTTGGAAGAATCATGAGTTCAGAAGAGCAGAACCAGTTTGCATCAAAAGCAGATGTTGACCTGATGAAGAACCAGTTGGACCAGCTTGTGGAAGCTATGCTAGCCTTTTCAAGGAGAGAAAATAAATCTCAACGGCCTATAGTCACTAAGAACGTCATACCTCAGCCTGTGCGGATTCCTGTTGAAGACCAGGTTATACAAGAGCGTCACGTTATTCAGGATGAACATACCTCGTCTCATGATGATGTTGAATACCATAGCTTCGCATTCACTACACCGAATTCCCAAGTCGCAAGCTTGGTGGGGAATGTTGAACGACCTCAGGATGATGAGTTTGCTGAAAAATGCCGTGTGTTGGAAGAGAAAGTTGAAGCCATGATGGATCCAGGATAACTAACCCCCCCGAACCTTAGACCGTTGGTGAATAATGATTTGTGATTCAAGTTAATTAATAGCTTGATATCCAATTCTCACCGCGACAGAAATGGAGACTTCATCGGGGACTTAATCTCAGTATTTCTTGAGGGTTCCCCCTAACTTGTTTATTTATTTTTGTTGTATATCTATCTATCTACTTATCGGTATATAATGTTTCTGCTTTTGATTGTTACTTTCGTGTGGTGAGATAAGTCCTACACCCACACTTGAGTGTACTTATGATAGGAAGGTGATATACTCAAGGAGGCTTATAGGGAGTTGATTTCCGACCAAGCTTATTTAAGAAATCACCACTCAGTTGAGGCCCTCTTGAGAATAGTACTGTTGAACGAGTATTCATGAAAACACTTACTATTTTTGACTTAGGAGCCTGTGATACTTGGAACCTTTAGTTACCCTTAACTTAACTTGGCCTTTCTTATGGCGTAGTGCGATGACTATGAGGGAGTAGTCCCAAAATAGTTTATACGCGATGTTACACTCAAAAGAGGTTCTCTTGAGAATATTATTAACTACCAAATATTTGGGAAGTTGATAATATCCAAAAGATGGGCTGATGACTTTGGGAACTTTTAGAACCCTTATTCTGCAGGTACATTGAACCCTTATTCCACGCCATTTGGGATGGGTAGACCATTACTCTAGGCTCGTTGACTTTCAAACCTAAGTTTTTGCCTGTTTGAATGTATATGTGTATATGTGGATCTATGTATACCTGTGTTTGAGCATACATCATGTTCATAAAAGTTTCATGGAATTCAAAGCTTTTGTTTACAAACATCATAGGTTTTACCATTGGATTATGACATTATACCCTATTTTCAATAAAATGATATTTTTAGTTATCAAAAGTATTGTCCATTTCGTGGTGTTTGTAAATATAACCTTTGAGTTCCTTAAAACCCATCTGCATTTGCGCATTTGCATTCGTCATTAGCGTTGCATTCTTTGCATCTCAGGTTCTCAATCTTGCTTTTTCCCTCAAAGAGGAGGCAAGCTAATTCATCAGTACGATACTCGGGCCAGTCAAAGAAAGAAAATGAAGAACATTGAGCAAGAAAACCATGAACTTCATAAGGAGGTGACTACTTTGAGGGCTGGTGTGGAAAGACTCCCTGCTATTGGTTGAAACTCTGGTTCCTACTCAAAATCAACCTTCTCCTCATATTTCTCAGACTCTGCTTCAAAGGATCGTGATTTTTGAAATCATGTCAATGCCCATTCTTGTGACTCCCACTAGCGCATCTAAAAAATCTAAGAAGCTTGTGGAAGGTTTACCCAAGGAGAAGGAACAAGCTGCTAATTCTATTTCATGATAGAAACATGGAGGATCTCGTAACAAAAGTAAACAACACGTGGATCAGTTTGACTCGATCCTAATGGTTTATTCTGAATTATATCCTGCTTTAGTACAGAAGAATATGGTGAAAGCAAAGAGTATGTCGGCCATCCCAAAGAATCAACCATGGTGGTTTAAGTATGATCGTTTTTGTCCATTTCATCAAGGGGCACCCGGTCATGATATTGAACATTGTTTTACTTTGAACATCGAAATACAAAAGTTAGTGCAAAGCGGTATTTTGTCTTTTGAAGATTCTGGACCCAATGTCTCAACAAGTTTGTTACCTAAGTATGGAAACGCTAAGGAAGGATATTTCAGAGAATATTGTATCTCTGACGTGAATTCAATGAGAGGATCTATAGTAGATATGCACGTCAATTTATGCAGGCTTACCCATTATGAGCATAATCACGTTTCTTGCAAAATTTGTTCAAAGAATCATCTTGTATGTTCTGTGGTGAAGAGGGATCTCCAAGATATGTTGAATCAGAAACTGCTTCATATCTTTAGAGAAAGGTTGAATGTCAAAGTTATGCATTTTAATATACCAGAACCAATGGTAATTACTTGCAACAGAAGGGAATCCTCTCCTATGCTTTGTGGATACGATACTACCATGCCGAAAGGTGGTAAGAAAGTTCTTGTTGATGTTGCTCCTGCCACTCAGGTAATTCCGAATTGCCAATCACAGTTTTGTCAAAGAACACATCAGAGTCATGCTCAAAAGAAGTTTGACCCAATCCCAATGATTTGCAGTCAATTGTGGTCCTACTTTACTCGAAAAATGGTAATGGCACCCAAAAATACCAGAGCCATGAAATCTCGCCCTCTTTGGTTCAATCTAGATACCAGTTGTGAATTTTATAATGGAGCAATGAGGCATTCGATTGAAGAGTGCAAGGTTTTCCAGGAAAAAGTCCAGGAGATGAATGACGATGAGGTGCTGAACTTCAAGGGAGGAAGCCCAATTGTGAATGGAACACCTTTACGGTGAAGGATATGAAGACTCAAGAAAGTTCTTTTCAAGCCGGTGGAACCAAGAGCATAGCTCATCAGGTTGTTTGTGTGTTTGCTTACATTTGTTGTTATGTCTTTGATTATAAAACCATGATTTTCATCTATGAACTTGTTTGTTTGAATGATTAATGCAATAAATATGTTTGTCTTGAAGAAATCCATTTGTATTCACTCATAAAATGCTTTTTCATGTTTTATAATGCCAACTTTACCCAATCTCTTTTATTTGAAAAATTCATGCGTATTTTTGTTGGTAATAAAATTTCTAATATTTAGTGATTAAAAAGTGTTTATTTGTCACATAAAGTTAAAAAATTGAGTACAATTGATTCGACTTATAACTTTCCAACCTATATTAAACTATATGACAATAACATCGTTTATATTGTGATGAATCATATAACAAAACAAATATATAAAATAACTTATAATTAAATATTAATGGTTCAAAATATTTAATAAAATGAATAAACAAAAATAAATAAAATGAATGGTTTACAATTTGATATAAAAGAAAATATGATAGAATACATAACAAAATTAAAAGAAAAAAACGAATATAACTAAACATAATTATTTTTTTATAAAAAAAGACAATGATTATGATTTATCTTAAGTATAGAAATTATAAAATAATTTGAAGGTGGAGCAATTATAATAAGTTGATGGAAACAATCGAGAAAAAGTAGTAACACGAAAAAAAAACGAATAATTTTGAAATACTGAAATTAAACTGAGGATATTTTAGTAAATATAATAATTTTTAAATATCAAAACTCATATTCCCTCCCCTCCCCTCCAAATCCCCCCAATTCGGAGGGAACCAAAAAGTGTGTTTTGGAGGGATTTTTCTCCCCCCCCCCCCTCCCCTCCCCTCCCTTCCTAAGATTTGAACCAAACATATTTAATTAAAAATTTGCCCTCCCCTCCATCTACCCCGAACCAAACACACCCTTAGGATGTTAACTTATACAACTTATAGATTAAATCTCATTCTCACAAGAGAATATTAGACATGATTCATCTACGTAGTCAAGATATAATTCTCCTACCCCATAACATAATTGAGAAAGATGTAGAACCTTTTCCTCTTGAGAGAGGTATGTGGCATACTCTTCAATTAAATCTGGTTGGGGCCTTTCTCTCAATGCGACGCAAAGACCGTCTTCTATACGCTTGTGGTGGTTAAAGTCTAGTATTCCCCCAAAGATGACGACTTGTCTCTTCTCCTAAAAACTAACTTTTTCCCTTTACTTTATTTACCCCTTAAAGGGAACTACAAATACTCTGATTCCATTCTCGTCAGGATACGTAGGCACGAGATGCGGTGTCTTGGCGAGCATACTTAGGAATAATACCTTAGGTCTCCTTTTACTTTCTCACCCTCTAGCAAACAGATTAACACTTAACACAATAAAATAAGAGGTTCATATAGAGTACTACAAATACTTAGGATGCTAGCGCCTTCCCTAGGTATAACCAACCCCGAACCTTAGATTCTCTAGCTTTGCATTACATTGCATACTCATGGGTTATTTCGATATTTTTCCCTTCCCTTGGACAAATTAAAGACCGATGGTGAATAATGATTTGTGATTCAAGTTAATTAATAGCTTGATATCCAATTCTCACCGCAACAAGTTAATAAATAGCTTGCACTCACAAATTTCCCCACTACAGATAAGTGGCGACTCTGTTGGGGAACGAACCCAAAATCTCTGGTTCCTAGTGGGTTTAGCCAACTTTGATTTATTTATTGCTTTTTGTATGATTTGTTTGTTATTGCTTGTTCTGTTTGGGTGCTTGGTGATCTGTTTGGTGAGATAAGTCTTATACCCAGACTTGAGTGCACTTATGATAGGAGGGTGGTATAGTCTTGTTGGCTTACGTGGAGTAGTACTTACTAAGATGACTTGAGATCCCCCGCTCAGTGGAGGCCCCTTTGGGATTACTGATGTCACACGAGTAGTTGTATTTGGCATTACTTTTTCCGACCTGGGAGCCTTAGAAGCTGAGGATCTTAGAACCCTTCAACCCATCTTGGCCTTATTAGGATGTGGTGCAGTGGCTATTCAGGTGTAGCCTTGAATTATTTGTTACGCAATACCACACTCAGACGAGTTTCTCTTGAGAATATTGTTGGCCAACGAGTAGTCGTTTAAGTCTATAATATCCAAAAGATGGAATTATGACTATGGGAACTTTTTAGATCCTTGTTTTACAGGTGCTGATATAACCTTAGTACATACCATTATGGGTTGGTTCTTACCTTTGACCTCAGGCTCGCGTTGAACCTTTGAACCTATATGCTTTGTGTGATCTTGTTTGTGGGTGTTGCATCTTACACTCATGCATTCATGGGCATTTTTTTCTAGTAAGTTTTTAAGGATCTCAAAGATTTTCCTTTACGAACATCGCAGATATTATGACTATGGACATTGGAAAGAGAAACACTCAGAAGTATAGTTTCCGAGCTTCCGATTTTACATATTTGAGAAAGCTAGTATCCTTGGTAGTTTATCATGCAGGCTCCTGATCTCGTCATGGAAGACTTCTATATGTTCTTTCTACCAACATTGAAGACGAAATTCTGAACACCCTTGTGCAATTCTATGATCCTGTCAACCGATGCTTTACTTTTCCTGATTATCAGCTCATGCCAACCTTGGAGGAGTATGCTTGTCTATTGGGTATACTAGTTTTTGATAAGGTTTCTTATACTAGTTTGGAGGAAGTTCTTAATCCCTAAGATATTGCTGCAGCCACCCATTTGACAAAATCTGATATAAATGCTAATCTGATGGTTAAGAGAGGTATCAAAGGTTTTACTTCTAAGTTCTTGATTGGGAAAGTCATTTTATTTGCTAACGCTGGTAGCACATTGGCGTTTGAGGCTATATTTGCTTTGCTTATCTACGGACTAATCTTGTTCCCAAACATTTACAACTTTGTCGATGTTAACGCTATTAGGATTTTCTTTATTGGGAATCATGTTCCGACTTTACTTGGTGACACCTATTTCTCCATCCATAGTAGGACTTCTAAGAGTAAATGTACCATTGTTTGTTGCACACCTCTGCTGTATAATTGGTTTATTTCGCACTTCCCACAGTTATCTGCTTTTAGAGAGAACAAGATTTGTTTAAGGTGGTTTCAGAGGGTCCTGTCTCTTACTCATGCTGATATTACATGGTCTTCTTATGTTTATGAGAATGTCTAGATTATTGATAGTTGTAGAGAATTCTCCAATGTTCCTCTTCTTAGAACACAAGGTGGAATTAACTACAACCCGAGTTTAGGTCTTCGTCAACTTGGTTATATGTTGAAGGATAAGCCTAAAAATATTCTATTAGAAGGTTTGCTTTTCCAAGGAGGGGATGACTCTCTGGTTTGAGGAGAAGAATGGCTCATGCTTGGACTAAGATTCATAGGATGGGTAAAGGAGAGCTTGGAAGACAAGTTTGCATAGCCTTGGAACCTTATACGCTTTGGGTGAAGAAGAGTGCTAAGGAGCTCAAAATGCCTTATCTTTTTGAGAAACCCATGACTACAATGGTCGCTACGTCACTCCTTGTTTATTCTAATGATGTAAAGACTCTTCAAGATACTTTAGCCAAGATGAAGCAAGAAAAAGAGATGTGGGAAAGTAAGTTTCATGCTTCTGACAAGGAGAAGACGGAGTTGCAAAAGCAGATAAAGGAGAAAGATGACGTGATTGAGTTGCTTGAGCGACGCGCTGTGAAGAGACATGAAAAGGATTTATTTTTCTCTACTACTTCATCATCACATCCTCCTACTTCTAGTCCTTGGAAAGGTGTTATGGATCAGCTTGTGTTACAGAAGACTGTCATGAAAGACAACTATGAGAGAGAGATTAAGAGACTCCAAAGGAAGTATCTGCTCAGACCGTCATCAAGCACTCCTTATGATCTAACTTTTTATTATTGAATTTTTATCTTATGTATCTTGTACTTCCAAGTGTAGCTCTTTTCAATATTCATTGAAATGAGATGTTTATCACTATTTCAAAAATTGTTGTTTCTTTACGATGTTTGTAATTGCTTTATATCTTAAAGATCCTTAAAAGCTGATTAAAACATTTTCATTTGCATTTGCATTCGCATCTTATGCATTGTGTTTTGCCTTTTCCATGTGTCTTATTATTTCTTTTGGTCTTCGTTCAGCCAAGCTGTCGCATTACTACAAAACTCGAGCTAATCTCAAGAAAAAGATGGATCAGTTGCAACAAGTGAACCGCGAGCTTCATGAAGGGGTGACAACTCTGAAGGATAGTGTGGAAAGACTCACTGCTGAGGTGGAAGCTTTGGTGGCTGCTCAGAATCAGCCACCACCACCTCCTCATTCTCCTGTGCAGAGAACTGTGATTTCTGAGATTGTATCAATGCCCATTTCTGTGGCCCCGGTTAATGCTTCTCAATATTAGATGCCTCCTAGAATCCCTTGTGGCATGCCTCTCAATCTTGTGCCAGAGGGATATCAACCTCCTATTTCTGAAGGTCCAAAATTACCTGTTGTTATGACTCTACCACCTCTTATGGTTAATGTTGTTCCTAATGCTGAGATTCTGTTTGTTCCTACTGTTGTGCCTGTGCCACCACCCGTGGGTCACACTACGCCTTATGCTGAAGACTAAATTTCTACAATGATTCGAGCAAGAGTTTGGATGATTGTATGGATGATTTTCAAGATCAGTTTGCTGAGATGCAGAAAGAAATCAGGGCTTTAGGAGGAAAAGAGTTATTTGGAAAGAACGCTCACGAGCTTTGTCTTGTCTCAAATGTGAAGATTCCTGCCAAGTTCAAAGTTTCGAATTTTGAGAAATATAAAGGGAACACTTGTCCACAAATCCATTTGGTCATGTATGCCAGAAAAATGTCCCCTCATACTGACAACCATTAGTTGTTGATTCATTATTTCCAAGATACTCTTACCGGTGCTGCACTAAAGTGGTACATGGGACTTGATAGTTCCCAAATCAAGACCTTCAATGATCTCGGAGAAGCTTTTATTCGTCATTATAAGTACAATCTGGATATGGCGTCGGACCGTGACCAACCCTGTGAAATGTCTCAGAAAGAGAAAGAAACTTTTAAAGAGTACACACAAAGATGGTGCGAGATTATGTCTCAAATGGTTTTGTAAATGATTCCATTTCTTCTGAAAACTAGGAGCCTTATTCGGAAGATGCTGGATACGGTTTTGAGACAGAAGTTGCATATGTACCCTTTTACTCTCCTCGACCGAAACCTAAGGAGCCTGAGTATGAAGTGAGTGCCATCATAGAGGATGACCAAGAGGAGGAAACACCCAACTTTGTGATGTGTGGATTGATATGTAATAACTTGATCGATGTTGACGTTCCTACTGTTGTTCATGTTTCAAAGTAATTTGCTTTTGTTTCTTTCAAAAATCCTTTCACTCTGCCCAAGGTGAAGGTGAATTTGTGAGGGCTTTTTTTTCAACTTTTATCATCATCAATAAAATGTTATTTCTGTTTATCCATATTATGTTTTCCCTTTTTGCTTTATTTATGAAAAATGGTAACATAAAAAACCAAATATATAATAATGTGATAGTCACTTTTATCTGCATAATATTTGCACTTCTTGTTCATATTCTAAAATCAAACATAAGTTATTGTGCAGATTATTTGTTAAATCCATTGAAAACAATGACCTTATGCCCTCTCCCAACTTTGAGTTCCCTGTGTTTGGAGCTGAAGAAGAGGATGTTGAAGAGATTCCAGATGAAATTTCCCGATGCTTGAGCATGAGGAGAAGATCTTTCAGCCTCATGAAGAGTCGGTAGAATTAATTAATTTGGGTTCTGATGATGATATGAAAGAAGTCAAGATTGGGGTACGGCTTCTGTCAAATGTTAAGAAGAGGATGGTAGAGCCTCTTAGAGAATATGTTGACGTGTTTGCTTGGTCCTATCAAGACATGCCTGGTCTTGATACTTATATTGTGGAGCACCGTTTGCCATTGAAGCCTGAATGTGCACCTGTGAAACAGAAATTGAGAAGAACTCATCTCGACATGGCTGTGAAGATTAAAGAGGAGGTTCAGAAATAGATTAATGTTGGTTTTCTTGTGACTGCTTAGTATCCTCAACGGGTGACCAATAATGTGCCTGTTCCAAAGAAAGACGGAAAAGTCTGAATGTGCGTTGACTATAGAGATTTGAATAAAGCATGTCCGAAAGATGATTCTCTACTGCCACACCTTGATATGCTGGTAGATAATACTGCTAAGTTCAATATATTTTCCTTTATGGATGAATTTTCCGGTTATAATCAAATAAAGATGGGGCCTGAGGATATGGAAAAAACAACATTCATTACATTCTGGGGAAGATTCTATTACAGAGTGATGCCCTTCGGTATGAAAAAATGCTGGTGCGACGTACTAGAGAGCTATGACCACTTTGTTCCATGATATGATGCATAAAGAAATTGAGGTCTATGTGGATGATATGATTTGTAAGTCAAAGACTGAAGAAGATCATATTGAATACTTACTGAAGTTGTTTCAACGTTTGGGAAAGTTTAAGCTCCGTCTGAATCCAAATAAATGCATGGTCGGTAAATTAGCAAGTGTACTAACTTTTACCGATGTAGTAATAATTGGAGTTTTCCAAGTATCGATCTTCGAGGCAATATTTCCTTAGCAGTCAAGGAAAGACATCAAGAAATAGTTCTGACAAAGGCTTGTTACAATCATTACAAGATATCCCTATTCCTAGGCAATATTTACTGTAATGTGTTATACAAAATAATCGATCGGGTTTTCAAGCCAAATCCCTAATCGTAAATCGTTTCTAATTTATACGATCTTTAAAAGTTTAAACTATTTGCATAACAAAAATATGAAGGAAAGGAACAAAATCTCATTAAGAAATGCAACAGAGGTTCATTACAACACACACTACAACAAAAATGACTTTAGGGAACGGAGGAATAGACAACGACTGTAAAAACTGTCCCTATAAGTAACACATGCTACGCATTGTTACGTGTTGACAATTTTTTTTCAAAACCGTCCCTTATTTATTATATGCTACGGTTTTGAAAATGTGGTTATAGTATAAGCGTAGCTTATTCCTTTTTTGCAACGCTTTTGAAGTGTGGTATTTTTTATTTCTATTTTTTAAAATTTAATGTTAATTATTCACATATAATTAAATATACAGAGTGGGGATCAAACCTCTGTCCTTGAAGTTCTCTAACTCAAACTAGAAAATACGATTGAAAAATTAATTTAAGAAAAATGGCAAAACCGGTACTCGAACCCAAGTCCTTTGCTATGTAGAACGTCCTCACTACCACTAGAACAATAACGCCATATGATTTTAGTTTTAATTCGAAAGTTATTAATTAATTAATATGTTCTAAAACTTGAAATTGGGGGTTGTTTAAACCCTAACTTTTCTCCCTTCCCTCATTCACACGAACTTTTGGCCGATCTCAGTCTTAAGAAGACGCCTCAACTTGTGGAATTGGTTGACGATTGCCAAGTAATGAGATGTTCAGGTTTAAAGGAGTAATCAAAACCTACAATGTTTGGGCTTTGATTCCTCGGGTTCAAAGCTACAAGACTGCAACTTGAATCAAGGAAAATGGAAGAAGAACAAAGAAATCCTACTTACGAGGATGAGAAGTTCTCCGGTCTTGTAGGGGTTGATAAGGATGAACGAAGGACAAGCTCCACTCAGGTAAGTATGAATCTATTGCTCCTTCTTCTCTCCAATTCTTTCTTCTTCTTCTTCTCCAATCTCTTTAGCCTGTAGGTTCTGAATTGTTGATTATTCTATTATTGGTGTTGTATTGTTGTTGTGGCTTGAAGTGGTGTTGTGTAATTGTTCTTGCTGCTTCCTTTGTGAGTGAGAGTCTTGAGAGATGAGTGATTTTGTTGCCCTTATTCTGCTTGCGTGATGCGTGTTCTGTTGCGTGAGTTGCATTGTTGTGCGAACTGCTGCGAGTTCTTGAATAAGAAGTTAATCATGGTAATTCGTTTACAGCAGAGAGGGTGTGAGAGTAAAATCCAAGCGTTGAAGTGATGAAGATGAACGAATTGAGTTGGTGGTTCTGAATTGTGCAGAATTAGAATTCAAGGGAAGTGTGGGAATGAACACAGAGAGAGAATTTGGTGATGACTGAAAACATGCAGAGGATGAAGAACTGAGAAAGAGGTTGATGAGGATGCATCCAACAACTTATACATCGCAATGGGGTTAGTTTTAGGGAATGGAATGGAGTGAAATTCTGTTAGACTTGAAATGAGTTTGGAGAGATTCTGTTATGGAAGTTAATTGATTAGTTGAAGTTAGTTATCCAAGGTTAAAGTTAGTTAGGGAATTGGTTAGTTAGTTAGGTTCAATAAAAAATGGTTAATGAGAGTTATGAATGTTAAAGTGAAGTTAAATGAGTTGTTGTGTAAATTGTTAGGTTAATGGATGATAGAGGAAAAAGCTGAGGTTAGGCTACAGATGTTAGCTTGAGGATGGCTACTATTGAAGTTGGGTTGTAGATTAGGAACGTTAGAGTTTGGATGAATGTATCAATGTGTGGGTTGTTGAATTAAATGCTAATGTATGCATTGTGTAGGGATTTAAGGTTTAAGTTAGCTACCCTAAGAAATGTGGTTTATGTATTGAAATTTGTTGAATTGGAACTTTGGTGTTGAGTTTCTGTTATGATGATATTGTGATGAAATTTTGTTACGAAGTCAGTTCGATTTGGAATATTGTTTGAGCTGAGTATTTTTGCAATTTTTGTTAAATGTGAAGTTAGAGGTAGTGTTATATTTTTCTTGGTTAGTTTTGCGAAGTGTGAATGAGTTAGTAATTAGGGAAAGACTGTTGCATTGTTATTGTAAGTTTGAGGTCTGTTATAAAACTTGGTGAAACTTGTAAAATTGAGCCATTGGTAAATTACTTCAGTGTCAGAAATTGTGTCATGAAACTGTTAAAGTTAAATTCAAGGTGTGCAACAAAATGCTCTGTCAATTTAATAGGTTAGGCAAGTAAATTAGTCATCTGCAAATCAGTTACCTTAGTTCGTTAGTTATGACTCTATGACTATTGGTAGTGTAATGTGTTGCTCCTTTTCTTTCTAGAAGAAAATCTGTTATGGCTGGTAATGGAATTAGTTACATGTTGTGTTAAACTGAAATTAGTTATGTGATTGTCAATGAAGATTTGTTAGCCCTGCTGTTAGTTTTCTTGTGGTAATGCAGAATGGCTGCTGTAATTCCTTTGTATTGCAGCTTATTTCTTACCTTGCGTTTATGGCTTGAATTGTATTTCTCCGGCTTGTTTGGCATGGTTTTGCAATAACTGTAGGAAAGTGTAGGTTAGTTGCATAGAGACTAAGGTGGATTGGTGTATGTAATGAACATATGTCATTTGGTTTTGGTGATTAGCATGTATATGTTGTTTCAATCGTTGGGCAGGTCTGATATAGGTTTGAACAACAGGTGTCATCGCTGTGCATATCTTCTTAATGTCCTTGCTCCCGAACATTGCAATCCATCCACCTTAGATACTAAAGATGCTTATGCACAAATGTCATCGCTGTTTGTTGAACAAGGGAAAATGATGGACACGACTATTTCTTCTTTGAAAATTCCCGCTGCCACTCTTTCAACTTTCGACATCATAGCTGTCATCATTTGGGTTCCAATTTACGATAGAGGCATCGTTCCAATAGCAAGGAAAGTCACGAACAAGGTAAGAGGCTTCTCAGAATTGCAAAGGATGGGAATTGGTCTTTTTCTCTCCGTTATTTGCATGTCATCGGCGACATTAGTAGAGAGCAAGAGGTTGCAAATGGCAAAAGAATTTGGTTTAGTTGACGAAAATACGTTCATATGTAATGAAATCCTACGCAAAGATTATGAGTCGGATTACATAAGCCGGCGCCGTCTGAGTTTACCGGTAAGGAAAGGGTTCCATCTAAAGCGTCCGACTTCGTTACGGTCAGCTATTGAACGCGTTAAAATTCTCCGATGTTGAAATCGACCCTAGGGCAAACTGAATAGTCTTGAATTTGTGGTATTCTTCTCAACTGCGGCGAGATCAACATCAAAGCGCCAATATTTGCTCATGCAATCAATAATGAGGTAAGTCTTATTTTTTCTTCATCCCTTTTTAACTCATAAATTGAGAGTTATTTTGATTTGGGAACTTTCCTTGTTCTCAAGCAGGGAGTAAACCTTCAATGAGAAGGCACTGTTTTTATGGTCTGTTTACGATGAATATTAGGTGTTTGAATAAATGTTTCATGTATAATTGACCTATGTTGATGTGAATACTGAGCATGCTTTATTAGAATGTTAAAAATTTGTATTCTCAATTGGATTGATGCAAGATCGTCATTGAAATATTTCCATGATATTCACATAGAGATAAAGTGATGCACATGTGAAATGTCTTTATAACCGCGATGCCAAAATTAAGTTATCATGAGTAGTATATTCAATCAACTATAATTCTGGTGATGGTTTCAGTTAATTCATATGTCATAAAACCATGCCGCTTTTAATTGTGTTATTGTAAGCCGACTACGATAGTGTGACTGTTGCCGCATGACAGTAGGGACGCCAAAGGGAGAAACACTTATCACGCATTGCTTCCCTATGGAAAGAATTCAACTATGGTGACAAGAGCCTTCATTAAAAGTAAATAACGATGTAAAGTTGGCGATAACAAATTTGGTCATAAGATTTGACCTATATCTTCTGTCTGCATTTATTTATTGAAGATGTTTGATCTGAACATTTTAACAAATTTTTTTATTTATGTATGCAGATGAATACATGCTTTCAATTATCTATGAGCAGATAGAGCGAAATACGCATGGGATGTTGCAATATCATCCTTATCACACAATTATGCAGACATGTCCAAAGCCTTGTCCGTGTTCTGCATTGTTCATAATTAGTCATGCTGAAATGTTAGAAATATTCTATTTATCAGAGGTATATTAACTGGCTCGAACTAGGCCGAGTAGTGGGATTGGTAACTCTATGCAACTACTACCTATTTCGAAGTCTTGCGTGAGTAAATCAAAGTTACTTCCAGTAGCAGTACCGAATGTTACAGGAGCTGAACTAAATATTTCTGCATACGTGGTTCTATTTTGCAATTTTTTCACCCTGCTAATTAAATATTTATGCATATTTAGTAGGAGCTAAAGCTTACTCTTCACACGACAAAAGCTGGTATGCAGTTCATGCAAATGAAATTTCGTGATGGATTTTCCAATCTTGGTAAGGATGGATCTGTGATCAAATCACATTGCTTTTGTTCTCATCCTTCTCTTAGTGTACTAGTGAATTACAAGTTGCGTCTTACATAACTTTTATTTTGTTTTTCTTTGCAGGAATGCATATTCACAGCTTAGCTCAGGCTGCTTCTGGATATCATAGGGTTCTAGAAGAAAATCGCAAACTATACAATGAGGTTCAAATATAAATATACATATAGAGTTATCTCTCCTTTGTTGTTGTATTAATATTAATACAAATATAAATATACATATAGAGTTTTACCGATACTAGACAGAAAAGTGTTAAAATTGGCAATGTTTTATATTATTGCTTGGCATTGTAAGTTCATAATCGATTATAAATTAATGATCTTCACAAGATGCCCAAATTGCATAACAAATACAATTCAATAGAAATTTGCATAACTACAGTGCAACAACAATGCACAAGAGCAAGACTAAGAATTTAGTAGATCCAGCAAAAATCGTGGACTTTTTAAGGATTGCTTATTAAAAACCGTGGACTTTTCCTAAGTTTTAGGTGTGGTTCTTTAAATGAAATTATAAACTAGTTGCGGTTTTCATTTGACGAAATCTGATATAAATGATAATCTGATGGTTAAGAGAGGTATCAAAGGTTTTACTTCTAAGTTCTTGATTGGGAAAGTCATTTTATTTGCTAACGCTGGTAGCACATTGGTGTTTGAGGCTATAATTGCTTTGCTTATCTACGGACTAATCTTGTTTCCAAACATTTACAACTTTGTCGATGTTAACGCTATTAGGATTTTCTTGATTGGGAATCATGTTCCGACTTTACTTGGTGACACCTATTTCTCCATCCATAGTAGGACTTCTAAGAGGAAATGTACCATGGTTTGTTGCACACCTCTGCTATATAATTGGTTTATTTTGCACTTCCCACAGTCATTTGCTTTTAGAGAGAACAAGATTTGTTTAAGGTGGTTTCAGAGGGTCATGTCTCTTACTCATGCTGATATTACATGGTCTTCTTATGTTTATGAGAATGTCTAGATTATTAATAGTTGTAGAGAATTCTCCAATGTTCCTCTTCTTAGAACACAAGGTGGAATTAACTACAATCCGAGTTTAGGTCGTCGTCAACTTGGTTATATGTTGAAGGATAAGCCTAAAAATATTCTATTAGAAGGTTTGTTTTTCCAAGGAGGGGATGAATCTTTGGTTTGAGGAGAAGAATGGCTCATGCTTGGACTAAGATTCATAGGATGGGTAAAGGAGAGATTGGAAGACAATTTTGCATAGCCTTGGAACCTTATACGCTTTGGGTGAAGAAGACTGCTAAGAAGCTCAAAATGCCTTATCTTTTTGAGAAACCCATGACTACAATGGTCGCTACGTCGCTCCCTGTTTATTCTAATGATGTAAAGACTCTTCAAGATGCTTTAGCCAAGATGAATCCAGAAAAGAGATGTGGGAAAGTAAGTTTCATGCTTCTGACAAGGAGAAGACGGAGTTGCAAAAGCAGGTAAAGGAGAAAGATGACGTGATTGAGTTGCTTGAGCGACGCGTTGTGAAGAGACATGAAAAGGATTTATTTTTCTCTACTACTTCATCATCACATCCTCCTACTTCCAGTCCTTGGAAAGGTATTGTGGATTAGCTTGTGTTACAGAAGACTGCCATGAAAGACAACTATAAGAGAGAGATTAAGAGACTCCAAAGGATGTATCAGCTCAGACCGTCATCAAACGCTCCTTATGATCTAGCTTTTTCTTATTGAATTTTTATCTTCTGTATCTTGTACTTCCAAGTGTAGCTCTTTTCAATATTCATTGAAATGAGATGTTTATCAGTATTTCAAAAATTGTTGTTTCTTTACGACGTTTTTGATTGCTTAATATATTAAAGATCCTTAAAAGCTGATTAAAACATTTGCATTTGCATCTGCATTCGCATCTTATGCATTTTGTTTTTCCTTTTCCATGTGTCTTATTATTTCTTTTGGTCTTCGTTCAGCCAAGCTATCACATCACTACAAAACTCGAGCTAATCTCAAGAAAAAGATGGATCAGTTGCAACAAGTGAACCGCGAGCTTCATGAAGGGCTGACAACTCTGAATGATAGTGTGGAAAGACTCACTGCTGAGGTGGGAGCTTTGGTGGCTGCTCAGAATCATCCACCACCACCTCCTCATTCTCCTGTGTAGAGAATAGTGATTTCTGAGATTGTAGCAATGCCAATTTCTATGGCCCCGGTTAATGCTTCTCAATATCAGATGCCTCTTAGAATCCCTTGTGGCATGCCTCTCAATCTTGTGCCAGAGGGATATCAACCTCCTGTTTCTGAAGGTCCAAAAGTACCTGTTGTTATGACTCTACCACCTCTTATGGTTAATGTTATTCCTAATGCTGAGATTCTGTTCGTTCCTACTATTATGCATGTGCCACCACCTGTGGGTCACACTACGCCTTATGCTGAAGACTAAATTTCTACAATGATCTGAGCAAGAGTTTGGATGATCGTATGGATGATTTTCAAGATCAGTTTGCTGAGATGCAGAAAGAAATCAGGGCTTTAAGAGGAAAAGAGTTATTTGGAAAGAATGCTCACGAGCTTTGTCTTGTCTCAAATGTAAAGATTCCTGCCAAGTTCAAAGTTCCAAATTTTGAGAAATATAAAGGGAACACTTGTCCGCAAATCCATTTGATCATGTATGCCAGAAAAATGTCCACTCATACTGACAACCATCAGTTGTTGATTCATTATTTCCAAGATAGTCTTACCGGTGTTGCACTAAAGTGGTACATGGGACTTGATAGTTCCCAAATCAAGACCTTCAATGATCTCGGAGAAGCTTTTATTCGTCATTATAAGTACAATCTGGATATGGCGCCGGACCGTGACCAACCCTGTGAAATGTCTCAGAAAGAGAAAGAAACTTTTAAAGAGTACACACAAAGATGGTGCGAGATTATGTCTCAAATGGTTTTGTAAATGATTCCATTTCTTCTGAAAACTAGGAGCCTTATTCGGAAGATCCTGGATACGGTTTTGAGACAGAAGTTGCATATGTACCCTTTTACTCTCCTCGACCGAAACCTAAGGAGCCTGAGTATGAAGTGAGTGCCATCATAGAGGATGACCAAGAGGAGGAAACACCCAACTTTGTGATGTGTGGATTGATATGTAATAACTTGATCGCTGTTGACGTTCCTACTGTTGTTCATGTTTCAAAGTAATTTGCTTTTGTTTCTTTCAAAAATCCTTTCACTCTGCCCAAGGTGAAGGTGAATTTGTGAGGGCTTTTTTTTCAAATTTTATCATCATCAATAAAATGTTATTTCTGTTTATCCATATTATGTTTTCCCTTTTTGCTTTATTTATGAAAAATGGTAACATAAAAAACCAAATATATAATAATGTGATAGTCACTTTTATCTGCATAATATTTGCACTTCTTGTTCATATTCTAAAATCAAACATAAGTCATTGTGCAGATTATTTATTAAACCCATTGAAAACAATAACCCTATGCCCTATCCCAACTTTGAGTTCCCTATGTTTGGAGCTGAAGAAGAGGATGTTGAAGAGATTCTAGATGAAATTTCCCGATTGCTTGAGCATGAGGAGAAGATCATTCAGCCTCATGAAGAGTCGGTAGAATTAATTAATTTGGGTTCCGATGATGATATGAAAGAAGTCAAGATTGGGGTACTGCTTCATTCAGATGTTAAGAAGAGGATGGTAGAGCCTCTTAGAGAATATATTGACGTGTTTGCTTGGTCCTATCAAGACATGCCTAGTCTTGATACTTATATTGTGGAGCACCGTTTGCCATTGAAGCCATAATGTGCACCTGTGAAACAGAAATTCAGAAGAACTCATCCCGACATGGTTGTAAAGATTAAAGAGGAGGTTCAGAAGCAGATTAATGTTGGTTTTCTTGTGACTGCTTAGTATCCTCAACGGATGGCCAATATTGTGCCTGTTCCAAAGAAAGACGGAAAAGTCTGAATGTGCGTTGACTATAGAGATTTGAATAAAGCAAGTCCGAAAGATGATTCTCCACTGCCACACCTTGATATGCTGGTAGATAATACTGCTAAGTTCAATATATTTTCCTTTATGGATGGATTTTTCGGTTATAATCAAATAAAGATGGGGCCTGAGGATATGGAAAAAACAACATTCATTACATTCTGGGGAAGATTCTATTACAGAGTGATGCCCTTCGGTATGAAAAAATGTTGGTGAAGGTACCAGAGAGCTATGACCACTTTGTTCCGTGATATGATGCATAAAGAAATTGAGATCTATGTGGATGATATGATTTGTAAGTCAAAGACTGAAGAAGATCATATTGAATACTTACTGAAGTTGTTTCAACGTTTGGGAAAGTTTAAGCTCCGTCTGAATCCAAATAAATGCATGGTCGGTAAATTAGCAAGTGTACTAACTTTTACCGATATAGTAATAATTGGGGTTTTTCAAGTATCGATCTCTGAGGACTGCGTGTAAATTTTTAGGTACATATGTTATTTCAATCAAACAAAATAACCTTGGGGTTTCGTTTGGGGTTTTTAATAGAAAAAAGCATAATGATAAAATAATTTTAACGATTAAGAGAAAATATGCTAGGGGAAGTGTATGGATTACTTAGTATGAACCCTGGAGTAAATCAATGAGACATGTCACAAAACCTTAATTTTTATTGCACCTCAAAAGTATTTTTCTTAAATTCCTTAACTGAAAAACCTTTGATATTCTTCTTTGACCCTAATTCATTAGCAGTCAAGGAAAGACATCAAGCAATAGTTCTGACAAAGGCTTGTTACAATCCTTACAAGATATCCCTATTCTTAGGCAATATTTACTATAATGTGTTATAGAAAATAATCGATCGGTTATTCAGCCCAAATCCATAATCGTAAATCGTTTTCAATTTATACGATCTTTAAAAGTTTAAACTATTTGCATAACAAAAATATGAAGGAAAGAAACAAAATCTCATTAAGAAATGCAACAGAGGTTCATTATAACACAATTCAGGGACACCCCCGTAGTAATGGTAAGAAATACCAATTTTTCTTTTCAATTTTTTTGTGTGAAAAAAATCTATTTATAGGATGAGAATTGCCTCCAATTATAAGCATAGGTTCAAGATATATATTGTGATGTGAGACTCTTAACATACTTTCTAGGATTCAAGATTGAACATCTGAAGTATAAAAGTCAATGGTAGATAACCCGATAGCGCAAATCTAATAGCAAGTCACTCACCAAATCATAAACAAAATAATGATGAAATAATAAAAAATGTGGTGCTTTTGACCTAATTCATCCCTACAAAACTAATTTGTAGAGTGAAAATTGTGTCAACCAAAACTATAGTGTTATTAAACAAAGCGTCATTTTCTATAATTGTAGCGGTTTCACAATAGATAGAATTAATAATCAATTTTTAATTTTTTATAATTAAAAATAATATATATAATTTAAAATATTGACTTAATCAACCATCTTGCGATTTGATCAACTATCTATCCACCCAACCATTAAGTTTTTTTAGAAAGTAATTTACCATTAATTGAGTGACCTCACAATTTTGAAGAATAAAAATAGAAATCAAAATAATAGATCGTAATTATATATTAATTAACTAATTTGTACAAGTTTGTACTATGAATTAAGATATGCAAACGTTATTAAATTTGCATTTTAGATTTGGTGTTTGAAGCTAATGTATTTAATATTATTGTATTTGACTTTACCTAAAAAATAGACTTGCTTTATAAATAATTTGTATTTAAAAATCTTTTTTTGTCTATAGTTTGGTCTTCTTTTTCGCTCTTATCATTAAATGAATCAAGTTTAAGATTTCTATACCTATTTTTGCTCTTATCATTAAGTGAATCAAGTTTAAGATTTAATTCTTTTCTATACCTATTTTTGCGTTAAAGATTGGATCTTATCATTAAATAATCAATTTTCAAGGCTTTTACTTTGACTATATAAATAACATACATTGTTTTAGCAACTAAACTAATTCCACAAATACTAAGATTTTGTTCTCTCAAGCTTCATCCATGGAACACAACTTTTCTCTAAATATGTTTTCTACAGCTCCACATGATTATCCTTCAAACGGTGATATTTACATTCATTTTCATTTGATCAATGTAAATTGGCCTTCTCAAATTAATGTTACAAATTCAATTGATGATTTTACAACCACGGTCAATCAAAACTTTTGGATTTCTAGTTACAACTTATGCAACAGTAATCACTCCTTATACCCCTATTTTTCTCGTCTGCCTATTCCACATCCTATATTAGATACCATTGGTGATGGTGTTAGGCAAATGCTCAAATGTCACAATCTATCGGAGATGCATGTGGTGCTTCGTTTGACGACATGGCCGATTCAAGTGAATAATGTTATGGCTCAAGAATGTCATCCACATGTGTGCGCGGCATCTCAACTTGTTGTGGATCGACTAGCAGAAGTTACAACATCTCACATTTCTGATTATGCTGCACAACAGTGTTCAATTTGTTTGGAAGAGCTCTCAAATGAATTTAAGCCAAAACTTGTCAAGACAAAGTGCTCGCATATTTTTCATAAAGATTGCATTTTTCGGTGGTTCAAAAACTGTAACATTAATCAATTGGCTTTCTCGTGTCCATTATGTCGTTGTAATTGTCAAATCATTTGAATAATATTAAGTTGACATTGTTTTCTATGTTATGCTTTTCTTATTAAAATTATATTTGATTTTATATGATTTATTTTACCTCTTATTAATAACATGTCATAAAAAAATGGAGTAATGTAGAAGTCATGAAAATTACAAACATAATTGGACATCTTACCTATTACGTTCCACTTCCAAAACTAAGATGAATATATTTACGTTACAAACATCATTTTATAACTTTCGTACGAGTATTGGTCAGGGACACGTATTTATTTATAAATATTTTGGGTGCTAACACCTTCCCATCGCGTAATGTTTACTGTGAAATTTGGTAAACAACCTCTGGTCTATCAACTTTGGATGAAATTGAGTAACTTGCAGGATCGACAATATAAATCCTAGGACAGGTGCTAAGTTTAACAGAAAATCTAAATTGAACTCCACGTTCGACTATAAAAACTTTGTAAAGCAAACAACTTGAAAATTGACAAGGCTGTAAAGTAAAGGGCGCATTTCTTAAAGCGTCAAAAGTAAAAGGCAAGATGTAAAAGAAAGACTCTGAAAATAAAGACAATGATGTAAAGGCTTGAATTTGATAAAAATGCAAGAAAGTAAGTGTCTAAGACGTCGAAAGTAAAGGTAACAATATAAAAGGTTTGAACTTGATAAAAGTGCAAGAAAGTAAGTGCGAAGCCAAATATTTAGAAAAATGCAAGAAAGTAACACTAGAAAGCAATTTAAAAAGACTTTTAAATAGCAAGTTAAAATAAAATGCAGAAGAAAATCAACTGAATGTAAAGATTAAAAATAAAGTTTCAAGGAAGAATAGGTAAATACGAAAGATAAAGTTTAGAAAAAAGGCATTTAAACGTGAAAGATAAAGTTTAAAGGAGAACATGCAAGATAAACTGCGGAATAAACAACAACATGTAAATCATAAAGATACATAAATTGCTCTGATGAAAAAAAATGGTGTTGCATCACGTCCATTCTCTCGAACTCGTTTCTCTACACGCGGGTACTTTGAGTAATTTGGAGTAACTTGTACGGGACAAATGAACACCCTTATTCTATGGAAATAACCCCTCTTTATAATGCTAGAAAATAACTACTAAGTGACGGTTGTTGCTTCAAAACGTGTCTTTTGGCGCTTTTTCTTGACTTTAACCGTTCCTACGTTTGCCAACTGCTCTTTTGAAATTCAAATATTAGGAATTTCCGTCCAGCCTTAGTGGTAACTGCAACGTGCTTCTTTCAGCATTCTCACGGTCGAAGGACCTTCCAACACTTAGCAATTTTCCCAGAGGTTTTCACAACCTCTCTTGGACTCAGGCTTCATCAAAACTGGGCGAAGCCTTCTTATGCTTAAAAATAATTCTTTAACTTGAGATGACTCTAATTTTGCTGGCGTCGAAAATGAGAGCCAACACGTAACCAACCCCCTTACCCATTCTCTGTTTGTTCTTGTTTTAGACCTTGTTTATGTTTTGTTCGCTCTTTTTCCTTTCCTTTTAGATAAAATAAAAGTGCAGTGGCGACTCTTGCATTTTGAGTTAAGTTATGTCATATCCTAGTTTTGACCCTGAGATTCTGTTTTTACGTTTCGCATCGTCTGTATAGCATATCACGCATTTTATCATGCATAATATCCAATTTATCAGCTGGAATAAACATGTTGAAATTGCAGTCGGATTTATCAAATAAAAATCAACTGTGTGTAAAATCAATGGACGAAAAATTTCAAGATCGAACCTGCAAACGTCAGTGATATTAATCTACATTTTACGATCTTTAACCTAGCGTGCTCATTTAAATTTTTCGACCATCTTTTGGAAGTGTTTTTGGTTAGTTTAAGTCTTTTTAGCGGGTAAAATTTATTTCAAAATCTGAACAAACGGTGTATTAATCCAAGTCGTTTAATTCCCGCTGATTATTTTGGTGTGTTCATTGTATTTTTTCGAGCACTTTTCTGCCAGACTTTTTATTTTGTTTTTAAATCATTTTTATTTAAATAATAATTTAATTCATTTATATTTAATTAGATATTTAATGTAAATTCTTATTTTTATTAATTAATTTTATTTTTAATTTGTTTGTTAATATTTTATTTTTAAAAAACACAAAAATATAATTTTTAATTCTTTTTATTCTTGTCTTGTAATAAAAAAAAACACAACTACGTGATTTTTAATTCTTTTTAGTCTTGTGTTATAAAAAACAAAAAAAAACATAATTTTTAATTCTTTTTATTTTTTTTTATCATTAAAAACTTAAAAACATGTTTTTTAATTCTTTTTATTCTTGTCTTATCATAAAAAAATACAAAAATATGATTTTTAATTCTTTTTATTCTTGTATTATTATAAAAAACAAAAAAATATTGTGTTAATTATTATTATCATTCTTGTCTATTTTATAGTCCAATATATATGCATGAGAAAAAATAAAGAGAACACACAAGAGAATCACTCCCACGCGTAATTTATTCACGCATTACAAAGGGTGAGTGCATACATTGCAAAAACAGAGACAACAATAACTACTACACGCTTACAAAAGAAATTGTTGCATAAAGAGGAAGGGCATTTGAGTCATACTTATATAGTGCCCATGTTTCATCTTATTCCCATTACCGCCGAAGACGCGTCGGACGAACTCTGACAGATACGTTCTCTTCACCTTCGTGCGTTGCTCAGTTGTTGTTTCTTCTTTGCGAATTACTCGAATTCTTCTTTAGCTTGTGTTGTTCGCTCCACTTTGATTGGTATTGTGTGAATATTATGAAAATATTTGTTTGGTGATTAATTTGGGGGTTCGTCCGATTGAGACAAACCGCGTGCGAGAAGGGGAGAGTACTGGGAAACTTCTTTTGTCCATTTCCTTTTTTTTTTGACATGCGACGTTGTTGTTATTGATGTGGGTCTGTGTGGGCCTAGTCCCATGGCCCATGTTTCTTTTTATTTTCTTTCTAACACACCCTTATTTGTTTATCTTACACTATATTGTTTGTTTCTCAACTTTTAATTATTATTATATTTAATTAATTAGTCTTTTATTAGATTCTAATTTTGAAATTATAATGTGTTTTAATCAGAATTTTAGTTCGTTGTTGAATAGTTTGTTCTTACTAATTAGGAGTTTTAATAGGAGATTAGAACGTCTTTTTTTTGAAGTTTATTGGTGATTAACTTCTAATTAATATATGAGGCCTTTATATTTGGATTTTTATTTGAGGATTGTGATTAATTGTTTGATAGTTTCTCGAGCACTTTGATTGCTTGGTTTAAAGGTCGGACACTCCCTGGTGAATTGTGATTAAGATAGGAATTCAAGATTTGGTGTGCATAGATAATTGTTCTTTCTCACGATCCCTAGCAGAAATGACTTTTTATATCGGGCGAAATTGACTTTTTACATCTGGTCTTAGTCTGATGTAAAACCAGGCGATGTAGTAAATCAAAATCATTACATCGGTTATGTGGCCCGATGTAAGAAATACATCAATCACATCGATTAAATATTTAAGTCTGATGTGAAAAAAATTTATAACTGTAAATTTTAATTATAAAAGGGGGTTTTTACATCGGTTGTGGGGAAAAACCGATGTAAAAGGTGGATTTTTTACATTGGTTGCGTGCCAAAACCGATGTAAAAAGTACTGGAGGAAAAAAAATTTCATGCTGACACTTTTTTACATCGGTTCTCTGGTAACACTGATGTAAAAGGTAGACCTTTTACATCGGTTTGTTGTTTCAACCGATGTGAAAAGTACTGTAGGGAAAAAATTGCTGACACTTTTTACATCGGTTTGGTGGTTAAAGCGATGTAAAAGGTAGTTTTTTACATCGGTTTTTTCATTCGCCCGATGTAAAAAGTACTGTTACGAGTATAAATTATTTGCCTATTTTTTAGCCGTTCCCTGTATCTTTTTTGGTGCCTAATTTTTCATATTTTTCTAACATTACACAGACCATAATTAGGTCGTTATTTTCCATAGTGGACAATATATAGACCACATTTAGGTCGCTATTTTCATAGTTTTGCAACATCACATAGACCATATTTAGGTCGTTATTTTCATATTTTTCTCATAAATCTAATTTGATTGCACCAAATATCTAGTATACACATAATTGATTTATAAAAGTGTCAATATAAAGGATATACACAAATGTACTAACAACAAAAAGGTCGGTTAACCTTTATACACAAATGTGCTAACAACAAAAAGCTACATAAATGTACTACAACAACAAAAAGGTTAACCTTTATATAATTCAAAGAAACATGTTGCCCAACTGAGTTGCAAATCATACAAATCATCGGGCGATAGGTTCGTTGGGTCATCAAATACCTACAACACGTAAGTAATAATAGAGTTATTCTTTGAAAATTCACATTAAGTTGCAAAACGTAAAGTAAATAACAAATTAAAGTCATTTTTATTACCTTCATCCAAGAGTTGGTTATATTGGCAGAGACAATATCCAACATATTTTTCATCACATAATACCCACAATCATTAGAGTTAGGTTGTTTCCTTGTCTACAAATGAATGACATAATTAGTGAATACTTATATGATAAATTAAATATCTAATTATAATTTACACCACACTTACATTGGGTCGAAGCCATGTAGCCTTTTTTCTATTCCCATTTGCCACTTGATGAACCCCAAAAGCACTAATTCAGAAGAAAATAATTCATATAAAGCCACATAATATATGATATTACTTTTGTAACAAATTATGTATATAGGATGAAGTGAACATAAAAGATAAACTTACCTTGTAACAATTTTTGTCATGGTTTGATTAAGTTCATGATGAAGGAAATAAAAGACGACCACCGTATTATCATTTGGACACATGACTATTAATTGCCAATGACCTCTGTACGTGTGTGTGTGTAAACACAAAAGTAACAATTTCATGTTACCAAAATTGAATTATATATGTTACCAAAATTAAAAAATAGAAAACATAATTTCATACAAACTTACCCATGAACAAATGGTAGCAAGTCACACTCTCTCTTTTCGTCACGTAACTTATCTTGTATGTATTGTTTGACATTTGCTTGAGTTTTCGACCCATGATCAACGTACGAACACATAGCAGGGTCAATAAATCCGTATACTTCAGATTGTGAAGTATCAATACACAAACGATGAATATACCTGAAAAATTTTAAAATCAACATTATAATAAAAGTGATAAGAGATATAACATATTAATAGATATTGTCACTAATAAAAATAGAAAATGTACTTACGTGCACCAAACTTGGAGAGTAGACAAATCAAGCCAATTAAAACCCACCAGCAGCTCTCTGATACACTTAGGTGACATATGAAAATTACTGGCGCTCGCACAATGACTTAATTTTATTTCCAAATGATCATCACCCATTCTTAGAACCATTCTCATTAATCTCTCAACATTGTCCTCTCCTTCTCTTTCTTTTGTGCTTACTTTTGCAGCTGAACAACTTCCTTTTCCGCTTCCATCAACAACTTCCCATTGTACAATGCATTTATTATTATTTTCTGTAATTTGTTGTGAGAGACCCATAGACCTAAGTGTATCCATGAAAGATTGTTCCATCGCCTTACGCTCTTCAGCCAACTTTTGATCAAAATTAGCTCTAAGCTTTGCTTCTAATTCAGATGAAAACTGTGCAAATTGTTCTCTTATATCATATTGTCGTTGACGTGAAGATGATCTGCCAAAGTAAGTGTTTTGTTTATGGTGTTTTCCAACACCACGAACACGGCCTCCATGGTCAGATGTTCCAGTGGCTGCTGTTAAGATATCATTACGTCCATCCGAAACAAAGCCACCCTTTTCAGCTTCTTCAACTAGAGAATCCTACAAAATGAAAAAACCATATTTTTTTATCAATCACAACTATAACTAGAGAATCCTGCAAAATGAAAAAACCATATTTTTTACTTACAATTTTCTCAGCAACAACTTGTGTAGCCTTTGATGTGTATTCTCCCCCTTTCTTTTGTCGTGCTCTCTTCCATAACTCATGGCGTGACGGTGGAGATAGGCTACCAGTATCATCTAAGGTAGAATCATCTCTCGATGATCTCCTTTCATTTATCATTTTCTCCTCAAGCAAACAATATCCTCCATGAGATAATACATGTGGGTATACATTTTTAGCCACATTTGCTGCATAAAGTATCATACACATGCGCCTTCTTAAACAAATCTTATCCGATATCACGCATCATGTCTTCCAGACGATCATCCATTTCTGCACTAACATTATCTCTTTGGGACACATTTGACTTTGCTACTACCTCACCGTGCCATATCCATTGTGTATAACTTTGACAAATCCCATGACAAATTAGATGATCCATGATTTCTTTCTTATTGAGTTTTAGTTCGTGATTTGCACAACGAACACATGGACAGAGAAAAAGAAGATGAAGACTTTTTTTCAGCATCACTCTTAGGAGGAGCAAGATTTTTTTAGCATTACTTTCAGCAAGCTCTAGAAATTCCATCACTCCTTGTTCGTACTTGAAACTTAATTGATTGGCTCTCATCCAACTACGATTCATACCTATGTTCTGAAATTATTAATGCATATAGAGTTAAATCATTGGAACGCCTATAATAGTCCCTCATTTGGACATTAGAGAGAACAAAAAGTCTCTACGTGTGAACACGTGGCATAAAAGAAGAATTGTGAAGTTATAAAGAATGAAAACAGAACCTACAATTACGTGGCGGCCGGATGACTCGCGGTTAAGAGAAAAAGAGGGACACAAATCCTGCGAGAAATGAAAAATCAATTTTTATTCCATGAGACACCACTAATTACTTGCAACTTTTACATAAATTACTACTGGTATAATGATTTAATGTAAAATCAATGTATAATGATTTAATGTATAATGATACAACCATTATATTTTTAAAGTGTAAAATTAATGTATAATGATTTAATATATAATGATTTTCTATGTCATCGTGTGTGTGTGGAAGCATTATATTAAACTAAAAATTGCTCATATTTTTAACCTATTATACTATTTTAATTAAATGGTTATAAATCAATATTTATTGACTATCGTGATTCTTCCTAACAAGAGAATGACTCATCCTATTTTTGGTAATAAATATTTCTATTTTATCAAATTATAGTTTCTTTTTATAAAGACGGATATATTTTGTTAATCTCTATTTTACAATTCAAATTCATAAAATATATATATATATATATATATATATATATATATATATATATATATATATATATATATATATATATATATATATATATATATATATATATATATATATATATATATATATATATATATATATATATATATATATATATATATATATATATATATATATATATATATATATATATATATATATATATATATATATATATAATATTTTTTTGTTATGGAGATTGCACTATTTTGTTATGTCATTTAGAATGAAGCAAAACCATTGGCAAACAACTATGTCTCAGTTTATTACAAATCCTCCAGTTTTGGATCCAAAAAAAAAGGGATGCCAAACATAATCTAAATTGACAAGTTAAACTACCATACCAAGGTGTGTGAAGCGCCAAAACAGTAATATCAGCTCCAAGATGCACCTTATCACTATTTTCAACTAAAAAATTAATAACTATTTCTTCAATTTCAATTTCAATTTTATAAACTTAACTAATAAATTGATAACTATTTCTTAAATATATAAATTTTTGGAACTAAATTGTTCTACTATCACATAACAGTAACCTATTTATGTTCATTTTTTCTCTACTTTTCTCTTCAATTTTAGCTTTCTCTTCATTGCTCTCACTGTCATTTGTTTACTTATTTCTGTCTAAATTGCATTTCAAACAGTAACCTATAAATCATCTTAGAGATCCGAGAGATGAAAATTTATGTCTAAAGCCAAATTTTTATAAAGACGGATATATTCTTAAAAAAACATGCATGAAAAAAAAACAGATTTTCGTATAAACCTGAAAACCCCATGAAAAATCTTCAAACAAATTTGAATCACACAGGAACCAAATTAAAATGAAAAGATAAATAAATAAAAAAAGAAAAGGAAAAAAACCTGAAGGAGATGACCGGATACGGCGGAGATCGGAGGGGAGACGACGAGTACGGTAGAAGGAGCAACGGCGAGCAAGGAGGAAGAGATGACGTTGACGATGACGGCGCGAGCACGGAGGGGAGGGAGGAAAGGCGATGGCGACGGCAACGGGGATGACGAGAGTGAGACGAAAAGGAATCGTCGTGGGTTGTTTATTCGTCGTGGGTGGGAGAGAGGAAGAAAATATGAAATGAACTGTGCGTGCAGATTTTGTTTTAAATATCTAAACTACTTTTTAAATCGGTGGAATTACAACCCAATTTAATAAACCCTTTTAAATCACTTTTTAAATCGGTGGATATCCCAGCCAATGTAAAAGCCTTTTTTTGTTTTTTCTTTTGGGGACTTTTTAAATCGATTAGTCCCTATAAACCGATTTAAAAACCTTTATATAATTTTTTTTAATTTTTTTTAATATTGATTTTAAATCGGTGGATATCCAACCGATGTAAAAGCCAAGTTTTTTGTTTTTTCTTTTGGGGACTATTTAAAACGGTTGGTCACTAAAAACCGATTTAAAAAACCTTTATATAATTTTTTTTTAATTTTTTTAATATTACTTTTTAAATCGGTTGTAGTTATAACCGATTTAAAAAACCTTTAAATAATTTTTTTCAATTTTTTTAATATTATTTTTAAATCAGTTGCAGTTATAAACGATTTAAAAAACCTTTAAATAATATTTTTCAATTTTTTACATCGGTTATTTTAATGGCCCGATGTAAATGATCTAATAATTTTTTTTAATATTTACGATACTGCCACCGTGTTTATAATTTCACATTTTACATCGCTTCTAGTAAATACCCGATGTAAAAACATTTTCTCAAAAGTCTTTTTTCTAGTAGTGACCTTATCTTCAATAAATTGAATCAATATAGGCTTTAGGCTTTGACCTCTATTGCATGATAACATTAGGTTAAAATTTCTCTTTAATCTTATTTTAGATTCATAAAATTAAGTTAGTTCTCTTAGGATGTTAACTTAGACAACTTATAGATTAAATCCCATTCTCACAAGAGAATTAGACATGATTCATCTATGTAGTCGAGATATAATTCTCCTACCCCATAACATAATCGAGAAAGATGTATAACCTTTTTCGCTTGAGAGAGGTATATGGCATACTCGTCAATTAAATCTGAGTTGGGGCCTTTCTCTCAATGCGACGCAAAGACCGTCTTTCATACGCTTGTGGTGGTTAAAGTCAAGTATTCTCCCAAAGATGACGACTTGTCTCTTGTCCTAAAAAGCAACTTTTTCCTTTTACTTTATTTATCCCATGAGGGGAACTACGAATGCTCTGATTCCATTCTCGTCTGGATACGTAGGCACGGGATGCAATGTCTTGGCGAGCATACTTAGGAATAATACCTTAGGACTCCTTTTACTTTTTCACCCTTTAGCAAACAGATTAACAATTAACACAATAAAACACGAGGTTCCTGTAGAGTACTACAGATACTTAGGATGCTAGAACCTTCCCTAGGTATAACTAATCCCTGAACCTTAGATTCTCTAGCTTTGCATTGCATTGCATACTCATGGGTTATTTTGATATTTTTCCCTTCCCTTGGAAAAATTAAAGACCGGTGGTGAATAATGATTTGTGATTCAAGTTAATTAATAGCTTGATATCCAATTCTCACCGCGACAGAAATGGTGACTTCATTGGGGACTTAATCTCAGTATATCTTGAGGGTTCCCCCTAACTTGTTTATTTGTTTTTGTTGTATATCTATCTATCTACTTATCGGTATATAATGTTTCTGCTTTGGGTTGTTACTTTCGTGTGGTGAGATAAGTCCTACACCCATACTTGAGTGTACTTATGATAGGAAGGTGATATATTCAAGGAGGCTTATAGGGAGTTGATTTCCGACCAAGCTTATTTAAGAAATCACCACTCAATTGAGGCCCTCTTGAGAAAGTACTGTTGAACGAGTATTCGTGAAAGCGCTTACTATTTTTGACCTAGGAGCCTGTGATACTTGGAACCTTTAGTTACCCTTAACTTAACTTGGCCTTTCTTATGGCGTAGTGTGATGACTATGAGGGAGTAGTCCCAAAATAGTTTATACGCGATGCTACACTCAAAAGAGGTTCTCTTGAGAATAATATTAACTACCAAGTATTTGGGAAGTTGATAATATCCAAAAGATGGACTGATGACTTTGGGAACTTTTAGAACCCTTATTCTGCAGGTACATTGAACCCTTATTCCACGCCATTTGGGATGGGTAGACCATTACTCCAGGCTCGTTGACTTTCAAACCTAAGTCTTTGCCTGTTTGAATGTATATGTGTATATGTGGATCTATGTATACCTGTGTTTGAGCATACATCATGTTCATAAAAGTTTCATGGAATTCAAAGCTTTTGTTTACAACCATCATAGGTTTTACCATTGGATTATGACATTATACCCTATTTTCAATGAAATGATATTTTTAGTTATCAAAAGTATTGTCCACTTCGTGGTGTTTATAAATATAACCTTTGAGTTCCTTAAAACCCATCTGCATTTGCGCATTTGCATTCGTCATTAGCATTGCATTCTTTGCATCTCAGGTTCTCACTCTTGCTTTTTCCCTCAAATAGGAGGCAAGCTAATTCATCAGTACGATACTCGGGCCAGTTAAAGAAATAAAATGAAGAACATTGAGCAAGAAAACCATGAACTTCGTAAGGAGGTGACTACTTTGAGGGCTGGTGTGGAAAGACTCCATGCTTTAGTTGAAACTCTAGTTCCTACTCAAAATCAACCTTCTCCTCATATTTCTCAGACTCTGCTTCAAAGGATCGTGATTTTTGAAATCATTTCAATGCCCATTCTTGTGACTCCCATTAGTGCATCTAACAACTCTAATAAGCTTGTGGAAGGTTTACCCAAGGAGAAGGAACAAGCTGCTAATTCTATTTTACGATAGAAACATAGAGGATCTTGTAACAAAAGTAAACAACACGTGGATCAGTTTGACTCGATCCTAATGGTTTATTCTGAATTATATCCTGCTTTAGTACAGAAGAATATGAGGAAGGATATGAAGACTCAAGAAAGTTCTTTTCAAGCCGGTGGAACCAAGAGCATAGCTCATCAGGTTGTTTGTGTGTTTGCTTATATTTGTTGTTATTTCTTTGATTATAAAAGCATGATTTTCATCTATGAACTTGTTTGTTTGAATGATTAATGCAATAAATATGTTTGTCTTGAACAAATCCATTCTTATTCACTCAATAAATGCTTTTTCATGTTTTATAATGCCAGCTTTACCCAATCTCTTGCTTTGATAGAGAATTGGGAGGAGGATGACGAAATCAAAAATGTAAGATCTCTAGTCATATGCTTTTGAATAAAACCCGGCTGATGATGTAAGGCATTATTTCAAATCCCCAAACACTGGAGATATAAGGAAGATGATCCCTCTTTAACCCCTTTGAGCCTTGAAGTAGAAGTTTCCTTCATATAAAAATCCTAAATTTACCCTGGGGTAGGGTAGTCTTCAGTTAAATCTGATCGAGCACCCAGACTCTTAAAAAGGAGGAGTGAACATTCGAGAATCCATTTTATCTATTAGGAGGCTGAAATTCAAATCCACAATGATTATCCCTCGGCTATCTAAAGAATGGGGCAGCCACCATCCGTTCAAAAAGGTCAAAATAACTTAGAGTCACACGACTTGTTCATAAATCAAAAATAAAATGAAAAAACTAAAAGCCCGCTAAGTCAAAACCTATGAAGGGGACTTGGGAAAAATTGGGACATCCCGCTGGACTTCAAAGTCAAATTCAAAAGTCTCTATCCAGGAAAAAGTTAGGGAATGAAAAATGCAAAAAGCCAAAACAAAGGATTACAAGGAAATATCCTCAGTAAAGAACAAAGTCGTGTGATCAAACACCAAAAGAAAATAGGTGAGTGACTGTCATGTCCAAACCTTCTGTGGTTTCTCAACCATATCAAAATCCTCTTGAGAGATGGGTGCTCGTGTCAGGTTAACTGGATATTAGGATTGGAGAATATCATGAAGAATGGGTGGACACAAATAAACTTTGAGCCTTATATCCTTTGTTTCTTAAACTATGAACCAAACCACGATACAACCCATAAAAGACCTAATTTAAGCATGCTTTATTTTAAAAGCGTACTCGATGACATAAAATTTCTTGACTCCTATGAGCTATGCTTACTAGTGATTCAGTCACAGGTTATTGTGATATCTTTCTAATAAAAAAAAACTTCAAGACTATCATGTGTGTCGCATTAGCAGTTTCAGAATTAACATTTTTTTGCTTGCTAACATTGCTTGATATCATAGAAGCTTACATATGAACAACAATGATGAGCTCAACCTCTTGAGACTTGGAACTCTGTAGAAAATGGTGAATCATTTCAAATAGATGATCATATCCAGGGGCTTGTTTCCTAAAGACTATTCTGACCAGGGGAAAATTTGTTTCCAAGTTGTTGCTTTCACAGACTAACCATCCCTAGAGGGGAAGGTTTGAAGTTTCAGCTATACAGAATGTAGTAAATCTGGGGCAGTTACGTTAAGATTCGACAAATCTTTCTAAGAGTTAGAGGATATTGAAACATCTTGGATTCCAAGTTTTCTAAAAAATCCTCTTGGAATGACTTTCTTCTCATAAACTATGTAATCTTGGGGCATTTGAGAAATAAAGATTATTTTATCCATTAACAACAAATTTTATTCGAAATGGCGACCACCATGCAGTTCTTCATTGTAGAGCTACTTTATTCTCGTAACATTCTTCATCCATACCCCAAAGAGCTCTTGCTTCAAGTGGTGTGATGATTACCCATTAAGTCTCTACCATGGATAGTCATGAAAATCCCTTGGTGAATCTCCACTTCACGCAGTTATGGCATGTCTCGTGCAAGATTTCCCATATTGGTAACCTAAGCATACGCCAGTGAATTTCTTTGGCTTCAACCTTCCCAGTGAAGTGAATGTTATTTCACTCCTCAACAGACTTCTTACAACTTCAATCTTCCCTAGCAAAGTGGATGTTTATGTCATCCCTATAGTGTTTCAACTCTGATATCTGTAGCTACGACCTTGATCCGAGTTCCCATAATGAAGTGGATATTTATTTTATCCTCTGTGAGGCCTCAACTCTGGCATCTCCAATAATGACTTCCTTTCAGTCTACTTCAGTTCGTAGTGGATATTTATTTTATCCCCTATGAATTTTTTTTCGATCATGAGTTTGATCCTTTCCTAGTGAATCCTTCTCATCCCAACAGAGCAGCGAGATTCATCTTGAAAATCCCTTAAGTGAAGTCGTGATATAATATCCCCAAGTGGATTGCTCTCTTTTCCCCAGAGAAGTTTGAAGCCTTGAAACAAGATTGTGATTCTATGTGTGGCTTTCCATTCACCCTAGTGATGCTTTTATCTTGCGAAGATTGCCCGAGTATCCGTGTCGAGATGTTTATTTCATCTTCGGTTTACTTCTCCTTGTTTGTTTTGTCATGATAAGCATAACATAAGATAAATTCATTAATATGGATACATGGAATCTGTGCATTTTTCATTTTTCTGTTTGTTTGTTTGTTTGTTTACTTTGGTTGTGTTTATCCCCAAGTCACTTGGTTTGTCTTCCTCCAAGTAGAGTCATCAGCAGAAAGAGCACATCTTTTCTAATTCCCCACTGAGTTTGATTCTCGTGGAATATGGTTGCTTTAGTTTTCTTTTCCATTTTTGGATAAAGATAAACCCTAGTTGAGTTCATTCCTTAATGGGTAGAGTCTTTCTTGACTGTTTCTCTTCAGTTATTTCCTTAATTGAACTTTGGTCCCTGCAAATCACAATTTTGAGTCTCTCTAGGATTTTGAACCTAGATTGAGCGTGCATTTATTTTGCACTTTTTCCCCCCAGGAAGAATCTATTTAAGGATCACCGTTGAAGACAAAATATTTCCTCAGTGGCAGTGTTACAACTTTTTCTCTACAATTTATACCTAGACAACAAGTGGCGGCTCTCTATTTGAGCAACTTGTTTTGTTCTCCGGTTTTCTATTTGGATGACAAATGGCAGTTTCCTCAAGACAGTTTGTCTATCCCCAATGATTTTATCAACACTATCAACTTATCCTCCATCAAATGGCATATCTCCGGAAATCCATCAGAGAAGTTTGGTGAAGACTTTACAAGTGTTTCTCTTTATTTAAGAATTCCTGTCACCAGGTTTTATTTTCTTTGATGCAATTTCAATTAAAACAGTATTACTCCTCAGTGGTGTTCTCCCCAATGACTCCATTATTCAATTTGCTTTAATCAAATGGCATCTCTTTGAGAAGTTTGTTGAAGATTACACATGGTGTTTCTCTTTATTTGAGAAGACATGTTTCACAAATCAACCGTCATGCATCTCTTATGAAGATCCCCGATGATGTTTCTTGATCTCCAATAAGTTATGGATTCCCACTGAAGACGTAGATCTCCAGTGAAGTTCCAATCCCTTGTGAAGATAGTTTCCCACAAGGATTCATCTTTCCAAGAAGAAACTAAGACCCGTTCACGGTATACAACCTTGAAGCGAGGGGAGGTTTATTTTACCCTTTTCAAGTGGAACACTTGATTAAAGAAGAAATTGAGACCTTCTCACAGCATACAACCTTGAGACGCGGGGAGGTTTATTTTTACCATTTTCAAGTGGAATACTTGATCGAATAAGGAAATGAGACCCGTTCTTGGCATACAACCTTGAAATGAGGGGAGGTCTAGTGTTATCCTTTCAAGTGGAATACTTGATCAAAGAAGGAACTGAGACTCGTTCTTGGCATACAACTTTGAGATGAGGGTAGGTTTATTTTTACCCTTTTCAAGTGGAATACTTGATTAAATAAAGAATTGATACTCATTCACGACATACAACCTTGAGGTGAGGGAAGGTTTATTTTACCCTTTTCAAGTGGAATACTGGATTAAAGAAGAAACTGTGACCCGTTCATGGCATACAACCTTGAAGCGAGAGGAGGTTTATTTTACCTTTTTCAAGTAGAATACTTGATCAAAGAAGGAACTAAGACTCATTCTTGGCATACAACTTTGAGACTAGGATAGTTTTTTTTACCCTTTTCAAGTGGAATACTTGATTAAAGAAGGAAGTGATACTCGTTCACGGCATTCAACTTTGAGGCGAGGGGAGGTTTATTTTACCCTTTTCAAGTGGAATACTTGATTAAAGAAGAAACTGAGACCTATTCACGACATACAACCTTGAAGCGAGGGGAGGTTTATTTTACCCTTTTCAAGTGGAATACTTGATTAAAGAAGAAACTGAGACCCGTTAATGGCATACAACCTTGAAGCGAGGGGAGGTTTATTTTACCCTTTTAAAGTGGAATACTTGATTAAAGAAGAAACTGAGACATGTTCACAGTATACAACAGCCTTGAAGGTTGGGGAAGTTTATTTTATCTTTTATGGATCATTTAGTCAAAGAAGTAGTTGAATCAATTTTGCTCATGGAAGCTTAGTTTCAAGTTATTATCTTTTCTTAGGATATCATATGTTTGATAGTAGGTAATGTACTGCATCTTTTTGGTCAGATACCTTTGCTTAGGTTACTGCGTTTGGTGGTAAGTCATCTTTCCTTTTGTTTTTACCTTTGCTTAGGCTATTCTGATAGTAGGTAATTTGCGTTCCTTTATTTCAACTGGATACTTTTTCTTAGGCTACCATCTGTTGGTAATAGGTTATCCTTCCTTTCAAATTTATTGCTTATTGTTTAGGCTACCATATCCTTTGTGATAGGTAATATACCTCTTAATTCAACTTATAACGTAGAAACAGGAGTCGCCGCAATCAAAAATAAGCGCTTCCCTATGAACGTTTATTTCCCCCTTGGAACCTTGACCACAGTCAAGAAGTTCCTCTTCCTCCCTCTTTGAGGGGAATTACGATTACTCTGATTCCATCCCCTACCTCGGATACGTAGGCACAAGATGCGAGTCTTGGCGAGTAAACTTAGGACTAACCCCTTTAGGTCCTTCTCCTTAACCTTTAACCTTTAGCATTACCCTTAAGCAGATAACTATAGCAATAGCGCATTTAAAATAAGAGGTTCCTGTAGAGTACTACGGAAGTTTAGGATGCTAATACCTTCCATAAGCTTAACCAACCCCCGAACCTTAGATCTCTCCCCACATTGTGTTTACGATGCAAAATAGGTTTTCCCCTTTCTTTAACCTTTCCTTCGGATAAATCAAAGACCGGTTGTAAATGAATTAAGATTCAAGTTAATCAATAGCTTGACATCAAAATTTCACCGCAACACATACTTTCATCTTTATCATCATATCTGGGAACATGGTCGATGCATAAGGGATCCTAGGAAATTTTGGGGATCCAAAGTAGGTTTTTGATTGACTTTTCTACGCATCACGCTTTCCAAAGGAGATCGGATTTAATTTCAATCAAGTCAGACTAGGGAAAGATTGTGTTTACTGGTGGTCTCTTGCCGTAAGTTACCTTACATAAGAACGTCATTGGAGTTTGTCAAATGATTAAGATTTAACAAATTACCAAGCAAGCAAGAGATCATCATTTATTCTTTCTTCACGAAGATCGATTCAAAGTTGGATAAAATTTTAAATGGGGTTTCATTTAAGTTATCAAAGGTTTAAGTTTAAGGAGTTTAAGAAGTTAATTAATGCATTTAAGTTTCCAACGTACAAGATTGAAAGTGTTTGACCAAAGTTTATTCTTAATAGTCTGAGGGACGATGCCATTTTTCAAAGTACGGCCATTTCAAAGTCAACCCTAAGGAATGTAAGTTGTGTTTGTCAAGCATGTCTAAAACGGGAGGTTATCAATATACAACCTTTATGAGTGTTTAACCCGTGTTTCAATAAAAGGGGTCTGATTTCAAGCATGTCAAGCATGGTCAGTAATTTCAATAAAAGAAGGAGGACTGTGCTACATTAGTGTTTCAAGTGAGAGTCATTCCGCAAGAGCATTCATTAGCTTAGAATAATTGAAGACTATTACAAGGGATTTGATTCCAAGTTTATGTTTTTTTTTACAAAGGGAACATGCCTAAAAATGTATAATCACTTTCTCATGTTTTATTCCTACACTAAACCAAAAATTACAACATTTTGATTATGTTGTGATGCCGCCAACTTGCCGTCAATGATTATCGTGGCTCTTTGACAAGTTGTCATCATCCTGCAGCCGGTTCCCCGGTCGACATCCCGTAGCAAGTCGTCATTATCGACTCTTCATCAAAGTGAGCTTCATGTGGCAAGTCTCTTGCCTTCATTTCAAATTTCCTCACCACCATACCAAGGCCTGTTAAGAACATAGAAGAAAAAAGAGTTAAAATGGACAGAACTAAAGAACATTCTTTAGGTACAGGAAGCACGAATATGAATAATGAAGAATCCACATAACTGGTAAGCATTTAATAGCAGGAATGTGACCAAGCAAGTCTTCTGTCAAATTCACATTTACAACTGTCAGAAACAACAACCGCACCACACCTTCAAACTTCCGCCATGTTCGATCTTTCCATAATACTAAACCTCACTGTTAAACAGCATAACCAAAAATAACAATTAACTTCGCCGCCACGGTTCACCATCAACCTCGTCGTCACACCATACAACAACTTTATTCACGACATTGTTATTCAAGTTTAGAACACATCAACATAAGCAAGTTTAACAAAATTACATATTTCTATCACTCAAACCTCACATTCAGTTTTTCCAAGTAGTGAATGCCAACAACTTGAACTTACCAAATTAAAGTGTAGCTACTGATCCTGTGCTTTTCTGGAAGAGGGTAAGTTTGCCTAGGACATGCAATAATCACCTCTGCGAAGTATATCCATTGATATTAGGCCCAGCTCACCGGCTATACAGCTGAAACAGATGGACAACATGGGCAGATTCAAATTTCGTCAAAAAAGGAAGGCCAAAGCATGAATATTAAGAGACGAGCTACTTACACCTGTAGCACCCCAGAATTTGCCTTTCGTTTTTACTGTAACTGGCTTTTGTTTCTTTGCATTTTGCATTTTTCGCATTGCATAACATTCGTTCTCGAGGCATGGGATCAAGGCGTTCCTGTGGCTCAGGTTCATTTCGGAGCAAAAGACTGAACAGCAAACTGCAAGCAGCAAAGGCTCAGGCATTTATTTTGCCCAACAATCGAGCGATCGATTTTATTCTGTTTTGCAGGTTAATTTTAGATCAGGATCAGCACTTAGGCTCATAACAAGCGTTTTCATAGTGATAACGTTCAAAAATGAGGTTCAGCAGCTAAACAGAGTTCCAGACAATTGAAACAGGGCAAATGGATAGATTTCCCTTCAAAAGGCGCCAAAATTCAAAATTTGAAGGTGTTAATCGATTAACCTATACGGTTAATCGATTAACCAAAGGAAAATTAGCCCAGATTCAAAGTTTCAGAGGCGTTAACCGATTAACCTATATGGTTAACCGGTTAACCATAACAGATTTTGCCCTGTACGTGATTTTGCAAGCCAATTGCACTTGGGGTCCAATTTTGATCACCTTGGAATTCAAATTTTCATTTGGGAAGGATCTAGAACATCTTTAAATTTCAGATTTCCCTCCAAATGCCCACTCCTCATCCTAAACCTTGATTTCCAATCCAAATTCCCAAACCTAGCTTTGGATCCCAACCTAATTGGTATTTAAGTGATCCACTCCAAACCAACACATTCTAACCTTCATTTTTCACTCTCACTTAAGATTTGATCTCAATTCTCTCTCAAATTCTCTCAACTTTTCCATTTCCAAAACTCACTCAAGCTCTTTTTCATTGGAATTCTTGATTCTTCATTGGGATCAATGGATTCTTGATCATAAACATCCATTTACCATCATCGTTGGATCAATTTTCATCTTCAACTTTCGTGCAAGCTTGGATCTGAATCTGGAGTTGGATCTAGAAGTGATTATTTGAAGCTTTTTGACTCAAATTTGGTGGATCTTCATTCATACAACAACAATTATTGTGGATCTTGAAGTTTTCCGGATTTCTAGCATTTGATCTGCTCAAGTTCAGTTGATCAACATTTGCGGAAGCAAATCTCCGCTTCGAAGGTTGGAATTCTCGATCCGATTTAACTTTTGAGCTTAGCATGCTAATCTTCATATTCGATTGAATTTTGTTGATTTCGATTCGTTCGAATAGTGATGTTGTTGTGTAATTGTGTATCCATGTCGTTGGATCTCTGTTTTCTGTTGTTAATTTCGTGCTTAATTGATAAGTTGATCTGTTGGAACCTTGGATAAGCTGTTTTGGTGCTAGAAGTGATTTTTTGTTGCTGTTTTTAGCTTCTGGTGCAGTGTTAACCGGTTAACCTATATGGTTAATCGGTTAACCATTTCAAACTTTCAAAATTTTTTCAAACGTTAACAGTGTTAATCGGTTAACGCATATGGTTAACCGATTAACCTGTTCAAAATTCCATATTTTCTGAACTTTTCAAGGTGTTAACCTATTAACCCCAGGGGTTAACCGATTAACACTGTGCCAGAATGTCATATTTGTTGTTTTGCTTGCTTGTGTGCATACCGTTTCGATTCGAATCATCATAGATCAGTGTGGTGCATTAGGATTGAAATATTTTGGATATTTGTCACTGTTTGTGGTTGATGAATCATGATTTTGTTGACATGTATGTTCATTCTTTCATTTGTTTGCATGCTTGTGTATGTGGTTCGAAGTGAGCATTTGTTTGCATGTTTAGTTGCTTTCATCTCATATTTTTCTCCACATGTTTGCATGATTTTTGCATCGCTGTTGAGGTCGAGACGCGCATGTGGCGGCTGCTGCCCCACACATTTTTTCCTCCCTCCCACCATTCTAAGTGCGCATTTTCATGTTTGCATTTTCTACTTGTGATTGATCCTTCCTTTGTTCTTCTTGTGCTTTTTGCCATGATCCTCATAGGATTCCTAGTCCCTCCGCTTAGGATGGGAGTAGGAGAGACATTAGGTGTTCAATCCAAGCATGTTAACATTAGGGTAGATGTTTCCCCTTTTCATCCAAACCTTAGGACCACTTTGCATGACAAGGTTAGGGCCGAGTTTCCCTTAGACCTTTTGTGCGTCTTCTCTCTTTCTCATCTCATAACAATTCTAATCCATCTAATAAAGGCGATAAACATTGTGCGCTACGAGCCTTAAGCTACATGGGGAATGATGAGTGAGGGGTCTCCTTTCGCTTATCTAGAGTGTTTTGTATGCGTCCCGTTTGGGGGCGATATACGACGCATTCGCCTCCATGTCATAGTCTTTAGTGCAACGTGAATAAAAAACCGAATTAATTCACTCCACTAAAAAACACAAAACAAAATTCAAACCTTTTTCCTTCGGGATTAATCAGAAACCTTTTTTTCCAGAAAAGACTGTTGTTAAGCTTCGGTTCTACCGCAAACAGGCTTCGTCCCTAACTGCGGGAACGGATGTTTAACCCTACTCGGTTAAAACACTTAATCAACTTGTGGTTTCGTGTCAGCCCGAACTACGTTTGCTCTGATCTTTCATACCAGATGAAAGTACATAGGCACAAGACGCGATGTCTTGGCGAGCAACCTTCCCCCTTTCTCTGACTTTTATACGATCTTTAAAAGTTTAAACTATTTGCATAACAAAAATATGAAGGAAAGGAACAAAATCTCATTAAGAAATGCAACAGAGGTTCATTACAACACAATTCAGGGACACCCCCGTAGTAATGGTAAGAAATACCAATTTTTCTTTTCAATTTTTTTGTGTGAAAAAAATCTATTTATAGGATGAGGATTGCCTCCAATTATAAGCATAGGTTCAAGATATATATTGTGATGTGAGACTCTTAACATACTTTCTAGGATTCAAGATTGAACATCTGAAGTATAAAAGTCAATGGTAGATAACCCGATAGCGCAAATCTAATAGCAAGTGACTCACCAAATCTTAAACAAAATTTTGATGAAATAATAAAAAATGTGGTGCTTTTGACCTAATTCATCCCTACAAAACTAATTTGTAGAGTGAAAATTGTGTCAACCAAAACTATAGTGTTATTAAACAAAGCGTCATTTTCTATAATTGTAGCGGTTTCACAATAGATAGAATTAATAATCAATTTTTTATTTTTTATAATTAAAAATAATAGATATAATTTAAAATATTGACTTAATCAACCATCTTGCGATTTGATCAACTATCTATCCACCCAACCATTAAGTTTTTTTAGAAAGTAATTTACCATTAATTGAGTGACCACACAATTTTGAAGAATAAAAATAGAAATCAAAATAATTAGATCGTAATTATATATTAATTAACTAATTTGTACAAGTTTGTACTATGAATTAAGATATGCAAACGTTATTAAATTTGCATTTTAGATTTGGTGTTTGAAGCTAATGTATTTAATATTATTGTATTTGACTTTACCTAAAAAATAGACTTGCTTTATAAATAATTTGTATTTAAAAATCTTTTTTTGTCTATAGTTTGGGCTTCTTTTTCGCTCTTATCATTAAATGAATCAAGTTTAAGATTTCTATACCTATTTTTGCTCTTATCATTAAATGAATCAAGTTTAAGATTTAATTCTTTTCTATACCTATTTTTGCGTTAAAGATTGGATCTTATCATTAAATAATCAATTTTCAAGGCTTTTACTTTGACTATATAAATAACATACATTGTTTTAGCAACTAAACTAATTCCACAAATACTAAGATTTTGTTCTCTCAAGCTTCATCCATGGAACACAACTTTTCTCTAAATATGTTTTCTACAGCTCCACATGATTATCCTTCAAACGGTGATATTTACATTCATTTTCATTTGATCAATGTAAATTGGCCTTCTCAAATTAATGTTACAAATTCAATTGATGATTTTACAACCACGGTCAATCAAAACTTTTGGATTTCTAGTTACAACTTATGCAACAGTAATCACTCCTTATACCCCTATTTTTCTCGTCTGCCTATTCCACATTCTATATTAGATACCATTGGTGATGGTGTTAGGCAAATGCTCAAATGTCACAATCTATCGGAGATGCATGTGGTGCTTCGTTTGACGACATGGCCGATTCAAGTGAATAATGTTATGGCTCAAGAATGTCATCCACATGTGTGCGCGGCATCTCAACTTGTTGTGGATCGACTAGCAGAAGTTACAACATCTCACATTTCTGATTATGCTGCACAACAGTGTTCAATTTGTTTGGAAGAGCTCTCAAATGAATTTAAGCCAAAACTTGTCAAGACAAAGTGCTCGCATATTTTTCATAAAGATTGCATTTTTCGGTGGTTCAAAAACTGTAACATTAATCAATTGGCTTTCTCGTGTCCATTATGTCGTTGTAATTGTCAAATCATTTGAATAATATTAAGTTGACATTGTTTTCTATGTTATGCTTTTCTTATTAAAATTATATTTGATTTTATATGATTTATTTTACCTCTTATTAATAACATGTCATAAAAAAAAATGGAGTAATGTAGAAGTCATGAAAATTACAAACATAATTGGACATCTTACCTATTACATTCCACTTCCAAAACTAACATTGTGATGAATATATTTACGTTACAAACATCATTTTATAACTTTCGCACGAGTATTGGTCAGGGATACGTATTTATTTATAAACATTTTGGGTGCTAACACCTTCCCATACAAATCCTAGGACAGGTGCTAAGTTTAACAGAAAATCTAAATTGAACTCCACCGACTAAAAAAACTTTGTAAAGCAACCAACAACTTGGAAATTGACAAGGCTGTAAAGTAAAGGGCACAATTCTTAAAGCGTCGAAAGTAAAAGGCAAGATGTAAAAGAAAGACTTTGAAAATAAAGACAATGATGTAAAGGCTTGAATTTGATAAAAATGCAAGAAAGTAAGTGTGTAAGACGTTGAAAGTAAAGGTAACAATATAAAAGATTTGAACTTGATAAAAGTGCAAGAAAATAAGTGCAAAGACAAATATTTAGAAAAATGCAAGAAAGTAACATTCGAAAGCAATTTAAAAAGACTTTTAAATAGCAAGTTAAAATAAAATGCAGAAGAAAATCAACTGAATGTAAAGATTAAAGCTAAAGTTTCAAGGAAGAATAGGTAAATACGAAAGATAAAGTTTAGAAAAAAGGCATTTAAACGTGAAAGATAAAGTTTAAAGGAGAACATGCAAGATAAACTGCGGAATAAACAACAACATGTAAATCATAAAGATACATAAATTGCTCTGATGAAAAAAAATGGTGTTGCATCACGTACATTCTCTCGAACTCGTTTCTCTACACGCGGGTACTTTGAGTAATTTGGAGTAACTTGTACAGGACAAATGAACACCCTTATTCTATGGAAATAACCCCTATTTATAATGTTAGAAAATAACTACTAAGTGACGGTTGTTGCTTCAAAACGTGTCTTTTGGCGCTTTTTCTTGACTTTAATCGTTCCTACGTTCGCCAACTGCTCTTTTGAAATTCAAATATTAGGAATTTCCCTCTAGCCTTAGTGGTAACTGCAGCGTGCTTCTTTCAGCATTCTCACGGTCGAAGGACCTTCCAACACTTAGCAATTTTCCCAGAGGTTTTCACAACCTCTCTTGGACTCAGGCTTCACCAAAACTGGGCGAAGCCTTCTTATGCTTAAAAATAATTCTTTAACTTGAGATGACTCTAATTTTGCTGGCGTCGAAAATGAGAGCCAACACATAACCAACCCCCTTACCCATTCTCTGTTTGTTCTTGTTTTAGAACTTGTTTATGTTTTGTTCGCTCTTTTTCCTTTCCTTTTAGATAAAATAAAAGTGCAGTGGCGACTCTTGCATTTTGAGTTAAGTTATGTCATATCCTAGTTTTGACCCTGAGATTCTGTTTTTACGTTTCGCATCGTCTGTATAGCATATCACGCATTTTATCATGCATAATATCCAATTTATCAGCTGGAATAAACATGTTGAAATTGCAGCCGGATTTATCAAATAAAAATCAACTGTGTGTGTCGCTTGCGCGAAAATAAGGTGCCGGCAAAACAGAGGAGTCGCCACCTTTCGTTATTTATCCCTCAGAGCGGGAAAGGAAACGATCGGAGAAACCTGACGAAAAAAAGGGTAAGACAAGGTCGTCGCAACCATTGTCTGGATTCGGGAGTCGGTTACGCAAGGGGAAGGTATTAGCACCCCTCACGTCCGTCGTACTCGACGGGATCCTCGCTTGTTTGTTTACTTGGACGGGTTGGTTATAATCTATCTACCTATCAAAGCTGGCTGAAAAAGAAAAGAAAAATGACTCGGCAAAGCATCGCGCTTTATGCCTACGTATTCCCGTCTGGAACGAGAAATCAGAGTCAACGTAGTTCGGCTAACTACAGGTTATGGGGGAAAGGTTGCTCGCTAGGATATCGCATCCTATGCCTACGTACTTTCATCTGGTATGAAAGATCAGAGCAAACGTAGTTCGGGAAACTACGGGTTATCTCCTAAAAGAAGTGTTTTTTATTGTGTTCGCGATTTCGACCGCACTAGAGACTATGACCTGAGAGTGAATGCGTCGCATGTCACCCAAAGGGTACCATACTAAACATCCAGACTGTGGAAAAGAAACTCTCCCACAATCCTTTCTCAGATAGCTTAAGGCTCGTAACGTACGAAAGAAATCATTCACGATTACTGTATCTTAAACTGTTTCGAGACGAGAAGAGAACAGGCCCAACTAGGAGGGAGACTATCAAGTCCTACTGTTATCATGCCACGGATTCATCCTATGGTTGAGATTTGAACAGGGAACTCCTAGATGTTGTCATGCATAGGTTTCAACCTAAAAGTCTATCATCAAATCCTCATCAGAGGAAATGAGAGTCCTAAGGGATCATGTCAATGATACACCAAAACAGACAAAAGCATCAGCTCTAACAGTAAAATGCATGCAATGCAAGTGAGGGAGGAAATGTGTGTGGGGCTTCAGCCTCCACAAGCTCGTCTCGACCTCAAGCCAGTCATGAAATAACAGTAATCATACTGAAATAAACAACATGCTATCCAGCAAAACAGTAAACTGTAATCATACAGACAGAAAATGACATCATGCTATCAAGCAAAATAAACACATGGGCAAGGGAGCTGGGCTCTACCGAATACCCGCAAGCAAAGCCAAGCAATAACAATACAATCAGATGCACTCATGCTCTTAGACTGAACTTATTCTAAATGGGCTTAGTCTAATGCAACAGACAAATCAGACAAAACACACAATACATCAAAGAAAACAGAAGAAAGTCTCAGCTCCTCCAGCAGCAACCCAGTCTTCAGACTTCAGAGATCACTTGCTTTCCAGGTATCAACCCTACAACATGAGTATCAACTCATCTTCTCCCTTGAGCTTCAGCTCCTTTGATCAGCTTTACCTTCAGGCTTCACTATCTCCAGGGACCTTCAGGCATCCACTTGGTCTTCACAGAGTCTTCAGACTTCAATAATCTTCAAGGAATCATCCTTTTCAAGGCCTTAGCTTCTATCTTCAATGGCTCAAATGCTCCAGCAAACAAGATTCAGTCAACAAGATGAGGTGGGGGTGTTACAGTACTCACTGACTTCCAAAGGATGCCATTGAGGACTTAACATCAAAGGAAAGGCTCTCTCAAAGTTCTACCTTATGGGGCAAGGTCACTAATCCCTCCAAAGGAGAGAGGTGAATACCCTTAAGGGACTCTATGTCACAGAGAAGAAAGGAGGTGAACAAGACACTCCTTGTTTATTGAACAAAATACTCTATCTAGGGCTCTGCCTATGCACCTATAAGCCTATAAACAAAACAACAAAAAGCTAAACTAAGCTCCTCTTCAAGGTCTTCAAATCTTCAAGGATGATTCACAAGCTCTCCACAAGGTCTTCACATGATGCCCAAGCTCCTCAAGCCAACAACAACTCCAAAGCAAGGCAAAACAAAACTAAACTAGCCCTAAAGGCCACACAAACAACATTCAATTCAAAAATCAATGAAAAATACTAAAATACCATACAAATTCCTAATATAAATTCTAGGGGATCCTATTTAACTACCCTTAAGTCCCATATATTCCCCATACACTAATTTGTCCTAAAAACCCCAAAAATAAAATGTTGAAGTTCAAGTACACAACCTAAAACCCTAATTAGAGCACCTAAATGTCTAACTATCAAACTACATCAAATTTAATTTCTAAAATCAAGAGATAAATCCTACATGAAACTAGGGTTCAATATCTAATCACACAAAAAAGAATGAATTAAAAAACCTAAGGGAAGGTCCTAAAACAATTCTTGCAAGATAAGGTACAAACTAAAAGAAATAAAATACCCTATTTAAAAGAAAATACCACCATTAATTCCACATTAAAAATAAAATTTCATTTTTATTTTTATATTTTTCTACACAAAATTATCTAAACCTAGAAAAAAGAATGAGAAAAAAATCATCATTTATCATTTTTTAATGAATTTTATAAGATGGCTAAAACATTAAAAGAAATAAAAATAATATAAAAGGGAGGGGGGTGGCAATAGAAGGAAAGGATAGTTGATTTCAATTGGGCTGAATCAAGGGGGGTGCGCGTAGCACATTGGGCCCAGGATCAGTCACTAAACCAAACGACTGCGTTTGGCTAAGTGATACGCTGCGTTCCGCCAGTTCAGAATTCCCTCCACTTTGAATTCAAACCATGGCCGTTGGATTATGAGAATAAGTCAAGAATCTGGACCCATCTGACGGCTGGAGTTCATCTTCTCCAAACAAACCCTAGGGTTTTCAGAAAACCCTAATTTCGAACCAGAACTTCCACTCGATCGTTCTCACTGATGGCTGGGTGAAATCAAGAGATTCTAAAAGCAATCTTGCTCTACCAATTGCCCTGAACACAATGATATCAATATTTGGCCATGAAACCTCCTGAATCACTCTAACAGAAAGCACGAAGGTTGGGGTTCCACCATAATTCTCTGCTATCAACCTTAACCAAACTTCAATCTAATGATATAAATCTGTTCCACATGTTACCCTAGCCATTCTAAACCACCTCATATCCATTAATACACATTAACCCGCATGCTATCAATCTTGCAAAAAATGGTACCCTGCCACGAAACCTCATGGATCCTTCCCTAATTCTCAGAAAACATTCCTCTAACCTAGCATGTTGATCTTACACCTAAGATTCTAACAGAATGCTCATAATTAAGGACTTCTAGATCAAGATACCAACCTGTTAAGCTTCAATGGTGAGGGGTGTTAGGACTTGATTCAGCACTTGAAACCTTCTCTAAATCTTCCTCCAATAATGGACACCTTTCTGTTTGCAAGAGTTGAGGTGAATGAAGCTTGTGGAAGAAGGAATTGCACCTTACTTGATCTTGAAGAAATCCAACAATGGCACTTTCTCTCTCACTCTCTCCACTGAACTCAACAACTTTTCACCAACCTCTGAACTCTCTTCATGGCCCTCTTTAAATAGCAAGTGATGGAAGGGGCTAGAATCATCTAGATCTTCCTAGAAAGTATTGAAAATATCACCACATGAGAACTTGAAATATCATGATATCTTCTTTCATACCTTGCCAAAATCCCTTGAATATGTCTTTACATGAGATATTAAGTGTGTATGAAGGAAATCAGCCCTTACATTTGGCTTGTGTAAGGTTTTTCAACATTGCCTTATAATGCAAGTAATAGATTTACAAAGAAAGTCCCTTTTTTAGACCTCAAATGAAAAATCTATTTGAACCAAAGTTCTCAAAATAATGTTTCCAATCAAAATGATATATTGGATGACCTATTTTGGATTCCTAGATCTTCCAAACCAATTTTCAAATTCAACTTTTCAAACTTATATGCCATTTTTAGTTCATTTTTGACCAATCATGTAACTTCATGCTATGAGCTTTTCCAACAATTTGTAGCCTTCTTTCTTTCTAGACTTAAAATCACATTTTGAGCAACTTTCATGTTTTGAGTTTTTCCATTTGAGGCTTGGAAATAGGAGTTTTAGGCATTGGCTAAAATGACCTATAACTAACAAATGACCAAAATACCCCTGTCTTGTTCAAACCATAAGTTGAGTTCCACAAATCCTATCAAGGACTTCTACCACTCAAATTAAAGCTAAGAAGATGCACTCCAACATTCATGTTGACCAAGAGATCATAGGAATCATCCTACTAGGGCAAAAGTTGTCTGCAAGTTGGGTGACTTTCAAGGACCCAGATTCACACACCTCAGCTGACCTGTAATTCGTCAAAACCATAACTTGAGCTCTGCAACTCCTATCAAGGACTTCCACCACTCAAATTAAAGCTTAGAACAAGCTCTACAACATTCATGTTGTGGGGAAGATGAGATATCAATCACATCTAGAGCTAAAACTGCCTGGAAGATAGGGATCAAATTAGGGTTTTTTCACTGACAATCCTCAGAAACCCTAACTCAAAACTTCTCAAACTCTTCAATCATGATGAGTTGGTCTAGGAATCATCCTTATAACATCTCTATGCATCATTCCATGATCTCATAGCCCTTGGATTAGGTCTCAACCTTCTCCAAACTTTCAGTTATCCTAGGGTTGACCCAGTCAAAACCCTAATTCTACCATTCATGGTTGAATCTTCTGAATTCTTACCTAATGACCTCTCTAGGCTTCATGATGGCTATCAAGACATCTCATAGGCTTTCTCAAAACATCTAGTACATTCTCAAAGTCTCAGAATCATCTGAGGGGCACCCACAACTCTCAAGCTATGAAGCACACAATCCTGGTTTCACTCACTCCTCTGAGGATCTCTTGAACTTTCTGATGAAAGTATCAACTCTCAAACACTAGATGGATAAATAATTGTTGGTCAAATTTTGGGGTGCAACAGCTGCCCCTATTCAAACGGCTTGAACCTGACTGGGTGAGAAGCAAACGGCTCTCAACCAATCAAGGTGCGAGACGATTGAATACCGGTAAACCCGAAAATTTGCCAACTGCACGAGCACACGGTACTCTGCGGGGAACAAATCTTCGAATATTGCAATGCTAGCTGCACGGCCGCTAGCTGGAGAGATACTGATCTGACATCGCCGCCAGTTATCCTTGCTAACTTCTTCTGATATTGCCTTCAGACAACCACATCACCCAACATCGCCGTTGGAAGACTAAACCACCTGACATTATCGTCAAACAAGATTCTGAGGAACGCCTAACATCGCCGCTGGAACACCAAATCATCTGACATCGCCGTCAAGAACAACCATAACTCGGGGAAACAAGCGCCCAACATCGCCGCCGGAGACCTAAACCTGAATCACCAAAATATCCAACATCGCCGCTGGAGAAAATACAACACTGAACAAAATACCCCGCATCGCCGCTGGAGAGAATACAACACTGAACAAAATACCCCGCATCGCCGCTGGAGAAAATACATCTCTAAATAAAGTACCCCGCATCGCCGCTGGAGAACTAAAGGATCTGCGTCACCTAACATCGCCGTCGGAAGACTAGATCACCTTGACATGCCCAACATCGCCGCTGGAAAACTGAATCTGACATCGCCGTCGAAAACAAACATCCTCTTAGAGACACTCGACATCGCCGTCGTACAAACATCATCTTTACTGGGGATTTAAAGAGTCTGACCTCGCCGTCAAACAAACATAATTTGACCTTGCCGTCCAAACGTTCAACCACGCCGTCGAACAAACATCCAACCTCGCCGCCGGACAAATGATGATCTGACATCGCCGTCAAATCCAAACGTTCAACCTCGCCGTCGAACAAACATCCAACCTCGCCGCCGGACAACTGATGATCTAACCTCGCCGTCAAATCCAAACGTTCAACCTCGCTGTCGAACAAACATCCAACCTCGCCGCCGGACAAATGATGATCTGACCTCGCCGCCAAATCCAAACGTTCAACCTCGCCGTCGAACAAACATCCAACCTCGCCGCCGGACAAATGATGATCTGACCTCGCCGCCAAATCCAAACATTCAACCTCGCCGTCGAACAAACATCCAACCTCGCCACCGGACAAATGATGATCTGACCTCGCCGCCAAATCCAAACATTCAACCTCGCCGTCGAACAAACATCCAACCTCGCCGCCGGACAAATGATGATCTAACCTCGCCGTCAAATCCAAACGTTCAACCTCGCCGTCGAACAAACATCCAACCTCGCCGCCGGACAAATGATGATCTGACCTCGCCGCCAAATCCAAACGTTCAACCTCGCCGTCGAACAAACATCCAACCTCGCCGCCGGACAACTGATGATCTAACCTCGCCGTCAAATCCAAACGTTCAACCTCGCCGTCGAACAAACATCCAACCTCGCCGCCGGACAAATGATGATCTGACCTCGCCGCCAAATCCAAACGTTCAACCTCGCCGTCGAACAAACATCCAACCTCGCCGCCGGACAAATGATGATCTGACCTCGCCGCCAAATCCAAACATTCAACCTCGCCGTCGAACAAACATCCAACCTCGCCGCCGGACAAATGATGATCTGACCTCGCCGCCAAATCCAAACATTCAACCTCGCCGTCGAACAAACATCCAACCTCGCCGCCGGACAAATGATGATCTAACCTCGCCGTCAAATCCAAACGTTCAACCTCGCCGTCGAACAAACATCCAACCTCGCCGCCGGACAAATGATGATCTGACCTCGTCGCCAAATCCAAACGTTCAACCTCGCCGTCGAACAAACATCCAACCTCGCCGCCGGACAAATGATGATCTGACCTCGCCGCCAAATCCAAACGTTCAACCTCGCCGTCGAACAAACATCCAACCTCGCCGCCGGACAAATGATGATCTGACCTCGCCGCCAAATCCAAACGTTCAACCTCGCCGTCGAACAAACATCCAACCTCGCCGCCGGACAAATGATGATCTGACCTCGCCGCCAAATCCAAACGTTCAACCTCGCCGTCGAACAAACATCCAACCTCGCCGCCGGACAACTGATGATCTAACCTCGCCGTCAAATCCAAACGTTCAACCTCGCCGTCGAACAAACATCCAACCTCGCCGCCGGACAAATGATGATCTGACCTCGCCGCCAAATCCAAACGTTCAACCTCGCCGTCGAACAAACATCCAACCTCGCCGCCGGACAAATGATGATCTGACCTCGCCGCCAAATCCAAACATTCAACCTCGCCGTCGAACAAACATCCAACCTCGCCGCCGGACAAATGATGATTTGACCTCGCCGCCAAATCCAAACATTCAACCTCGCCGTCGAACAAACATCCAACCTCGCCACCGGACAAATGATGATCTAACCTCGCCGTCAAATCCAAACGTTCAACCTCGCCGCCGGACAAATGATGATCTGACCTCGCCGCCAAATCCAAACGTTCAACCTTGCCGTCGAACAAACATCCAACCTCGCCGCCGGACAAATGATGATCTGACCTCGCCGCCAAATCCAAACATTCAACCTCGCCGTCGAACAAACATCCAACCTCGCCGCCGGACAAATGATGATCTGACCTCGCCGCCAAATCCAAACGTTCAACCTCGCCGTCGAACAAACATCCAACCTCGCCGCCGGACAAAACATAATCTGACCTCGCCGTCAAATCCAAACGTTCAACCTCTGACCTGGGGGTTCACCCCCCGGTAAAGGGAACAAAAAGGTACACTTGCGTATTTGAAACTACTCCGCTGGGAATGAGAGACTTAACCGAGCACACTCTGATCTGGGGTTCACCCTCAGAACCATAACGAACATCGGAATACTACTGCACACTGACCCACTGTAGAACCTCAACATCAGAACTATATGACACCCTGGCCCCTGGCCACTTCCAGCTTCAGCTAGAAAAGATCTTCAAGTACTTCTGAATATGAATGAAACCCTGGCCCCTGGCCACTCCAGATCCGCTGGAGAATCTTCAAGTATTTCTGAAGATAGATGAAACCCTGCCCGTCGGCCATTCCAGCTTCAGCTAGAAAGAACATCCTTGGCCTTCAAGGATGTAAACTTTGCCCGTCGGCAACTCTGCAGGAGGCATCTTAGACTTCAGTCTAAAGCAATGGTCCTTGACCTTCAAGGATACATGGATATGCCTTCAGGCAACTCCGCCTCTGCTATAGAGCATCCGTGACTTCAGTCAGGGATATACTTCGGCCTTCAGTCCGAAAAATGAATCCTAGGTCATTCGTGACCTTGGGGATAACCTTGCCTTCAGGCACCTTCGCTTCAGCTTGGGAAATCTATGACTTCAGTCAGAGAAATGGTATCCTGAGCCATTCATGACTCTACGGGGATTCCAACACTTTGCCCTCAGGCAAAACTCCGCTTCAGCTGGAGAAACATCTTCGACTTCAATCAGAAGAAAAACTATCCACTTGATCGCAATCAATCATCTCCTCAGGACAACTGACTTGGTCTTCAGACCAACACGGATCATCTTGAATACAAAAATTTGGAACCTTGTTTTCAGCCACACGTTGATTCATCAACAAGAACATCTGAGCTCACAGGAACCTTCTGATACCGCCTTCAGGCGTTTACGCAGTCAATCTTCAGATTAGACAACACTGTTGGAGCAGACATATCACGCTGCTAAGGACTTCAAGAATCATCTTGAACAAACAAATCCGTCAGGCACCTTCAAGAATCATCTTGAACCGATAACCATTCTGGAGACTTTATTCTGCGGGGTATTCCAGGAACCTTCCTGGGCAACTCTTGCTGGGAACGCTACTGGGGAGCTCAAGTATCACCCTGAGCAAACCAATCGGGAACCTGCGTTGAAGTCTTAAGAATCATCTTAAGCAAACGGCCCTGCTGAGGAATTCTAGAATCATCTCGAACTGAAGACTTCGCTGGGGATCTCAAAAATCATCTTGAGCGAGCGACCGTGGGGATTACACCGGGGTCTTGGGAATCATCTCAAGAAATCGACCTCGTTGGAGAGAATGTCAGGAATCCTCCTGAGCAATTGATCCTTCGGCTGAAAACCTGTAAGGCAAGAATAACAATGACCTAGATCATGCTCATGATGCGTATGCTTCTGCGCCATGCTCCACACGGTGGAAATGCTATGCGTTTATGATAAATGCTGTGCAGTCATGCACTATGTCATGCAATGTTAAATGCTATGCCGTGTTAAATGCTATGCAGTCATGCACAATGATGCGATCCCGTTAGCAAAATAAATGCCGAGGGGGAATTCTCCTGTCAAGGAGAAAGAACTACTCCGATAGAGGAATCATCCTGCTGAGGAGAACGTGGACACGCCAATATCAATCAGGCTCTGTCTGGGGAACTGATCTTCCGCTGACTGCTGCATGGAAAACAACTTCAGCTGGTTTCTGCAGGGGACGAAGCTCTACGAGAACCCGAACCTGCTGAAGGAAAACGATGTCAATCGCGGGAATAAACTGCGTGGCCGTCATGGCTACTTTTCTGGGGATGACAACTCTGTGGGGAGACAGCCTCAGCTGCTCCACACTCCGCTGGGGAAAGATCAATCATGATCTGATCAACTCAAGGACTCGGCCCTCCTGGACATCTGCAAACTCGGCTGAGGAAGGAGAAGTCATTCTGCTTCGCTGGAGAGAGTGCGACTCCGGGGAAATACAGCATCAGCTGCCCCATGCTCTGCTAGGAAACCACTCATGGTCCCAACTGCTTCCAAGGATTCTGCTTTTCTGCGGACTCAGCCGGGGAGAGAACTCATTCTACTTCACTGGAGAGTACGACTCTGGTGCGGAATTTCAATTTCGCTGGGGAAGAAAGAATCATCTGACTTCGGGGGAGAGTACAACTCTGCAGGGGAATACAATATCAGCCGTTCCAATACTCTACTGGGGAAGAGGGAATCGTCCAACTTCAGGAGAGAGCATGACTCTGGTGGGGAATCTCGATTCCGCTAGAGACTTTACTGGGGAAACACGAGCTCCGGCACCCGAACACTTCTATGAAATCTGCACTTGTGACCCGGTGCTGGGGAAGACATCATTCTTCGGTGCTTGGCTCAGCTGATGAGGTGACGCTCCTTCAAGATGCGTCTGCTTGGGGAAGAGAATCATCTCTGCGCGGGGAGACATATCAATGCTTACTATTCTGCGCTCAGACTCTGCAAAGGAGAGACTACTGAACTCCGCTGGAGAAGGAGGGCTCGCACGGCATATCCTACACCTGCAACAACACAAACACACAAGACAAGATTCCCTCCTCAAAGGGTTCTATCCAGGTTATTATCTCGTGACAATATTCAGTTAATCAATTGTTTCAACAATCAATGGGCCTAGGCCCGCAAGTTTATGTATGCGCATTTTATCAAAAAAACATCGGCGTTTTCATTCGCAAACAAAACAGATAAATGCTAAACAGGAAAGTAGAATTGCTGAATAATGTGCATTTTATTGATGATGAACCCCTGAATGGGCAAAAATGTTTTACAACAGAGGCAAACTCCTGGGATGAGGAAGTCGCACGAAAAAGAAAACATAAATATACATCAGTATATACAAATGTTGGCAATCGAGGCGTAGACGAACACCATGAGTTGATCCCTCTAAGACCCACTCGACTTTGATACCTCTCCGACGCTTCAGCTTTGGAAGAGATTGATTCAGATAAACGGCCCTCAGGTCTTCCGAACCACTAAACAATGAAAGTCCATACGCGGAACGCAGTCATTTGCTTATTCAAATCCCTAACTTTTGCGTGAACCGCCCTTTCGGGTTTTCAGTTCACCGGGATACCCTTTTTTTGCCGAAGCCGCCCAGTGTAGGTTTTCGACTTCGCGGGTGTACATTTTTTCAATATATCCCTAATTTTTGCCCGAACCTTTTATTCTGTTTTTGGTTCGCCGGGATGCCCCTTTTTTGCCTGGACTCTTTCTTTTTTGTCCAGCGGGTCTCTTTCAAGCAAAGTATTTTTTAACTGCGTCCGCGTTCACCGGGGATGCAAAATCTTCACCATCCATCGTGGATAACAACAAAGCTCCTCCCGAGAAGACCTTGCTGACGACATACGGCCCTTCATAATTCGGAGTCCATTTGCCCCAGCGATCGGAGTGTGGCGGAAGAATTTTCTTCAGGACGAGATCACCCGTCTGAAAGCTTCTGGGACGCACCTTCTTATCGTAAGCTTTCTTCATTCGGCTTTGGTACAGACGACCAAATGCGATCGATGCTAACCTTTTCTCGTCCATCAGGCTGAGCTGGTTCAAGCGATTCGTAATCCATTCTGCCTCGTCGAGTTTTACATCAACCAAAACTCGCAAAGAGGGAATCTCCACTTCTAACGGTAGGACAGCTTCCATACCGTACACCAAGGAGAAAGGAGTTGCCTCGGTCGACGTACGCACCGTCGTACGATAACCGTGCAAGGCAAACGGCAGCATCTCGTGCCAATCTTTGTACGTCACAACCATCTTCTGAACGATCTTCTTGATGTTCTTGTTGGCCGCTTCAACAGCGCCATTCATCTTCGGCCGGTAGGGAGATGAGTTGTGGTGTTCAATCTTGAAGCCCTGGCACAGCTCCTTCATCATCTTGTTGTTCAGATTCGAACCATTATCAGTAATGATCCGCTCGGGAATTCCATAGCGGCAGATGATGTCCCTCTTTATGAATTTAGCTACCACCTGCTTGGTCACATTAGCGTACGAGGCTGCCTCCACCCACTTGGTGAAGTAGTCGATAGCTACCAGAATGAAACGATGACCATTGGATGCGGTGGGCTCGATCTTGCCTATCATGTCGATGCCCCACATGGAGAACGGCCAAGGGGAGGACATGACATTCAATGGGCACGGCGGCACATGAACTTTATCAGCATAAATCTGGCATTTGTGACATTTCCTCGCGAATCTGAAGCAATCCGACTCCATAGTCAGCCAGTAATACCCTGCTCTCAGGATCTTTCTCGTCATGGCGTGCCCGCAGGCGTGCGTACCAAATGTGCCTTCATGGACCTCTTCCATGAGCATACTCGCCTCTTTTTCATCCACACATCTTAGTAGCACGAGATCGTGGTTCCTCTTATACAGCACTCCGTCAGGATTGAGATAAAAGTTTCCAGATAGCCTCCTCAGAGTCTTCTTATCCTGGGTTGACGCACCCGCAGGATACTCCTTAGTCATGAGGAAGGTCTGGATGTCGTGGAACCATGGCTTGCCGTCGGTGGCATCCTCGATTGCAAACACAAATGCCGGTCTATCAAGACGCGAAAGAACAATGCTCGGAGCTTCATTCCAAAGATTGACCTTATACATCGAAGCCAACGTGGCTAAGGCGTCAGCCATCTGATTTTCAGCCCTGGGTACATGATGAAGTTCCACTTGGTCGAAGAACGGAAGCAGCCTCCTGGCATAATTCATGTACGGCACTAGATTCGCTTGACGAGTTTCCCACTCCCCTTTAATCTGATTGATTACAAGCGCTGAGTCACCATATATGTCTAGATTCTTGATTCTCAAATCAATTGCCTCTTCTAGACCCATAATACATGCTTCATACTCGGCTTCATTGTTGGTAACTGGAAACGTCAGTCTCGCAGTAAACGGGATGTGGGATCCGTGGGGAGTCGTGATGATAGCCCCGATACCACTTCCATAGGAATTAACTGCTCCGTCGAATATCAACTTCCACTGAGACTTCCTATCTGGTCCCTCGTCGGGCAATGGCTCATCGCAATCCTTCGCTTTGAGAAACATAATGTCCTCGTCAGGGAACTCGAACTTCATTGGCTGGTAGTCTTCGATTGGCTGTTCGGCAAGGTAATCTGACAATACGCTTCCCTTAATGGCTTTCTGAGAGACGTACTGAATATCATATTCTGTTAACACCATCTGCCATCTGGCAATCCTGCCCGAAAGAGCCTGCTTCTCAAAGACGTACTTGATCGGATCCATCTTCGAAATGAGCATAGTGGTGTGGTTGAGCATATACTGTCGTAGACGTTTGGCAGCCCAAGCTAATGCACAACACGTCTTCTCCAGCATCGAGTATCGAGATTCACACTCAGTGAACTTTTTACTCAAGTAATAAATGGCATGCTCCTTTCTGCCCGTCTCGTCGTGCTGACCGAGAACACACCCCATACTATTCTCCAGAACCGTCAGGTACATGATCAATGGCCGTCCAGCCACTGGGGGTATCAAGATTGGAGGTTCTTGAAGATACTGCTTTATTTTGTCGAATGCCTTCTGGCAATCCTCATTCCAAGTAATCGCCTGATCTTTCTTTAAAAGCTTGAACATCGGTTCACACGTGGCCGTGAGCTGAGAGATAAACCTTGCAATGTAGTTTATTCGGCCCAGGAAACCACAAACTTCTTTCTCTGTTTTCGGCGCTGGCATTTCTTGGATAGCTTTTATTTTCGCAGGATCGACTTCAATACCTTGTTCACTAACGATAAACCCCAATAACTTTCCGGACCGCACTCCAAAAGTGCACTTGTTAGGATTCAGCCTCAGCCTGAACTTCCTAAGCCTTTCAAACAGCTTCAACAAATTGACCAGATGCTCTTCCTCCGTTCGGGACTTTGCAATCATGTCATCAACATAGACCTCGATCTCATGATGAATCATATCATGAAACAAAGTTACCATTGCTCGCTGGTAAGTGGCCCCTGCGTTCTTCAGACCAAAGGGCATTACCTTATAGCAAAATGTTCCCCAGGGGGTAATGAACGTCGTTTTCTCCATGTCCTCCGGTGCCATCTTAATCTGATTGTAACCGGAGAAGCCATCCATGAACGAAAACACGGAAAACTGGGCTGTATTGTCGACCAACACATCGATATGAGGCAACGGGAAATCATCCTTAGGGCTCGCCCTGTTCAAATCCCGATAATCGACGCACATGCGTACCTTACCGTCCTTCTTCGGTACAGGCACTATGTTGGCGACCAACGGAGGGTAAGTGGTAACGGCTAGAAATCCTGCGTCCAACTGCTTCTGGACTTCTTCTTTGATCTTTACAGCCATGTCTGGTCTCGTCCTCCTGAGCTTCTGCTTGACTGGAGGGCAATCTTCTCGCAACGGCAAGCGATGAACCACGATATCAGTGTCGAGTCCGGGCATATCCTCATATGACCAAGCAAAGACGTCACTATACTCTCGAAGCATCTCGACCAGCCTATGCTTGACATCATTCTGCAGCGCAGCCCCAACTCTGACATTTCTGACGAGCTCCTCAGAACCCAGATTTACAATCTCAATATCCTCCTTGTGAGGCAGAATAACCTTCTCCTCTTGTCTCAACAAGCGGGCCAATTCTTCCGGAAGGTCTTCGTCTTCATCAATCTCATCCTCGGCTTGATAGATCGGGCAATCAAAGTCGTAGTGAGCCGTAGAGGGTCCAGAGTCGATGTCATCTGTTACGTGGATCCTGCAATAACAAGGGTTAAGTTTAAAGCAGGAATATGCAGGTTAGCACGCACCTCGTTGCCATTTTGCTGTTTTTTCGAAATAAACATAAAATAGGAATAACAGCGAACACAATATTTGATTACGAAGAAAACGCCTTTTATTTATTAACAAAATGCATACACATAATCCAACAAGGCCCTGACAGTAAAACCACTATGCCCCGGGCAGGACATAGGGTTGTACAAAGATTGTAAAAAGCAAATCATTACTCTTCACTTGTCAGCTTGATAATCTCCTTGATGGTCCAATTGTGGAGGCGCTCGCCCGGCTTGCTCGGTTGAATCCAGGCGTCAAGATCGCAATCACTGTCTCCGCTGTCCTCCGACGCAGCGTTGATACTCTCGAAGATTACTCCCCCCTTGGTGAATAGGATCGGCCCTTTCCCACGAGACGAGCTACCAGAAGAAGATGAAGCTTCAGCTTGCGGAGAATATCCCAATCCAAACTTATCCTGCTTGATTGGTATATCCAAAACATGCCCCCAGCCTGGGGTAGAACCGGCTTCGACAACGGCTCTAGCTCCCTTAAACGAGGAGAGGTTCAACTCTTGCTTCTCTGCGACGACGGGAGCCACCTCCTTCACTCTGACGGTTTCAAAAGCCTGGCAAAGAGTCTCATGGATCTCACCATCCATTTCAACGTATTTAAAGGACGACAGGTGGCTTACCATGATGTCCTCCTCTCCACAGACTGTCACTATGCTGCCCCCAACAGCATATTTAAGCTTCTGATGCAGCGTGGACGTCACGGCACCAGCAGAATGGATCCATGGCCGACCTAAGAGGCAACTATAGGCGGGCATGATATCCATGATATAGAAAACTGCATTGAACGTCTCTGGGCCAACCTGAATTGGCAGGGTCAATTCTCCGAAGACGTGGCGCTTGGTTCCGTCAAAGGCTTTCACGACCAGATCACTGGGCGTGCACAGCAGTCCACGGGTATCCAACTTCATCAGTGCCTTCTTCGGAAGCACGTTAAGCGAGGAACCCGTATCCACTAGGACATGTGACATAATCGTGCCTCTGCACTCTATTGAGACGTTCAAGGCGCTGTTGTGATCTCTTCCCTTAGGAGTCAGCTCCAGATCTGTAAATCCCAGCCCATTACCAGCATTGACATGGGCTACTACTTCCTCGAGTTGATTCACTGATATCTCCTGCGGCACGTATGCAGCATTCAATACCTTCAGCAATGCATTGCGGTGCGCCTCAGAGCACAGTAACAAGTTAAGAATCGAGATCTTTGACGGAGTCTGATGAAGATGATCTACAATTTTGTAGTCACTCTTCTTGATTAGTCGCATGAACTCTTCAGCATCTTTATCCAGCAAGTCCTTCTCTGCCCCTGCAGGGACCTCTTCGACAGCTTTACCTTTACCCTTATCCACAGCGTCGGCTTGGACCACTTTCTCTGCTGCAACCTCTGCCGGTGCGAACACTCTACCGCTTCTAGTGATACCACTGACCTCAGTAAGATTCTGCATAGTTGACCCAAACGGCTCAAGCTCTATCTTCTGACCATTACAATAAACTTCGGCGCCATAATGCCATGGAACGGCATTGGTGCTCTCGAATGGGATTGGTCCGGCCCTGGTGATGGTAATAGTAGGCGGACGAGGCGCCGAGATAGTAATAGGGTGGCGTGGAATGGTAATGGTAGCAACTTCGTCTGCCTGCTTCAGCACAACTTCCCCTGATGCACTCTTAACGCTCCGGCTGAATTGCAAAATACCCTCGGACATCAGACTTTGGATACCTTCGATCAGCTGCTCACACCCATCAGGAAGCGTAGCACAAGCCATACATAATTCTCCACATCCAGGAAAGAAGCCCTTCTTCAGCAACTTAGCCTTGACAAAACTCAACGGCGTCTTCAAATCTTTGACATCAGTCAGCAAGTCCGCACTCTCCTCGGTGATGACAGCATTCACCCCGCCCCCCTTATGATGAGGCATTGGATTCTTGGTGACGTTGGGCACGTTGTCAGAAAAGTTGATAACTTTGGCGTCCACCAAGTCCTGGACTTTGTGCTTAAAAGCTTTACAATTCTCAATCGTATGGCCAGGTGCCCCAGTATGGAATTCACAAGTAGCACTGGCATCATACCCCGGTGGTGGCGCCCCTGTTAAGGGAGCCAACGTCCTCTTTTGAACTAGCTGAAGCTGCAGCAAAGTTTGCAGAAGCTGTGCATATGACATAGGTGGAGTATCAAACTGACGGCTTGCCATAGGAGCCCGATTCTGATATCTTTTATACCCCTGATTATTCTGCTGCTGAGGTTGCTGCGGCTGCGGCTGCGGCTGCGGCGGAGCAGCTGGGATGTTTATGCTAGCAATCTGAGGCTGAGGGCCCTTGCCCTTTCTCCTAGCGTTAGTGACAGCACTGGCATCTCCCTCTCGACGCTTGCCAGTATAGGGTTTCTTGCTACCTCCTCCAGCTGAGGATGATTCGCCCTGAATTTTTCCGATTTTTATACCGTTCTCAACATGCTCGCCCAAAGTGATAAGAGCCGAGAATGTTCCCGACATGCCACTGACCAGCTTTTCATAGTAGATTCCGGGAAGGGTAGCCACGAACATTTGCACCAACTCACGCTCAACCATCGGCGGTTGAACCCGAGCAGCCAATTCACGCCACCGCTGGGCGTATTCTTTGAAGCTTTCATTGTTCCGCTGTGAGAGATTCTGAAGCTGAACTCGGTTGGGAGCCAAGTCGCTATTATATTGATAGTGGAGAACAAACGCTTCTGCAAGATCTTTCCAGGTGCGCACAGTAGCGGGCTCCAAGCCCATATACCATTCGAGTGATGGACCAGAAAGACTATCCTGAAAGAAGTGCATCAGCAACTTCTCATCGTCAGAATAAGCGGACATCTTTCTATAATAAGATCGGAGGTGGACCCGGGGGCAAGTGGTGCCCTTATACTTCTCAAAGGTAGGCACCTTGAACTTGTGGGGTACTTTAAAGTCAGCAATCAACCCTAGGTTGGACATGTCGACGCCCAATGTGTTCTGATTTTCTATACTTCTCATCTTGTCTTCCAGCGCCTTAAACCTGAGTCGAGCTTCAGCATTCAAATCTGCCTCTACGCCTCTCTGAGAGAATATATCATCCTGATGGTCCTCCAGCCACGGTTGAGGCACCACCAAATTTCCTGCACCAGTATTGCCGTTGACCGGCCCCATGTTAACATTGGCTCCCAAACTACCATTGACGGCGCCAGCCGCGTTGAGTCCGAGATTAGTCATCAGATTGCCGTTAGCACTGCCGTTGCCCCCGGCAGCAGGAACAACGTTCTGTGGAGTATCCCCTTGAGGAGGAGTAGGCACGGCCCCTCCATGAAGTATGCCATTACTGTCAACCCTGGAGATCAGAGGTTGAACCAGGGTACGAAGCTGATCTTGACCATTCGCGACCACCTGCATTAGCTCCATAAAACGATCCATCCGCTCACGGAGCTCTTGAACATCTGACTGTACCTGGTCCATGATTCTCGTCTGATTAGCGCGAGTTGGGTAGCGGTGGATGGGTCTTTGATCAATCCTGGAGATCGAAAGCAGCGCGGAATCCTGTCAAACCTGCTAAGAATAAAGGTTAGGAAAAGCAATAAGATATACACCATGCAAATATGCTTCATGCAGATGCATGCGTGTGTCTGTGTGCGTGGGAGATTTTTCCCCGATCCTAGTGCCTTAGTGATGGTGCTGCTAATAACAAGAGGAAGAAGAAATCCGAGCCCAATCATGGAAACATCAATCTCATATATATATGGAAAGGCCTGTCAAGGCTGTACACAGTATCAGCGAGTACAAATCAACAGCATGACCCCAGCCAACAAGTCTGGTGATGGTCAGCATACATCAAAGATAAAAAACAACAGGGATATAACTAGTCAAGTACGGCCACGGGCGCGATACTCTGCTAATAACTCCTTTGTCTCCGAATGATCTGGCGAGGTGAGCAACCCCTCGACGAGTAGTTCCCTCTGCCTGATAGTATGCTGAAGCCCCTGAACTGAACTCTCCCAAGCGCCTTCGCCGAAGCAATCTTCCAGCTTCCGCTTCTTAGACTCAAACATCAGCTTATGCTCCTTCAAGCTAGCAATGGCTTTGTTGAGACGGGCTTCAGCGGAGTACCTGCGGGCGATCTCTTCATCAAACCTCCGCTCACTGTCCTTCACTTCAGTCTCTAGCTTAGAAATCTGCAGCATCAGCTTGTCTTCTCGCTCCTTCCTGGTGGCCATGGAAGTCTTCCAATGCTGGTTGAACTTAGATATTCTCCGGTATGCTTCCTCTAGATGCGTCTTCTTCGTAGCCAGCACATCATTAGCAGCTCTGAAGTCTTGACCTAAGCGTTCCCGATCAGCAATCTGCTTTGCCAAGTCTGCACTCAGCTGGCTCACCGACTCTGTTTGCTTCTTGAGAGCATGCACGGCTTCGTTCCTCTCACTTCGAAGATGAGCTAACTCCTTCTCTAATTCTGCATTTGCCCTCTTCAGTTCATCACGCTCAGCTAATACCTGGTTGTGCTGATGAATGGACACAGTGGTAGGCTCTTCGACTGGTGGAGGACTCTCTGGTCTGACATGAGGGAATGGCATCCCTATAGTGCTGGCTCTGGCTCTGATCCAATCTGAATAAGGAGGATAAGCTTGGTTGTCGCTCTTCCCCAACAAAGACTTTCCTCTCGTGCTAGTATTGTTCCACGCATACTGAAGCTTGGACAACAACTCCCCCTCTAGAATACCCGTGAGGTACAGAGATTCCCGTACCTCTTCTTCCTTCGGTGGATTCCTCAAAGCATATGCAAACTGACGAACTAGCAATGATGGGTTGTAGTTGATGCAACCCTTCCTACCTATCAGAGGTACGTTAGGAAACCCACTACAACTGAAGATCATCTCGGTGCCTAACCTGCTTCTGTCAACGAACCAAACAATGTCTTCTGCCGACAAGCTCATCAGACGCTCAGGCCACTCAACTGTGGCTGCAGACAAGACAGAAGAACCCCTCTTGGGCAAATGACTATCAAACCACTTGTACAACAACGGTACGCAGCATGAAACATTTTTCCCTCTCCGGTTTTCATTCTTGTAATGCACTGAATGGTAAACGTCTCCGATCAGAGTAGGGACTGGATTCCCTGAGGCAAAGATATGGAATGCATCAAAATCTACGAAATCAGGCATGCTGGGAAATAGGATGATGCCATATATGCATAAAGCAAGGATGGCGCTGAAGGCGTCCCAACATTTGTCCTTAGCACACTGCTGAGCCTTAGCTATCAGAAACTGCAGAGAGAACCCTGGGACCTTGTTCCAACTTGTCACCACTAACTCAGAAGCGCTCAAATGGAGTGAGGAAGCCAAGCTAACCAGATCAGGTTCAGCATCCATGTGGACAAAAGGCATCTGCCTTTTGATAGGCACACCCAACATATCAGCATACTCTTCCAATGTCGGCGCGAGAACGAAGTCATGAAAAGTGAAACACCTCAAGGGAGGATCATAAAACTGCAGAAGAGCATGTAACCCATTCAACTCAGACGCAGAGGGTTTGTAGACCAGACTAAGCAACTTGCCATAAGACTTCCTGAACCTATCCTTCACAGAATTCCCTGCCAGGGCTATCAAACCAGTCAGCTTCGACACATCGGGGGTCGGGAATTTGTACGCAACAGTCTTCCTGAGAGAGGCCATAACAACAGTAGGAGACGGGAAATCCTGGACCGGGGAAACGGTACCTGCAACACAGACACACGTTAATGGAATGCAGATGAATGCGTAAACTAATGCAAGATGCAGGTATGCAATAATATATCCAGGTGGCTGCTGTGGAGATTCGGTATCAACAGTCACTGATGAGGACGAAACCCCGGTGTAAAACCACTGATCTGATCTGTTGAGAATAACCATCTGATAGGATCGAGATCAAAATTCTGCCTTGTCAAGAGTAAATGACTGATAATAAGGACCCCGGGTGCAAGATCAAGGAACACCTGTTGAAGTCTTCAGACCCCAAATCAAAATCTGTCCTATCAAGAACAAACACACAGCTGCTGATGAGATCTTCAGACCTCACTCAAAATCTGCCCTATCAAGAACAAATAACATCTGCCGATGAGGTCTTCAGACCTCACTCAAAATCTGCTCCGTCCAGAACAAACCACTGACGATAATACACTAATCAAAGCCTGCTCTATCAAGAACAGACGAACACCCGATGATAAGATCCTCTGACCAAACTCTTGCTCTATCAAGAACACATCTGTAACTGAGAACCCAACATAACAGATTCACTGTCAAGAAAACCAGGTAGTCTGAAGGTCTAAGTTTCCTGCAATAAACCCAGTCCCACTCACAGGTATGGACCTAGACTGACTCAAGGTACGGCATCCTATGCGTTCATCAGCGTCATAGACTTTCAAAACTGATGATACGATTCCCAGAAGGAGTGGCATCATCAAGTCCTGAAGAGGCCTCACTTAGCTGAATCACAAATGATCGGTCCCCAGAGTCGACAATCCACCAAACCAGCAACCGTCTCAACCCAAAGGGTTGAAAGTGAAGCCAACCGGATGAACCTCGTCTGAGCGTGGATTTCATGAGACACTAGTGCCTGCAAAGCAAGCACGCGCCCACTAATTTCCACTCTAAGTCTATGGTGCACTAAAGCTTGGGTCTGGCTTCTCACTCAATCAGAACTCCCGTCCCACAACAGCACAAATAATCATATTTTACTGAATATAAAATGCGGGAAATAAAGTGCGAGAAGTAAAAATGCGATAAATAAACGCAACCCAACAAGCAAACATACAGACGATAGGATTGACTCTCTTAAGGGACGTTGGATCCCAAAATTGACTCGCTTTCGGGACGTTGGATCCCTAGGAAACTATCACTGTCCCCAGCAGAGTCGCCAGCTGTCGCTTGCGCGAAAATAAGGTGCCGGCAAAACAGAGGAGTCGCCACCTTTCGTTATTTATCCCTCAGAGCGGGAAAGGAAACGATCGGAGAAACCTGACGAAAAAAAGGGTAAGACAAGGTCGTCGCAACCATTGTCTGGGTTCGGGAGTCGGTTACGCAAGGGGAAGGTATTAGCACCCCTCACGTCCGTCGTACTCGACGGGATCCTCGCTTGTTTGTTTACTTGGACGGGTTGGTTATAATCTATCTACCTATCAAGGCTGGCTGAAAAAGAAAAGAAAAATGACTCGGCAAAGCATCGCGCTTTATGCCTACGTATTCCCGTCTGGAACGAGAAATCAGAGTCAACGTAGTTCAGCTAACTACAGGTTATGGGGGAAAGGTTGCTCGCTAGGATATCGCATCCTATGCCTACGTACTTTCATCTGGTATGAAAGATCAGAGCAAACGTAGTTCGGGAAACTACGGGTTATCTCCTAAAAGAAGTGTTTTTTATTGTGTTCGCGATTTCGACCGCACTAGAGACTATGACCTGAGAGTGAATGCGTCGCATGTCACCCAAAGGGTACCATACTAAACATCCAGACTGTGGAAAAGAAACTCTCCCACAATCCTTTCTCAGATAGCTTAAGGCTCATAACGTACGAAAGAAATCATTCACGATTACTGTATCTTAAACTGTTTCGAGACGAGAAGAGAACAGGCCCAACTAGGAGGGAGACTATCAAGTCCTACTGTTATCATGCCATGGATTCATCCTATGGTTGAGATTTGAACAGGGAACTCCTAGATGTTGTCATGCATAGGTTTCAACCTAAAAGTCTATCATCAAATCCTCATCAGAGGAAATGAGAGTCCTAAGTGATCATGTCAATGATACACCAAAACAGACAAAAGCATCAGCTCTAACAGTAAAATGCATGCAATTCAAGTGAGGGAGGAAATGTGTGTGGGGCTTCAGCCTCCACAAGCTCGTCTCGACCTCAAGCCAGTCATGAAATAACAGTAATCATACTGAAATAAACAACATGCTATCCAGCAAAACAGTAAATTGTAATCATACAGACAGAAAATGACATCATGCTATCAAGCAAAATAAACACATGGGCAAGGGAGCTGGGCTCTACCGAATACCCGCAAGCAAAGCCAAGCAATAACAATACAATCAGATGCACTCATGCTCTTAGACTGAACTTATTCTAAATGGGCTTAGTCTAATGCAACAGACAAATCAGACAAAACACACAATACATCAAAGAAAACAGAAGAAAGCCTCAGCTCCTCCAGCAGCAACCCAGTCTTCAGACTTCAGAGATCACTTGCTTTCCAGGTATCAACCCTACAACATGAGTATCAACTCATCTTCTCCCTTGAGCTTCAGCTCCTTTGATCAGCTTTACCTTCAGGCTTCACTATCTCCAGGGACCTTCAGGCATCCACTTGGTCTTCACAGAGTCTTCAGACTTCAATAATCTTCAAGGAATCATCCTTTTCAAGGCCTCAGCTTCTATCTTCAATGGCTCAAATGCTCCAGCAAACAAGATTCAGTCAACAAGATGAGGTGGGGGTGTTACAGTACTCACTGACTTCCAAAGGATGCCATTGAGGACTTAACATCAAAGGAAAGGCTCTCTCAAAGTTCTACCTTATGGGGCAAGGTCACTAATCCCTCCAAAGGAGAGAGGTGAATACCCTTAAGGGACTCTATGTCACAGAGAAGAAAGGAGGTGAACAAGACACTCCTTGTTTATTGAACAAAATACTCTATCTAGGGCTCTGCCTATGCACCTATAAGCCTATAAACAAAACAACAAAAAGCTAAACTAAGCTCCTCTTCAAGGTCTTCAAATCTTCAAGGATGATTCACAAGCTCTCCACAAGGTCTTCACATGATGCCCAAGCTCCTCAAGCCAACAACAACTCCAAAGCAAGGCAAAACAAAACTAAACTAGCCCTAAAGGCCACACAAACAACATTCAATTCAAAAATCAATGAAAAATACTAAAATACCATACAAATTCCTAATATAAATTCTAGGGGATCCTATTTAACTACCCTTAAGTCCCATATATTTCCCATACACTAATTTGTCCTAAAAACCCCAAAAATAAAATGTTGAAGTTCAAGTACACAACCTAAAACCCTAATTAGAGCACCTAAATGTCTAACTATCAAACTACATCAAATTTAATTTCTAAAATCAAGAGATAAATCCTACATGAAACTAGGGTTCAATATCTAATCACACAAAAAAGAATGAATTAAAAAACCTAAGGGAAGGTCCTAAAACAATTCTTGCAAGATAAGGTACAAACTAAAAGAAATAAAATACCCTATTTAAAAGAAAATACCACCATTAATTCCACATTAAAAATAAAATTTCATTTTTATTTTTATATTTTTCTACACAAAATTATCTAAACCTAGAAAAAAGAATGAGTAAAAAATCATCATTTATCATTTTTTAATGAATTTTATAAGATGGCTAAAACATTAAAAGAAATAAAAATAATATAAAAGGGAGGGGGTGGCAATAGAAGGAAAGGATAGTTGATTTCAATTGGGCTGAATCAAGGGGGGGTGCGCGTAGCACATTGGGCCCAGGATCAGTCACTAAACCAAACGACTGCGTTTGGCTAAGTGATACGCTGCGTTCCGCCAGTTCAGAATTCCCTCAACTTTGAATTCAAACCATGGCCGTTGGATTATGAGAATAAGTCAAGAATCTGGACCCATCTGACGGCTGGAGTTCATCTTCTCCAAACAAACCCTAGGGTTTTCAGAAAACCCTAATTTCGAACCAGAACTTCCACTCGATCGTTCTCACTGATGGCTGGGTGAAATCAAGAGATTCTAAAAGCAATCTTGCTCTACCAATTGCCCTGAACACAATGATATCAATATTTGGCCATGAAACCTCCTGAATCATTCTAACAGAAAGCACGAAGGTTGGGGTTCCACCATAATTCTCTGCTATCAACCTTAACCAAACTTCAATCTAATGATATAAATCTGTTCCACATGTTACCCTAGCCATTCTAAACCACCTCATATCCATTAATACACATTAACCCGCATGCTATCAATCTTGCAAAAAATGGTACCCTGCCACGAAACCTCATGGATCCTTCCCTAATTCTCAGAAAACATTCCTCTAACCTAGCATGTTGATCTTACACCTAAGATTCTAACAGAATGCTCATAATTAAGGACTTCTAGATCAAGATACCAACCTGCTAAGCTTCAATGGTGAGGGGTGTTAGGACTTGATTCAGCACTTGAAACCTTCTCTAAATCTTCCTCCAATAATGGACACCTTTCTGTTTGCAAGAGTTGAGGTGAATGAAGCTTGTGGAAGAAGGAATTGCACCTTACTTGATCTTGAAGAAATCCAACAATGGCACTTTCTCTCTCACTCTCTCCACTGAACTCAACAACTTTTCACCAACCTCTGAACTCTCTTCATGGCCCTCTTTAAATAGCAAGTGATGGAAGGGGCTAGAATCATCTAGATCTTCCTAGAAAGTATTGAAAATATCACCACATGAGAACTTGAAATATCATGATATCTTCTTTCATACCTTGCCAAAATCCCTTGAATATGTCTTTACATGAGATATTAAGTGTGTATGAAGGAAATCAGCCCTTACATTTGGCTTGTGTAAGGTTTTTCAACATTGCCTTATAATGCAAGTAATAGATTTACAAAGAAAGTCCCTTTTTTAGACCTCAAATGAAAAATCTATTTGAACCAAAGTTCTAAAAATAATGTTTCCAATCAAAATGATATATTGGATGACCTATTTTGGATTCCTAGATCTTCCAAACCAATTTTCAAATTCAACTTTTCAAACTTATATGCCATTTTTAGTTCATTTTTGACCAATCATGTAACTTCATGCTATGAGCTTTTCCAACAATTTGTAGCCTTCTTTCTAGACTTAAAATCACATTTTGAGCAACTTTCATGTTTTGAGTTTTTCCATTTGAGGCTTGGAAATAGGAGTTTTAGGCATTGGCTAAAATGACCTATAACTGACAAATGACCAAAATACCCCTGTCTTGTTCAAACCATAAGTTGAGTTCCACAAATCCTATCAAGGACTTCTACCACTCAAATTAAAGCTAAGAAGATGCCCTCCAACATTCATGTTGACCAAGAGATCATAGGAATCATCCTACTAGGGCAAAAGTTGTCTGCAAGTTGGGTGACTTTCAAGGACCCAGATTCACACACCTCAGCTGACCTGTAATTCGTCAAAACCATAACTTGAGCTCTGCAACTCCTATCAAGGACTTCCACCACTCAAATTAAAGCTTAGAACAAGCTCTACAAAATTCATGTTGTGGGGAAGATGAGATATCAATCACATCTAGAGCTAAAACTGCCTGGAAGATAGGGATCAAATTAGGGTTTTTTCACTGACAATCCTCAGAAACCCTAACTCAAAACTTCTCAAACTCTTCAATCATGATGAGTTGGTCTAGGAATCATCCTTATAACATCTCTATGCATCATTCCATGATCTCATAGCCCTTGGATTAGGTCTCAACCTTCTCCAAACTTTCAGTTATCCTAGGGTTGACCCAGTCAAAACCCTAATTCTACCATTCATGGTTGAATCTTCTGAATTCTTGCCTAATGACCTCTCTGGGCTTCATGATGGCTATCAAGACATCTCATAGGCTTTCTCAAAACATCTAGTACATTCTCAAAGTCTCAGAATCATCTGAGGGGCACCCACAACTCTCAAGCTATGAAGCACACAATCCTGGTTTCACTCACTCCTCTGAGGATCTCTTGAACTTTCTGATGAAAGTATCAACTCTCAAACACTAGATGGATAAATAATTGTTGGTCAAATTTTGGGGTGCAACAGTGTGTAAAATCAATGGACGAAAAATTTCAAGATCGAACCTGCAAACGTCAGTGATATTAATCTACGTTTTACGATCTTTAACCTAGCGTGCTCATTTAAATTTTTCGACCATCTTTTGGAAGTGTTTTTGGTTAGTTTAAGTCTTTTTAGCGGGTAAAATTTATTTCAAAATCTGAACAAACGGTGTATTAATCCGAGTCGTTTAATTCGCGCCGATTATTTTGGTGTGTTCATTGTATTTTTTCGAGCACATTTCTGCCAGACTTTTTATTTTGTTTTTAAATCATTTTTATTTAAATAATAATTTAATTCATTTATATTTAATTAGATATTTAATGTAAATTCTTATTTTTATTAATTAATTTTATTTTTAATTTGTTTGTTAATATTTTATTTTTAAAAAACACAAAAATATAATTTTTAATTCTTTTTATTCTTGTCTTGTAATAAAAAAAAACACAAATACGTGATTTTTAATTCTTTTTAGTCTTGTGTTATAAAAAACAAAAAAAAAACATAATTTTTAATTCTTTTTATTTTTTTTTATCATTAAAAACATAAAAACATGTTTTTTAATTCTTTTTATTCTTGTCTTATCATAAAAAAATACAAAAATATGATTTTTAATTCTTTTTTTCTTGTATTATTATAAAAAACGAAAAAATATTGTGTTAATTAGTATTATCATTCTTGTCCATTTTATAGTCCTATATATATGCATGAGAAAAAATAAAGAGAACACACAAGAGAATCACTCCCATGCGTAATTTATTCACGCATTACAAAGGGTGAGTGCATACATTGCAAAAACAGAGACAACAATAACTACTACACGCTTACAAAAGAAATTGTTGCATAAAGAGGAAGGGCATTTGAGTCATACTTATAATAGTGCCCATGTTTCATCTTATTCCCATTACCGCCGAAGACGCGTCGGACGAACTCTGATAGATACGTTCTCTTCACCTTCGTGCGTTGCTCAGTTGTTGTTTCTTCTTTGTGAATTACTCGAATTCTTCTTTAGCTTGTGTTGTTCGCTCCACTTTGATTGGTATTGTGTGAATATTATGAAAATATTTGTTTGGTGATTAATTTGGGGGTTCGTCCGATTGAGACAAACCGCGTGCGAGAAGGGGAGAGTACTGGGCAATTTCTTTTGTCCATTTCCTTTTTTTTTATGACATGCGATGTTGTTGTTATTGATGTGGGTCTGTGTGGGCCTAGTCCCATGGCCCATGTTTCTTTTTATTTTCTTTCTAACACACCCTTATTTGTTTATCTTACACTATATTGTTTGTTTCTCAACTTTTAATTATTATTATATTTAATTAATTAGTCTTTTATTAGATTCTAATTTTCAAATTATAATGTGTTTTAATCAGAATTTTAGTTCGTTGTTGAATAGTTTGTTCTTACTAATTAGGAGTTTTAATAGGAGATTAGAACGTCTTTTTTTTTTTAAGTTTATTGGTGATTAACTTCTAATTAATATATGAGGCCTTTATATTTGGATTTTTATTTGAGGGTTTTGATTAATTGTTTAATAGTTTCTCGAGCACTTTGATTGCTTGGTTTAAAGTTCTGACACTTCCTGGTGAATTGTGATTAAGATAGGAATTCAAGATTTGGCGTGCATAGATAATTGTTCTTTCTCACGATCGCTTAGAATATTGGGTCAACCTTATCTTTAATAAATTGAATCAATATAGGCTTTAGGCTTTGACCTCTATTGCATGATAACATTAGGTTAGAATTTCTCTTTAATCTTATTTTAGATTCATAAAATTAAGTTAGTTCCCTTAGGATGTTAACTTAGACAACTTATAGATTAAATCCCATTCTCACAAGAGAATTAGACATGATTCATCTATGTAGTCGAGATATAATTCTCCTACCCCATAACATAATCGAGAAAGATGTAGAACCTTTTTTACTTGAGAGAGGTATATGGCATACTCGTCAATTAAATCTAATTTGGGGCCTTTCTCTCAATGTGACGCAAAGACCGTCTTTCATACGCTTGTGGTGGTTAAACTCAAGTATTCTCCCAAAGATGACGACTTATCTCTTGTCCTAAGAAGAAACTTTTTCTTTTTACTTCATTTACCCCTTGAGGGGAACTATGAATACTCTGATTCCATTCTCGTCTGGATACGTAGGCATTGGATGCAATGTCTTAGGGAGCATACTTAGGAATAATACCTTAGGACTCCTTTTACTTTTTCACCCTTTAGCAAACAGATTAACAATTAACACAATAAAACAAGAGGTTCCTGTAGAGTACTACAGATACTTAGGATGCTAGCACCTTCCGTAGGTATAACTAACCCCCGAACCTTAGATTCTCTAGCTTTGCATTTCATTGCATACTCATGGGTTATTTTGATATTTTTCCCTTCCCTTGGAAAAATTAAAGACCGTTGGTGAATAATGATTTGTGATTCAAGTTAATTAATAGCTTGATATCCAATTCTCACCGCGACAGAAATGGAGACTTCATCGGGGACTTAATCTCAGTATTTCTTGAGGGTTCCCCCTAACTTGTTTATTTGTTTTTGTTGTATATCTATCTATCTACTTATCAGTATATAATGTTTCTGCTTTGGGTTGTTACTTTCGTGTGGTGAGATAAGTCCTACACCCAGACTTGAGTGTACTTATGATAGGAAGGTGATATACTCAAGGAGGCTTATAGGGAGTTGATTTCTGAACAAGCTTATTTAAGAAATCACCACTCAGTTGAGGCCCTCTTGAGAATAGTACTGTTGAACGAGTATTAGTGAAAGCGCTTACTATTTTTGACCTAGGAGCCTGTGATACTTGGAACCTTTAGTTACCCTTAACTTAACTTGGCCTTTCTTATGGCGTAGTGCGATGACTATGAGGGAGTAGTCCCAAAATAGTTTATACGCGATGTTACACTCAAAAGAGGTTCTCTTGAGAATATTATTAACTACCAAGTATTTGGGAAGTTGATAATATCCAAAAGATGGGCTGATGACTTTGGGAACTTTTAGAACCCTTATTCTGCAGGTACATTGAACCCTTATTCCACGCCATTTGGGATGGGTAGACTATTACTCCAGGCTCGTTGACTTTCAAACCTAAGTCTTTGCCTGTTTGAATGTATATGTGTATATGTGGATTTGTGTATACCTGTGTTTGAGCATACATCATGTTCATAAAAGTTTCATGGAATTCAAAGCTTTTGTTTACAAACATCATAGGTTTTACCATTGGATTATGACATTATACCCTATTTTCAATAAAATGATATTTTTAGTTATCAAAAGTATTGTCCATTTCGTGGTGTTTGTAAATATAACCTTTGAGTTCCTTAAAACCCATCTGCATTTGCGCATTTGCATTCGTCATTAGCGTTGCATTCTTTGCATCTCAGGTTCTCACTCTTGCTTTTTCCCTCAAAGAGGAGGCAAGCTAATTCATCAGTACGATACTCGAGCCAGTCAAAGAAAGAAAATGAATAACATTGAGCAAGAAAACCATGAACTTCATAAGGAGGTGACTACTTTGAGGGCTGGTGTGGAAAGACTCCCTGCTTTGGTTGAAACTCTGGTTCCTACTCAAAATCAACCTTCTTCTCATATTTCTCAGACTCTGCTTCAAAGGATCGTGATTTTTGAAATCATGTCAATGCCCATTCTTGTGACTCCCACTAGCGCATCTAACAAATCTAAGAAGCTTGTGGAAGGTTTACCCAAGGAGAAGGAACAAGATGCTATTTCTATTTCATGATAGAAACATGGAGGATCTTGTAACAAAAGTAAACAGCACGTGGATCAGTTTGACTCAATCCTAATGGTTTATTCTGAATTATATCCTGCTTTAGTACAAAAGAATATGGTGAAAGCAAAGAGCATGTCGGCCATCCCAAAGAATCAACCATGGTGGTTTAAGTATGATCATTTTTGTCCATTTCATCAAGGGGCACCCGGTCATGATATTGAACATTGTTTTACTTTGAACGTCGAAATACAAAAGTTAGTGCAAAGCGGTATTTTATCTTTTGAAGATTCTGGACCCAATGTCTCAACAAGTTTGTTACCTAAGTATGGAAACGCTAAGGAAGGATATTTCAGAGAATATTGTATCTCTGACGTGAATTCAATGAGAGGATCTTTAGTAAATATGCACGTCAATTTATGCAGGCTTACCCATTATGAGCATAATCACGTTTCTTGCAAAATTTGTTCAAAGAATCCTCTTGTATGTTCTGTGGTGAAGAGGGATCTCCAAGATATGTTGAATCAGAAACTGCTTCATATCTTTAGAGAAAGGTTGAAGGTCAAAGTTATGCATTTTAATATACCAGAACCAATGGTAATTACTTGCAACAGAAGGGAATCCTCTCCTATGCTTTGTGGATACGATACTACCATGCCGAAAGGTGGTAAGAAAGTTCTTGTTGATGTTGCTCCTGCCACTCAGGTAATTCTGAATTGCCAATCACAGTTTTGTCAAAGAACACATCAGAGTCATGCTCAAAAGAAGTTTGACCCAATCCCAATGATTTTCACTCAATTGTGGTCCTACTTTACTCGAAAAACGGTAATGGCACCCAAAAATACCAGAGCCATGAAATCTCGCCCTCTTTGGTTCAATCTAGATACCAGTTGTGAATTTTATAATGGAGCAATGAGGCTTTTGATTGAAGAGTGCAAGGTTTTCCAGGAAAAAGTCCAGGAGATGAATGACGATGAGGTGCTGAACTTCAAGGGAGAAAGCCCAGTTGTGAATGGAACGCCTTTACGGTGAAGGATATGAAGACTCAAGAAAGTTCTTTTCAAGCCGGTGGAACCAAGAGCATAGCTCATCAGGTTGTTTGTGTGTTTGCTTACATTTGTTGTTATGTCTTTGATTATAAAACCATGATTTCATCTATGAACTTGTTTGTTTGAATGATTAATGCAATAAATATGTTTGTCTTGAAGAAATCCATTTGTATTCACTCATAAAATGCTTTTTCATGTTTTATAATGCCAACTTTACCCAATCTCTTTTATTTGATAGAGAATTGGGAGGAGGATGACGAAATCAAAAATGTAAGATCTCTAGTCATATGCTTTTGAATAAAACCCGACTGATGATGTAAGGAATTATTTCAAATCTCCAAACACTGGAGAGATAAGGAAGATGATCCCTCTTTAACCCCTTTGAGCCTTGAAGAAGAAGTTTCCTTCATACAAAAACCCTATATTTAACCTGGGGAAGGGTAGTCTTCAGTTAAATCTGATCGAGTACCCAGACTCTTAAAAAGGAGGAGTGAACATTCGAGAATCCATTTTATCTATTAGGAGGCTGAAAGTCAAATCCATAATGATTATCCCTCGGCTATCTAAAGAATGGGGCAGCCACCATCCGTTCAAAAAGGTCAAAATAACTTAGAGTCACACGACTTGTTCATAAATCAAAAATAAAATGAAAAAACTAAAAGCCCGCTAAGTCAAAACCTATGAAGAGGACTTGGGAAAAATTGAGACATCCCGCTGGACTTCAAAGTCAAATTCAAAAGTCTCTGTCTAGGAAAAAGTTAGGGAATGAAAAATGCGAAAAGCGAAAACAAAGGATTACAAGGAAATATCCTCAGTAAAGAACAAAGTCGTGTGATCAAACACCAAAAGAAAATAGGTGAGTGACTGCCATGTCCAAACCCTCAGTGGTTTCTCAACCATATCAAAATCCTCTTGAGAGATGGGTGCTCGTGTCAGGTTAACTGAATATTAGGATTGGAGAATATCATAAAGAATGGGTGGGTACAAATAAACTTTGAGCCTTATATCCTTTGTTTCTTAAACTATGAACCAAACCACGATACAACCCTTAAAAGACCTAATTGAAGCATGGTTTATTTTAATAGCGTACTCGATGAGATAAAATTTCCTGACTCCTATGAGCTATGTTAACTAGTGATTCAGTCATAGGTTATTGTGATATCTTTCTAATAAAAAAAACTTCAAGACTAACATGTGTGTTGCATTAGCAGTTTCAGAATTAACATTTTTTTGCTTGCTAACATTGCTTGATATAATAGAAGCTTAAATACGAACAACAATGATGAGCTCAACCTCTTGAGACTTGGAACTCTGTTGAAAATGGTGAATCATTTCAAATAGATGATCATATCCAGGGGCATGTTTCCTAAAGACTCAGCTGACCAGGGGCAAGTTTGTTTCTTAGTTGTTGCTTTCACAGACTAACCATCCCTAAGGAGGTAGGTTTGAAGTTTCATCTATACAGAATGCAGTAAATCTGGGGCAGTTATGTCAAGATTCGACAAATCTTTCCAAGAGTTAGAGGGTATTGGAACATCTTGGATTCCAAGTTTTCTATAAAATCCTCTTGGAATGACTTTCGTCTCATAAACTATGTAATCTTGGGGCATTTGAGAATTGAAGATTATTATCCATTAACAACAAATGTCATTCAAAATGGCGACCACCACGCAGTTCATCATTGTAGAGCTACTTTGTTCTCGTAGTATTCTTCATCCATACCCCAAAGAGCTCCTGTCTCAAGTGGTGTGATGATTACCCATTAAGTCTCTACCATGGATAGTCATGAAAATCCCTCGGTGAATCTCCACTTCAAGCAGTTATGGCATGTCTGGTGCAAGATTTCCCATATTGGTAACCTAAGCCTACGCCAGTGAATTTCTTTGGCTTCAAACTTTCCAGTGAAGTGAATGTTATTTCACTCCTCAACGGACTTCTTACAACTTCAATCTTCCCTGGAAAAGTGGATGTTTATGTCATCCTTATAGAGTCTCAACTCTGATATTTGTAGTTACGACCTTGATCCGAGTTCCCATAATGAAGTGGATATTTATTTTATCCTCTGTGAGGCCTCAACTCTGGCATCTCCAATAATGACTTCCTTTCAGTCTACTTCAGTTCGTAGTGGATATTTATTTTATCCACTATGAAGTTTTTTCGATCATGAGTTTGATCCTTTCCTAGTGAATCTTTCTTATCCCAACAGAGCAGCGAGATTCATCTTGACAATCCCTTAAGTGAATTTGTGATCTAATATCCCCAAGTGGATTGCTCTCTTTTGCCCAGAGAAGTTTGAAGCCTTGAAACAAGACTCTGATACTATGTGTGGCTTTCCATTCACCCCATTGATGCTTCTATCTTGCGAAGATTGGCCGAGTATCCGTGTCAAGATGTTTATTTCATCTCCGGTTTACTTCTCCATGTTTGTTTTGTCATGATAAGCATAACATAAGATAAATTCATTTATATGGATACATGGCATCTGTGCATTTTCATTTTTGTATTTGTTTGTTTGTGTACTTTGGCTATGTTTATCCCCAAGTGACTGGGTTTGTCTTCTCCCTCCAAGTAGAGTCGTCACCAGAAAGAGCACATCCTTTCTAATTCTCCACTAAGTTTGATTCTCGTGGAATATGGTTGCTTTAGTTTTCTTTTCCATTTTTGGATAAAGATAAACCCTAGTTGAGTTCATTCCTTAAAGGGTAGAGTCTTTCTTGACCATTTCTCTTCAGTTATTTCCTGAATTGAACTTTGGTCCATGCAAATCAAAATTTTGAATCTCTCAAGGATTTTGAACTTGGATTGAGCGTGCATTTATTTTGCACTTTCCCCCCGGGAAGAATCTATTTAAGGATCACCATTTAAGGCAAAATATTTCCTCAGTGGCAGCGTTACAACATTTTCTCTGCAATTTATACCCAGACAACAAGTGGCGGCTCTTTATTTCAGCAACTTGTTTTGTTCTCAGGTTTTCTATTTGGATGACAAATGGGTGTCTCCTCAAGACAGTTTGTCTATCCCCAATGATTTTATCAACACTATCAACTTAACCTCCATCAAATGGCATATCTCCAGAAATCCATCAGAGAAGTTTGGTGAAGACTTTACAAGTGTTTCTCTTTATTTGAGAATTCCTATCACCAGGTTTTATTTTCTTTGATGCAATTTCAATTACAACATTATTACTCCTCAGTGGTGTTCTCCTCAATGACTCCATTATTCAATTTGATTTAATCAAATGGCATCTCTTTGAGAAGTTTGGTGAAGATTACACACGGTGTTTCTCTTTGTTTGGGAAGACATGTTTCACAAATCAACCGTCCTGCATCTCTTATGAAGATCCCCAATGATGTTTCTTGATCTCCAATTAGTTATGGATTCCCACTGAAGACGTAGATCTCTAGTGAAGTTCCAATCCCATGTGAAGATACTTTCCCACAAGGATTCATCTTTCCAAGAAGAAACTAAGACCCGTTCACGGTATACAACCTTGAAGTGAGGGGATGTTTATTTTACCCTTTTCAAGTGGTATACTTGATTAAAGAAGAAATTGAGTCCTGCTCACAAAATACAACCTTGATACGCGGGGAGGTTTAATTTTACCATTTTCAAGTGGAATACTTGATCAAAGAAGGAAATGAGACCCATTCTTGGCATACAACCTTGAAACGAGGGGAGGTTTATTTTTATCCTTTCAAGTGGAATACTTGATCAAAGAAGGAACCGAGACTCGTTCTTGGCATACAAATTTGAGACGAGGGTAAGTTTATTTTTACCCTTTTCAAGTGGAATACTTGATTAAATAAGGAACTAAGACTCATTCACGGCATACAACCTTGAGGCGAGGGAAGGTTTATTTTACCCTTTTCAAGTGGAATACTTGATTAAAGAAGAAACTGAGACCCGTTCATGGCATACAACCTTGAAGCGATGGGAGGTTTATTTTACCATTTTCAAGTGGAATACTTGATCAAAGAAGGAACTAATACTCGTTCTTGGCATACAACTTTGAGACGAGGATAGGTTTTATTTTACCCTTTTCAAGTGGAATACTTGATTAAAGAAGGAACTGATACTCGTTCACGACATACAACTTTGAGGCGAGGGGGGTTTATTTTACCCTTTTCAAGTGGAATACTTGATTAAAGAAGAAACTGAGACCTATTCACGACATACAACCTTGAAGCGAGGGGAGATTTATTTTACCCTTTTCAAGTGGAATACTTGATTAAAGAAGAAACTGAGACCCGTTAATGGCATACAACCTTGAAGCGAGGGGAGGTTTATTTTACCCTTTTGAAGTGGAATACTTGATTAAAGAAGAAACTGAGACATGTTCATAGCATACAACAGTCTTGAAGGTTGGGGAAGTTTATTCTATCTTTTATTGATCATTTAGTCAAAGAAGAAGTTGAATCAATTTTGATCATGGAAGCTTAGTTTCAAGTTATTATCTTTTCTTAGGATATCATATGTTTGATAGTAGGTAATATACTGCATCTTTTTGGTCAGATACCTTTGCTTAGACTACTGCGTTTGGTAGTAAGTCATCTTTCCTTTTGTCTTTACCTTTGCTTAGGCTATCATGTATCTGATAGTAGGTAATTTACGTTCCTTTTTTCAACTGGATACTTTTTCTTAGTCAACCATCTGTTGGTAATAGGTTATCCTTTCTTTCAAATTTCTTGCTTATTATTTAGGCTACCATATCTTTTATGATAGGTAATATACATCTTTATCTGTTGGAGATACGAAGTGTTTAAGTAACCCTGTGATCGTCAGTTGCTAGTCTCTTCCCTAGTGGAATTGAGTCTCACCCCCGGTAGAGTTGGATCTTTTCCCCGTGGAGTCTTGCTTTGTTAAGTTGTTCCTCATCGGTTCTTCCATTCTTTAATTGTGTTTCAGTGTTGTCTGTATACAGTTATCTCCTGTGGCATCTTTCCCGTCACAGATCCCTGTTTTGCATTCATATCATTTTATGTCATATCATCTGCATCTTATGGGATCTTAGGGCCAAAAATTGTGCATGTTTGTATTTAAGTCTCTCCAATCTCGTCGAGACGAAGATTTTAATCTCCATATCTCCGGATAGAATAAACTTAAATAGGGGCATCTGTCATACCCTAATTTTGACCATGAGATTCTGTTTTTTTGTTTCGCGTCGTTTGCATAGCATATCACGCATTTTATCATGCATAATATCCAATTTATGAGCTGGAAGAAACTTGTTGAAATTGCATCAGAATTTATCAAATAAAAATCAACTGTGTGTAAAATCAATGGACGGAAAATTTCAAGATCGAGTCTGCAAACGTCAGTGATATTAATCTATATTTCGCATAGTTTAACCTGACGTGCTCATTTAAATTTTTCGACCATCTTTTGGAAGTGTTTTTGGTCAGTTTAAGCCTTTTTAGCGGGTAAAATTTATTTCAAAATCTGAAGAAACAATGTATTATTCCGAGTCATTTAATTCGCGCTGATTATTTTGGTGTGTTCATTTTATTTTTTCGAGCACTTTTCTGCCAGACTTTTATTTTGTTTTTAAATCATTTTTATTTAAATAATGATTTGATTTATTTAAATTTAATTAAATATTTAATGTAAATTTTTATTTTTATTAATTAATTTTATTTTTAATTTGTTTATTAATATTTTCCTTTTAAAAAACACAAAAGCATAGTTTTTTATTCTTTTTAGTCTTGTCTTATAATAAAAAAATACAAAAAACAAGATTTTTAATTCTTTTTATTCTTGTATTATTATAAAAAACACAAAAACATTATTTTTAATTCTTTTTATTTTTGTCTTATCATAAAAAACAAAAAAACATGATTTTTAATTCTTTTTTTTCTTGTCTTATCATAAAAAAACACAAAAATATGATTTTTTATTCCTTTTATTCTTGTCTATTATAAAAAAAAAATATTGTGTTAATTGTTATTATCATTCTTGTCTATTTTCTAGTCCTATATATATGCATTAGAAAAAACAAAGAGAACACACAAGAGAATCACTCCCACGCGTAATTTATTCACGCATTACAAAGGGTGAGTGCATACATTGCAAAAGCAGAGACAACAATAACTACTAGACGCTTATAAAAGAAATTGCTGCATAAAGAGGAAGGGTATTTGATTCATACCTATATAGAGCCCAGGTTTCATCTTATTCCCATTATCGTCGAAGACGCGTCAGACGAACTCCGACAGGTAAGTTCCCTTCACCTTCGTGCGTTGCTCAGTTGTTGTTTCTTCTTTGTGAATTACTCAAATTCCTCTTTAGCTTGTGTTATTCGCTCCAATTTGATTGGTATTGTGTGAATATTATAAAAATCTTTGTTTGGTGATTAATTTGAGGGTTCGTCCGATTGAGAAAAACCACGTGCGAGAGGGAGAGAGTAATGGGCAATGTCTTTTGTCCATTTCCTTTTTTTATGACATGCGACGTTCTTGTTATTGATGTAGGTCCGTCTGGGCCTAGTCCCATGGCCCATGTTTCTTGTTTTTTCTTTTTCTAACAAACCCTTATTTGTTTATCTTACACTATATTGTTTTTTCTCAACTTTTAATTATTACTATATTTAATTAATTAGTTTTTTATTAGATTCTAATTTTGAAATTATAATGTGTTTTAATTAAAATTTTAGTTCATTGTTGAATAGTTTGTTCTTACTAATTATGAGTTTTAATAGGAGATTATGACGTCTTTTTTTAAAGTTTATTGGTGATTAACTTCTAATAAATATATGAGGCCTTTATATTTGGATTTTTATTTGAGGGTTGTGATTAATTGTTTGATAGTTTCTCGATCACTTTGATTGTTTGGTTTAAAGTTCTGACACTCCCTGGTGAATTATGATTAAGATAAGAATTCAAGATTTGGCGTGCATAGATAATTGTTCTTTCTCACGATCCCTTAGAATATTCGGTAAACCTTATCTTCAATAAATTAAATCAATATAGGATTTAGGCTTTGACCTCTATTGCATGATAACATTAGATTATAATTTCTCTTTAATCTTATTTTAGATTCATAAAATTAAGTTAGTACCCTTAGGGTCTATTTGGTTCAAATGAGGGAGAGAGGAGGGGAGGGATTTTAATGAAGGGAAGGGGAGGGGAGGGGAGGTGAAGGATTTTTTTAATTAGATAAGTGTTTGGTTCAAAAGAGAGGAGGGGAGGGGAAGGGAGGGATTTTAATTAAAAATGTGTTTGGTTCAGAAGGGGAGGGGATGGGTTTTATTAATAATTTTCATTTTTATCCTTATGATCTTATATAAGTCATATGATATTAAATTTTGAAAAATTCATGCGTCTTTTTGTTGGTAATAAAATTTCTAATATTTAGTGATTAAAAAAGTGTTTATTTGTCACATAAAGTTAAAAAATTGAGTACAATTGATTCGACTTATAACTTTCCAACCTATATTAAACTATATGACAATAACATCGTTTAAATTGTGATGAATCATATAACAAAAAAAAAACTTATAATTAAATATTAATGGTTCAAAATATTTAATAAAATGAATAAACAAAAATAAATAAAATGAATGGTTTACAATTTGATATAAAAGAAAATATGATAGAATACATAACAAAATTAAAAGAAAAAAACTAATATAACTAACCATAATTTTTATTTTATAAAAGAAAGACAATGATTATGATTTATCTTAAGTATAAAATTATAAAAGAATTTGAAGGTGGAGAACAATTATAATAAGTTGATGGAAACAATCGAGAAAAAGCAGTAACACGAAAAAAAACGAATAATTTTGAAATTCTGAAATTAAACTGAGGATATTTTAGTAAATATAATAATTTTTAAATATCAAAACTCATATTCCCTCCCCTCCCCTCCAAATCCCCCCAATTCGGAGGGAACCAAAAAGTGTGTTTTGGAGGGATTTTTCTCCCTTCCCCTCCCCTCCCTCCCTTCCTAAGATTTGAACCAAACATATTTAATTAAAAATTTGCCCTCCCCTCCATCTACCCCGAACCAAACACACCCTTAGGATGTTAACTTAGACAACTTATAGATTAAATCCCATTCTCACAAGAGAATTTTAGACATGATTCATCTATGTAGTCGAGATATAATTCTCCTACCCCATAACATAATTGAGAAAGATGTAGAAGAGTATCCTCTTGAATGAGGTATTTGGCATACTCGTCAATTAAATCCGAGTTGGGGCCTTTCTCTCAATGCGATGCAAAGACCGTCTTCTATACGCTTGTGGTGGTTAAAGTCTAGTATTCCCCCAAAGATGACGACTTGTCTCTTCTCCTAAAAACCAACTTTTTCCTTTTACTTTATTTACCCCTTAAAGGGAACTACGATTACTCTGATTCCATTCTCGTCAGGATACGTAGGCACGAGATGCGGTGTCTTGGCGAGCATACTTAGGAATAATACCTTAGGTCTCCTTTTACTTTCTCACCCTCTAGCAAACAGATTAACACTTAACACAATAAAATAAGAGGTTCCTGTAGAGTACTATAAATACTTAGGATGCTAGCACCTTCCCTAGGTATAACCAACCCCCGAACCTTAGATTCTCTAGCTTTGCATTGCATGGCATACTCATGGGTTATTTTGATATTTTTCCCTTCCCTTGGACAAATTAAAGACCGGTGGTGAATAATGATTTGTGATTCAAGTTAATTAATCGCTTGGTATCCAATTCTCACAGTGATAAGTTAATAAATAGCTTACACTCACAAATTTCCCCACTATAGAAAAGTGGTGACTCTGCTGGGTAACGAACCCAGAATCTCTGGTTCCTAGTGGGTTTAGCCAACTTTGATTTATTTATTACTTTTTATTTGATTTGTTTGTTATTGCTTGTTCTGTTTGGGTGCCTGGTAATCTCTGTGGTGAGATAAGTCTTATACCTGGTGTAATACCCCAAATTTTACCCTAAGATTAATCGTTTCATCTTGCATCCCATTTCATTTTGCATTGCCTCCGCTAACTATTAACAGGTTACGTAGTCCGTTTATCTTGTAGGAATTACATCAGGTACGCTTTAACTGTGAAAAGGGCAAGATGGTCATTTGTACATTATTTACTGCCCGTTTTTGAAGATGAGTTGTCGCCAGGTTTTTTGAATGATTAGAACCTCCGTCTCCGAGTTCTTTATTCTCTGCGAAGATGAACGAAAATTCACAGTATTTGTGGCATCAGGATTTTTTTTGAGATAAGATTTAATTCAACGGACCAAGACTCTGTCGTCAGTGGATATCCGAGACACTTATTTTGTCACGTGGATTTGATTAGGTTGGGACATAAAATTTGGTTCGATTAAATCATTGCAAGCAATCACTCGGTTTGAATTTATTTTAACAGGCATATTTTCCTGTCTCTCCTGTTTTCTGCTACTTAAATATTCAAAAATAAAAAGAGGCATGGAATGTGGTTTCGACTCAAGTCTAAGGTTACTATGCATGTTTGATCATGATTTTTGGTTGATTCAATTCAAGACATTTGGGCTCAGTCATCGGAGATTAACTGGATTTATTCTCCGGTACGGAGTTTGGTTGTTGTTTTCACTATTAAGCAGATTTTTCTATTCTTTCTCTATTTTATTTCGTTCAAGGCTATCATCGATTCTATCAGCAAGGCCGGTTTAGTCTGGAAAATATTTGATTGAGGTTGAATAACACATCAGCTTAGGTGGGGTGGCATGTTCAAGATTTGATTTGGTTCGGCTGATTTAATTTGGAATTTAGTCGTACGAACTTTATGTGCGGAGTTTAATACATTGGTGAAGATTAATTGGTCAATTCCGTTTTCATTTGAATTTAACTGGAAGAATTTCCGGTATTTAATCGGGGATGGTCCACTTAGTTTGATGAGTAGCAGTTGAAAATAAAAGGACAAAGTAATTGGAATAATAAATTGAATTTCATTCATATTTATTTTTATTATTACAATCTACAAATAGAATTTAAAATTACATTTTTATTCTAAAAATTCCTAAAGCTTCTTCATGTTTAATTCCCGATCAATTCTTCGCGCCCGATTCTCCGAGTATCAATGTTCCTTCGTACCTGCACGACAAAACAAAGCAGCGGAGCAATTGTTAGAAATTTCTCTGACACCCTCAGAAAAGTCATCATTGGGTGTCGGGAGGGCACGGCGAAAGCCGCGACCGACTCCCATTCCAATCCTCTACCTCGGCGTCGAACCGGTAGTATCCGTCCTTTCGGGACAGCCGAGAAGAAGAGGAAAAGAAGTATTTTCGGCCATAAATGATTATCGGATAAGCATTTATTTCGGAAATTGATTTGCCAACAAAGAAGATTTTAATCCATATTCGGTTTTCTATCAAGTAAATAATTGGAAATCCGACTTCAAACCCAGATGCCAATAGATTTGAACCCAAACTGTATCAGAAGCATCAATTCGTATCAGCAAACAAAATCCAGAGTGCAGAATTAAATATCAAACAAATCGGAAATTAGATATCTGGATATCTAAATCCAAATCCATTTTACTATCAGATAAATGACCGGTAAATTAGCAAGTGTACTATTTTCACCGATGTAGTGATAAGGGGAAATTCCCCGAATGTCGATCTCTGAGGACTGCGTGTAAATTTTTAGGAAAAACTTGTTATTTCAATCAGACAAAATAACCTTGGATTTCATTTGGCAACAAGATATAGGAACAAGTAAAATAATAGACTTTATAGATTAAAATAAGATCAATGTTAGGGAAGTGGATAAATTGCTAGTAAAGACCTTAAAGAATTCTTCTGAGATATTTGTTTCCAACCTTAAAAAAATCAAATTTCAAAAGTAGTTTTCCTTAATTCCTTAATGAAAAACCCTTTGATGAATTTCATGCACACTAATTCCTTAGTTGCCCACGAAAATCATCAAGCAATAGTTCTGACATAAAAAACACGTTGCTACGGGATACCCCCATTCCTAGGCAATATCAACCGTAACATTATTTTGCAAAAGCATTAGGTCGACTTTCCCGACAAAACCTAATCGTAAATAAAATTCTATTTTCCAATATGAATTAGCATAAAGATCGTTGCAAAATAAAAGCCATAAGGTGAACAACAAAAATCTCAGAGAATGATCCCAACAAAGGTCAATACATCGCAATTTAGGACCACCCCCTAACAATTGAGGGTTTAGCCACTCATAATATTTGATAAAAACAACATGATAATTAGAAATATTACAATGGTATTAGGAGTGAATTCGATTTTCAATTTCTTCCGAGCATGAAAATCTCCTTGTCCTCCCAATTCTCCATAGCTTCAATCTCTCGTTATATTTTTTCGTATAATCCAAAAGTGTCTTCTCCTTTCTCCAAACATGTAAAAAAATAGTCACAATTCCAAATCGGCACTAGGGAAATACCCACAATACCCTCGGGGATCACAAGAGTAAAAAAAACAAGAAAAATAGGGGAAAAGGCGCTTCCTGCAACACGGGTCGTGTCAGGCAACACGGGCGGCCGTGTTGGCTTCCTGACACATTTTTCGCGTGAAATTTACATGTCCAAGGTGTCCTGACACGGGCCGTGTCACACAACACGTGCACCCGTGTCAGGCCACTATTTTCCACCAAAAATCACCTTTTCTGAACAAATACTGTAACACGGGCCGTGTCACACAACAGGGGCACCCGTGTTGCGCCCCTGTTTCGAATTTGACTTCAACTCCAACACGGAAGTGGTAGCTCTCTCTCTTAGCTTTCCGGCGGTTTTTAGAACGCCTCAAACGGATTCCCGGAACTCCAGTTATGATCGTTTCCGTGCAGACTGCTAAAGATTTCACAACAAAACTCTTCCGAAATCTTCCCATTTTTCCCCGGTTTTCGCTCTGCTTCTCCTTTATTGTATACCTGACCTAGAAACAGTGAAAATACCAAATAGACGCATAAAATGTAATAAAAACAACTAAAATGCGAAAAGACAAAACAAATGATTAACTGAAATAAACGGTAAAATAACGTGTAAAAACCACCGATCAAACTCCCCCAAAATTAAACCATTGCTTGACCTCAAGCAAAAAGCTTAGATAAATAATTTTTTAAGTCAAACAGCACATCAAGTGAAGGGTTCAGGGTGTAAGGCCTGTCGATACTCATACGTGAGTCTTAGTTCCGATCGGCTCAAACCAGCTCTCTCAGTACTCATCCGTTAACGAAGGCATTACATAAACATATACCGCAGTAAACTTACAGACCTAAATCTCCCTTTCGGCCACCTCTCCAACTATGCTTTTGGCTTAAGTCTTTTCTTCGATTTTCTACCCCTTTCATTCGGATAATCAGATTAAGGCATGCACATTTTTTCTCGAGATTTTTTTTCTGTGGCACCTTTATTCTTTTTTTTTCCACTCACAGGCGTTTATTAGTCCACTTTGGAACGACTATAGAGATTCAACCGCCGTTAGGCTAAATAACCGGGTGAGGGTTACCCAACTTATAAGGACAGGTTATCTTTACGTCATTATTCAACTTTTTTTTTTTGGTACCACAAGTCATTTTCAATCATGTCGGACTATCACAATGAACTAATTGGGGAATACTTCTCAAATCCGAGTACTATGGCACAAATCTACATGTTGGACTCGTTTCCTTACTCCGGGGAACCTAGGGTGTTCACATTATACCTCAATTTCCAAACTTTCCCAAGTTCCTTAGTTCAAACTCCTTTTCCCTTGAACTCTAAATACTCTCTTGACTACCTTACACACAACCCACACACAAGAAAAATTCTTTTACGGTTTTCGTAGGGGCGAATATGTCGTGGTATTTACCGAACTTAAAATAAAAAGGGCTTAACTTGACAATACAAAACGTAAAACCTCCCCCAAACTTGAACTAAACATTGTCTCAATGTTCAAGAACAAGAGAAAAAGAGGTGTACTCACAGAGATCCTCACAGAGCGGTCGACAGGTAATGCAGCACCTCTTCGCTGCTACCACGTTTTCCCTTGCGAAATCTCATTTATTCCTGCAAAAACAATAACCACACAAAAAGAAACAACATCAATTCATAAAACCGTGGGTTTCCTCCCACACAACGCTTCGTTTAACGTCGCATGGCTCGACGATAGACTCCCCATTATTATGGGGGGTACTTCAGCCTCCAAACTCTATTGCTCGACTTCTTCTCAACAGAATATTATGCCGGTTAAGAGATAAGAGCAACTTGAAATGGTTTTGATCGTTCTCCCTTCTTAGTTGTGTTGATCTTCCCAACTGAAAGTTTGACATCTTTCTCCTTACCTTTCTTTCGACCCTCTTGAGTTTTTAAAGTGATTTCCTCATCAAAAAATTTCAAAGTGAGCGTACCTTTTTCCACATCAATATTGCACCGACTAGTAAGCAAGAACGGTCGGCCAAGTATGATCGAAGTTTCTTCATCCTCGGGTATATCCATGATTTAAAAATCAACTGGGTAAGTGAAGTTATCAATTGTCACTAGAATAACCTCTGCTAGCCCATATGCCATCTTGGTTGTGTGGTTGGCAAACTTCAAGCTTGTTCCCGTATCGCTCACTTTTCCAATATCCAGCTTTTTGACAATAGATAACGACATGAGACTCACACTAGCACCTGAAGCAATTAGGACTTTCTTAAAAGTTCGATCTTTTATAGTACAAGGGATTACAACTGGTCCAGGATCCTTCATCTTGATGGGTATTTTCCTTTCTTGTGCTATTTCCTTGCATTGCTCAGTTGTGGTCTTTGATTCTTCACCCATTGGTCTCTTTTTACCTATAACCTCTTTCATGAATTTCTTGTACAAAGGCATTTGCTCAAGTGCTTCAAAGAACAGCATGTTGATTTCCAATTTGTTGAACATTGCACTGAACTTTCCGAAGTCTTTCTCGTTCTGATCCTTCTTTGCAACTCTTTGAGGGAACGGTAATTTGATTTTCGGTTTGGCCTCCTCTTTCTTTTTCTCCCCAGTTGAATTTTCAGGTAGCACAGCTTCTTCTGGTTCTTTTATTTTTTCTCTTACCTCAAGTTCCACCTCTATGCATTCTTCCTCCTTTGTTTCCTCCTCTTCTATCAGTTTCTGATTTCTTGTTGTGACAGCATTAATACTCTCTTGATTTTTTGGATTTGGTACTGTCGCGCTCGGGAAGGTTCCTTGAGTGTGTGTTGAGAGGTGTTGGGCTATCTGTCCCATCTGCGACTCAAGGTTTTTGATGGAAGCTGTGTTGTTCCTTTGAATGTTCCGGGTCTCTTCTTGGAATTGCATACTTTGAGCTGCCATTCTTTCAATAGCTAACTCCCATTCTGCTTTTTGAGGGGCCTGTTGTTGTTGTTGTTGTTGTTGTTGATATGGAGGTTGGTTTTGGTCTTTCCAGGAAAAATTAGGATGATTCTTCCATCCTGGATTATAGGTCTGAGAATACAGATTGTTCTGCCTCAACACTTTTATCTCTTTGACTTGTTGAGTAGTAGTAAGACAATGCACAGTAAAATGGGGATCATTACAAACCTCACAACTCACAGCTTGGACCGGTTGAACTTGAGCTCTAGTTGCAGTACTCACATTCATCCCTTTGAGCCTTCTTTCCACTTCAGCCTTGATTTGATCTTCCATGTTCACAACTTGTTCCGCTAGTTTCAAATTAATCTTACCCTCTGGTTGGTTCACAGTGCGATCATACAACTCAAGATGCTCGTTGGCGGCAATTGCTTCTATAATCCTCTTGATACCAGTGGCTGTTGAGAAATTAGTTGAGCCACCGACAACAGTAACTATAAGTTGTTTTGTCTTGATTCTCAAACCATTCACAAAATTCTGCATCTGCTCAGTTGCATCCATGTTATGAGTTGGGCATGCAGTCAGACACCTCTTAAACCTCTTGTATGCATCTCCCAGAGATTCCCCTTCTTTTTGTTTGAAGTTGACAATGTCGTACCTTTTTCAAATAAACACTGAAGCAGGGAAATACTCATTAAGGAATGCAGTTTCCATCTCTAGCCATGTGGTAATACTCCCAGCTGGAAGTGAATAGAACCATTCTTCCGCATCATCGGTCAGTGTGAATGGAAACATAACAAGTCTCTTGGCCTCTTCGGAGTGACCTTCTATCTTCAAAGATATGGAAGTCGTTAAGAATCTTTGTAGATGCTTGTTTGCGTCTTCATTGATTCTTCCTGCGAAAGGCTTGCTCTCCAGCTGGCGAATGGTGGACGGATGTAGCTGAAAGTGTGCCACATTCACCGGTTGATTTACGATAGTCATCCAATTTGGTTGAGCATTGGCCCCTACATAGTCTCCCAAAAGTCTTTCAGGCTGAGGTGGATTCCCAGCCATTTGAACAGTTTCTGGTGTTGTCTCCCTCTCTGCTTCTAAATCACTATTCACAAATACAACTTCTTCGTTTTCTGCAATTTTGGCTTTTCTACGTCTGGAGTGCAACAATCTTTCAGGTTCTAAGTCAAAAGAAAATAAAGTTGAGGTCTTACCTCGCATACACAGGTTAGGAAATTATTAGTGATAACAGAAATATAATCATAAAAATAATTTAAAATTTTAGTCACAGAGTGACAAAATTCTAATTGAACGAACAAGATACTTAAAAATTTTGGCAGTCCCCGGCAACGGCGCCAAAAACTTGACCGGTAAATTAGCAAGTGTACTATTTTCACCGATGTAGTGATAAGGGGAAATTCCCCGAATGTCGATATTTGAGGACTGCGTGTAAATTTTTAGGAAAAACTTGTTATTTCAATCAGACAAAATAACCTTGGGTTTCGTTTGGCAACAGGATATAGGAACAAGTAAAATAATAGACTTTATAGATTAAAATAAGATCAATGTTAGGGAACTGGATAAATTGCTAGTAAATACCCTTAAAGAATTCTTCTGAGATATTTGTTTCCAACCTTAAAAAAATCAAATTTCAAAAGTAGTTTTCCTTAATTCCTTAATGAAAAACTCTTTGATGAATTTCATGCACACTAATTCCTTAGTTGCCCACGAAAATCATCAAGCAATAGTTCTGACATAAAAAACACGTTGCTACGGGATACCCCCATTCCTAGGCAATATCAACCGTAACATTATTTTGCAAAAGCATTAGGTCGACTTTCCAGACAAAACCTAATCGTAAATCAAATTCTATTTTCCAATATGAATTAGCATAAAGATCGTTGCAAAATAAAAGCCATAAGGTGAACAACAAAAATCTCATAGAATAATCCCAACAAAGGTCAATACATCGCAATTTAAGACCACCCCCTAACAATTGAGGGTTTAGCCACTCATAATATTCGATAAAAACAACATGATAATTAGAAACATTACAATGGTATTAGGAGTGAATTCGATCTTCAATTTCTTCCGAGCATGAAAATCTCCTTGTCCTCCAGAGCTTCAATCTCTCGTTGTATTTTTTTGTATATTCCAAAGGTGTCTTCTCCTTTCTACAAACACGTAATAAATATTCACAATTCCAACTCGGAACTAGGGAAATACCCACAATACCCTCGGGGATCACAAGAGTAAAAAAAACAAGAAAAATAGGGAAAAAAGTGCTTCCTGCAACACGGGCCGTGTCAGGCAACACGGGCGGCCGTGTTGGCTTCCTGACACATTTTTCGCGTGAAATTTCCACGTCCCAGGTGTCCTGACACGGGCCGTGTCACACAACACGGGCACCCGTGTCAGGCCACTATTTTCCACCAAAAATCACCTTTTTTGAACAAATACTGTAACACGGGCCGTGTCACACAACACGGGCACCCGTGTTGCGCCCCTATTTCGAATTTGACTTTGACTCCAACACAAAAGTCGTAGCTCTCTCTCTTAGCTTTCCGGCGGTTTTTAGAACGCCTCAAACGGATTCCCGGAACTCCAGTTATGATCGTTTTCGTGCAGACTGCTAAAGATTTCACAACAAAACTCTTCCGAAATCTTGCCATTTTTCCCCGATTTTCGCTCTGCTTCTCCTTTATTGTATACCTGACCTAGAAACAGTGAAAATACCAAATAGACGCATAAAATGTAATAAAAACAACTAAAATGCCAAAAGACAAAACAAATGATTTACTGAAATAAATGGTAAAATAACGTGTAAAAACCACTGATCAAACTCCCCCAAACTTAAACCATTGCTTGACCTCAAGCAAAAAGCTTAGATAAATAATTTTTCAAGTCAAACAGCACATCAAGTGAAGGGTTCAGGGTGTAAGGCGTGTCGATACTCATACGTGAGTCTTAGTTCCGATCGGCTCAAACCAGCTCTCTCAGTACTCATCCGTTAACGAAGGCATTACATAAACACATACCGCAGTAAACTTACAGACCTAAATCTCCCTTTCGGCCACCTCTCCAACTATGTTTTGGGCTTAAGTCTTTTCTTCGATTTTCTACCCCTTTTATTCGGATAATCAGGTTAAGGCATGCACATTTTTGCTCGAGATTTTTTTTTCTGTGGCACCTTTATTCTTTTTTTTTTCCGCTCACAAGCGTTTATTAGTCCACTTTGGAACGACTATAGAGATTCAACCGCCGTTAGGATAAATAACCGGGTGAGGGTTACCCAACTTAGAAGGACGGATTGTCTTTACGTCATTATTCAACTTTCTTTTTTTTCTGGTACCACAAGTCATTTTCAATCATGCCGGACTATCACAATGAACTAATTGGGGAATACTTCTCAAATCCGAGTACTATGGCACAAATCTACACGTTGGACTCTGTTGCACCCCAAAATTTGCCCAACCTTTTCTAACATAGGTTTATGTTTCAATTGCATAGTCATTTGCATTGTCATCATGTATATAGTGTATTCATCTGCATTGCATAGCATAGGCAAGCTATCTTAATCAGGGGATCAAAGTGCTATTCTTATCTCAGGAGGCATATCCAAGGGTTTCATTCATATTCAAGACTACTCAGGTCATCAGGGAAGAATTTGAGCTTTGAAGTGTTAACAGGTTGATCAGTGAGTCTCTCCTATCTTGAGGTTGTTTGGGGATCATCAGAGGAAGTGTGAGCCATGAGCCAAGAGCATGAGGTGTGTATGGATGTTATGAAGAGCCTAGATGATCATTTTTGAGGAGAACCAAGTCATTGGAATGATTGCAAGAGTCTTAGTGGAAGTCAGTCAAATAAGGGTCAACACCAGGTCAACACTAGGTCAAAGAAGTGTTTTGAAAGGCATCAAAGGAGCAATTGAAGAATTTGGGATTCATTATTTGCTATATGGATATGGTTATGATGTTGTGTTAAATAAAAATCAAGAGGACTCAAGGAGAATTGGAGTTACCAAATTAGGGTTTCAGTGTAAAATCCCCTGATTTAGGTCAAACTTCAAAGCAGTGTAACTCAAGATGCAAGCTTCATATGAATTCTTGGTACACATGAAACTTATATAGTATATTCATAGCTTTAATTTGAGTGGTGAAAGTAATCAAGATGATTTATAGAACTCAAGTTATGGCTCTTGCAAGTTACAGGTCATCTGAGGGCACTGAAATTTGTCTGTGAAAGTTGTCTGTCTTCCAAGCAACTTTTGACCTTCAAGGAGATGTCAAATGGATTTCTGGACAACATAATAGTTGTTCCTTATTGTCTTAGCTTTCTATAATGGTATGGTATGCCTTCATATGATTTGTGGAACTCTACTTATGGTCTTGGCAAGCAAAGGGTATTTTGGTCAACTGAGGATTACAGGTCATTCTTAGCCTATGCCTAAAACTCATACAAGGAAGCTTCAAATGAAAAACTTCACAACATCAAAGTTGCTCAAAATGTCATTTTAAGTCTAGAAAAGAAGTCATGGAAGTTTGGAAATGCATAGAACAAGACTTGACCAAACTTGGTGAAAAATGACCTAAAAAAGGCATATAAGTTGAAAAAGTTGAAATGAAAAACTGGTTTGAGAGATCTACAAATCCAAAATGGGTCATCCAATATACCAAATTGATTCCAAACATCATTTTAGAGACATTGGTTCAGCCACTTTTTTGAGTTAGGGGTTAAATTTTGGACTTGCTTTGTATTTTGGTTACTTGCATAATAAGGCAAGTATGGAAAACTTGGCATAAGGTGAATTTCAAGGCAAGGAACTTGTTCTCTTCACACACACCATGTCAATAACTCATGAGAGGAGATTTTGACACAAATATACAAAGGATGCAAGCATGATATGAGATGATTCAAAGTATCATCACATGAGAATTCCATGAACTTTCCACCACATTCTATACTTTCCTAGATCAATCTAGAAACTTCTAGATCTGTCTATCCTCATCTATATATTGAATTGAAGCCATTGGTGCAAGGGGTTGGTGAAAAGAGTGTGAAGAGAGAGTGATATACCATTTTCTCCATTTTTTGCAAATCAATCTCAAACTCCATTGTTTCTTCATCTCCATTGAATTCTTCTCCACAAATCAATTCCTTGGATCCTATTGAACACATACATACAGATTAGAGTGGCCATTGATGAGTGTTTGAAGGTGTAGCTTCCAAAGTGCAAGTGAAGCAAGTTGGATCCAATCTCACAGTCCAAGCATTGTCCATCCAAGATCTTGCAAACAGAAAGATTCTCAGCCATTGGAGATCATTTGTGACCAGTTCCAAGCAGTGGATTGGAGTGTAGATACAGTTGCCATCACCATTTTTCAGGTTTGCAAAAGCATTCGAATCCCTCTATTTATGCATTATTAGATGAAATGGTTAGGGTAAACCTGCTTAGAGACCTTAGGTGATTGATTCCTGAGAATTAGGGAGAGTTCTACGAGGTTCCATAACAGGGTGATGATTCTTTGATGATCAAGATTAAGCTGGATATTGAATTATAATGGTCGTGTAATGGCTTGTTAAGATCAGTGTAGCATGATGAACAAGATAGGATAGTTAAATTGGAGAATTGTGAGGTTCCATTGCAGTGCATCATGAGGGAGTCAGATTATTACACCTATCGGGTTTTATCCTAGGGTTAGTTTCAGTCCAAACTAAAGGCACCATCGTGTTTATGGGAAAGAATAGAGCAACTTTGCTCTGTGTAGTGTGGAGTTTCATGGCCTATGGAGAGAGCACGAGGAGCTTGCAGATGGTTGCATGGAAGCTGTGAAGTTCTGAAACCCTAGGTTTGATTGGGGACGATGGCCATGCACCGTTGGATCATTTCAATTATTTAACCTTTTACACCCATCCAATGGTCCAGATTTGAAGGAAAATGTGGAGGGAATGGCTGAGCGTTGAAACGATGCGTTTCATTAAACGCAACCATGGGCCTTGGACTCAGATTCATATCCCCACCCCCCTTTTGAGAAGCCCAACGAAATTAACGTGAATTAGGTGCTATTTGCACCGTGTCTGTTTGTTTTTCTTTTATATTTTTAATTCATTTTCTGAAGTATATTGGGCCCTGCGCTTTTGATATCTGCGCCTCCCCTTCATGGCCCAATGACCAGATACAACTGAGCGAAGTTGCTGGCAACACCCCCCTCCCCATTTTATTTCTATTTTGTGTTTTTTAATTCCTTTATATTTTTCTCACCTTTAAAAAATCATATAAAATTGGAAAAAGCTTAGTTTTAATTGGTTCTTTTTTCTCTAGATCAATAATTCTGTCTAGAAAAAATATTAAATAATAAAAAGAGCATTTTGTTTTATTTTAATATTTTTTATGCATTTTTCTTGTAAATAGCATTTTAATGAGTTTAGTTTAGTACTCAAATTTGGTGATTTTAGTTTGAATAGATGCTTTAGCATTTTTAATCCATTCTTTTAGGTTGATTAGTTTAGGACTTCAACTTGTATATAGGATTTAATTCATATTTTTAGGATTAAATTTTTAGGTGATTTGATTAGGTGAGATTAGAGTGATGAAATTAGGGTTTTAAGTGAACATAGGTGAGATAGATTAGTTCTTTCAGGAATTTTGATTTGATTTTGGGGTATGGGACTATAGGGGTTATGGGTATAGGATAAATCCCTTAGAAATTGTTAGGATTCCCCTACTGCTATTAGTATATTTGTTTGATCTGTGTGGTGTGCCCTCTTTAGGGTTACTTTTTGTCTGTGTAGGGTATTGGGTTTGTTTGGGATTTGGGGAGAGCTGAAGACTGTGATGATGAAGCCCATTTGAAGATCAGAGAATGAAGACCAACTTCCAGAGTTGATGAGGAGTATCTCTTGCTGGCAGCTGCTGAAGTTTGTAGGATCTAGGAGTTAGGCAGAGCTCTAGAGTAGACACCTTGATTCTCAAACATGGAAGGTCTTGACTGCCTCCATCCTTCTCTGTGATGCAGAGTCTCTCTAAGACATTCACCCCCTTCCTTCGGAAGGCTTGGTGCTAATGTCTAAGGGATAGAACTCTTGAGAGAAATATTCTTTGTGTTGATAGCAGTTTGTTTTCCACCCTTGGTGGTCAACTAATTGCTTCACACCCAGTTCACTCTTGTGATTGATTCCTCAGCTTGGAGAGTAGGACTTGAAGAAAAGCCATTGGGAGATTGAAGATAGAAGTCTGATGCTTGCCTGAAGCCTGTGGATAGCTGATGTTGACTTGAAGATAGTTGCTGATGCTGATGAAGACTGCTTTGCTGTTTAGTTTTAGCTATTTATTTCCTGATGTATTGATTGGTTTTCCAGGACTGTATTGTTTGTTGTTTAACTTGTTGGGTTGAAAGTGAATCCTATTCACTTTTGCCTATTGTTTTCTAGGTTCGAGGTTGAGTGGGACTCCCTTGCCTCGCTTGTACTGTTGCATCCATGCATTTTACTGCTTTATCGTATATATCTGCTGCTTCTGTTTCCGTCTATTCCCTTAGGACCTCTGTTTCTCTCTGCGCAAGAGAGGAGCATGATAGACATTAGGTGTTAACCCATGCATGATAATATTAGGGTAGATTTTTTATCCCCTCTTAACCCTAGGACTTGTAGAGTGTCATCTCTTCTTCCTTCAAAACAACAGAAAAACACTAATAAAGGTTATAACAGAGATTAATTCATTTCTTCCGTCAAAAGATTTGAACAAACATCAACCTTTTTGCAATAAGAAAACCCTTGTTTAAGGTGAGATTTTTCATAAAAGACACTTGAACAGCTTGTGTTGTGCGTAGCCTGAACTACGTTTGCTCTGATCTTCCATGCAGTGTGGAAGTACGTAGGCATAGGATGCGATATCCTAGCGAGCAACCTTCCCCATCTTCTCCCGTAGTTAGGCGAACTACGTTGACTCTGATTTCTCGTTCCAGACGGGAATACGTAGGCATAAAGTGCGATGCTTTGCCGAGTCATGTTTTCTTTTCTTTTCAGACCTCATCCTTTAGTTTAGATAGAAGTGTAATCCGTACAAACCAAGCAAGCGTGGATCCCATCGAGTACGATGGACGTGAGGGGTGCTAATACCTTCCCCTTGCGTAACCGACTCCCGAACCCAGGTTTTGGTTGCGATGACCATACCTTTCCCGTTTTTTGCGAGGTTTACTTCGAGCGTTTCCTTTCCCTCTGTTGGGATAAATAACGCACAGTGGCGACTCTTCTGTATTGCCGGCGCCGATTTTCGCAGTAGCGACAGCTGGCGACTCTGCTGGGGACCCAACGTCCCCTGGCTGCTAAGGACTGCGATAGTCCTTATGCATTTGGGATCCAACGTCCCTTAAGAGAGTCAATCCTAACGCTTGTTTGCCCGTCGAGGATTTTGTATGGATTTACATTTCTGTATTTACATTTCAGCATTATATTATCATTATTATTGCTGTATTGTGGGGTGTGACGGGTGTTCTATGATTGAGAGATAAGCCGGACCTGGGCTTGAGTGCACCTAGACTTAGAGTAGAGATTAGTGGGCGCGCACGTGCTTTGCATGTCCTAGTGTACCGCGAAATCTACACTCAGACGAGGTTCTTCTGGTTGGCCTCCTGTCCTGCTCTTTGGGTGGCTCGGGTTGTTGGTTAGTTGGATCGTCGACTCTGGGGACCGATCATTTGGAAGTTGGCTAAGTGAGGCCTCTTCAGGATATGATGATGCCACTCCTTCTGGGAATCGTATCATCAACCCTGAAAGTCTATGACGCCGACGACCGCATAGGATGTCGTACCTTTGTCAGTTACTAGGACATCCGCCTGTGAGAGGGTTTGGGGTTATGCAGGTAACTAGACCTTCAGATACCGGTTATTTCTTGACCAGAGATCCTGGGTATTTATGGATAGTTGTGAGGTCTATCAGAGACCAATCTGAGTTATGATATGAGGTCTATCAGAGACCAGTTGGAGGTATGTTATGGGTCTATCAGAGACCAGTGTGGAGCTTTGTGTTGGGTCTATCTGAGACCAGGGTTGATGAGTATTTGAGGGTCTATCTGAGACTTTTGATATGGTTCAGGCTTCTTAGCTACGGCACTTGGTCCCTGTTGCATGTCGCTTGCATTGCATTATCTGCATAATCATTATCATTGCATCTCATTAACGTGTGTCTATTGTTAGACTAAGGCACGGATCTAGAAGGGGGGGTTGAATAGATCCCTTTTAAAAATTTGAGTGGCGCTACCAATAAAATTGGTTTTCAAAATTGTTTTCAAATGCGGAAGCGGCCTTGGAAAATATAGTCTAAAACGAACAACTATTGGAGAGCCGGATATGCGTCAAGCAGATGAATTTAAGACGATAACGGATAGTAAATCACTACACACTTTTATGCAAAACTCAGATGTGATTCACTCGTACTATTTCCTTATTCCAATGATTAAAAATTACACCAAAACTAGCAGCAAAATTAAGGCAATTTTAGTTCAGCACTTTTGTCGAACAGTTGGTGTGCACAAATACCTTAAATGATATTTGTGTTGAATGAGTGAGTTCAGCACTTTTGTCGAACAGTTGGTGTGCACAAATACCTTAAATGATATTTGTGTTGAATGAGTGATTGAAAAAGCCTTAGTACAGTATTTCTATTGTACTTAGTAGTTAAAAAACAGTGTTTCACCAACTCACTCAATCAATACTACAATTTGACAAAATCACTTATTCTAGAATCACTTAATTTTTAAGCTGTAATTGAAAATGCAGAAAATAAAGGAACACAAGATTTGATGAGGCAGTTCCCCCAGTCGTCCTCGCGTTGGGGTACGTCTGCCCTCAATTCTATAATGAGAATTGAGATATGTATTGAATAGATATCACCTGTTTGGTAGAACAGTTATACACAAGAATCGATAGACAATTGATACAAACAATCTTAATGTTGCTGATAATTTCTACCACTTCTTGCCCCTTGATTCAAGATGAATCAAGTCCTCCAATTTGATGTGAATGACCTCCGATTGCAGCCACCTTATTGACAACTCTTCCGTTGATCAAACCTTCGGCACGGCTGATCTTAGACACACCCAAATTGAACCCGGAACGTCTTCAACCTTTCAACGCCCTAGCTACTAGATTGATCAACCTTCCGCTAATCAATCACCTTCGCACTCGCTTGATTGTTGAACCGACGATTCCGTAACAAAAGCCTTCAAAACCTGTAGTCTTGATAGGTAAAACCTCAAAGGTTTTCTCCCAAGAAACACCTGCACCAGCTTCCACTCGAACCGGATCTTCAATCACGCGTTCGAACCTTATCACCGTCGAGCAAACCACAAACCGCAGCAAAAAATTGATTATCTGTAATTTGAGGATTTGTGAGTTGATTGAACGATGAAGATGAAGAACACTGATGCACCTCTTTCACGTTTCTTGACCTGAACACTTTCTCACAATGCTTTCAAAAAATGTTCTTGTTTAAAATTGAAAAGACAGCTATTTATAGCAATATACAAAACGGACAGTTGACAGATCAATGAAACATAGCAGAATTTCTGTTTCTGCGCGCGAACGGTCGACCATAGGGTCGGCGTGCGCTGAGCCGTGTGACACTCAAACTGTCATGCGCCGAGTCAGCGGTCGACGCATGATCTTCATGCGCTGAGCCGTCGGATTCTTAAACCTGCATGCGCCAAGTTAACGGTCGACGCATGACCTTCATGCGCTGAGCCGTGTGAACTGAATGAAACTGTGTGCTGACGGTATGGTTGGCTCATGGTTCAAAAACCTGCAAAAATTGATATGTTTGTTGTTTCGTGCATCTTGTCACGACCAAACATTAGTCACATATATTGCCAATGAAATATGATGATTTAAAAGGATATAGGAAGGATGTAATATGTTAAGTATTGCATGACGATTCTGATTCATCCGAGGTTGTACTTTGTCATCATCGTAAGTATGCATGACGACTCCGATTCATCCGAGGTTGTACTTTGTCATCATCGAAACTTGAGAACGTATGTTGTGAGACAATTTTCCCTCACATTCTCCCCCTTTTTGATGATGACAAACCTGTGCGAAGCTTGGTGAACACAACATGCGATATCTTTAACATAGTAGTAAGCTCCCCCTTTCTTTTACAATCATAGCTGTTGTGATCTACAATCTACTTGTCTTTTCTCCCCCTTTGACAACATCAAAAAGAGATGGAGAAAGGTAAAGTTTTGGCATATTAACAATTAACAAAATACTCAACAGGCTATAAGTAATCATATACCAATATCCACACAAAATATTGACAATGAGCAAAGTATTGAAAATATATTAAACCAGATTAAGGACACATAAGTCATAACATTTTATAAGAATCAAGACTGTAAAACAAACATTAGTGTGCACTTAGGAGAGATAAAACAGAACATGATAACAAAAACAACATGGAGAATGAGCAAATGCAAAAACAAATGACTAATATCCTTGTCCCTTGCCCATATCAAATGAAGACGGATAACGATATGGATCAGCCATATCAGTGAGGTAATCCACTGCTTGATTCAGGCGATTGATGTTGCGAGAGACGGCTGTTTCTTGGTATCCATGGGCAGTTGTGAAAGCTGCAAATCTTTCATTCATTCTTGTTGAAAAAGAGTTGAACTGTTTAGATTTGGCGTGTAGCTCAGTTCGGATGCACAAATGCAGATTTGCACTTAATGTCACATATCAAGCCATATTTGATGCCTACCTAAAATGCCACAAAACAATTTGCATCCAAACAATTTATAAAAAAAATGTCATACATATGCAACATAGGTCAAACGATACAGTTGTTGATCATGAGAGTTATTAGAGAGAGAGAGAGAGAGAGAGAGAGAGAGAGAGAGAGATGGAACAATATCACCTTAATGCCGGAGTAGCTTGATAAACAACATACTTGTACTCTATATCGTTTTACCTCTACGTCCTTGCCATTTTCATCTTTATCCAAATTTACGCATGTAGGCATTGGGGTGTCTATGGCCTTGGATTTTGCCATGTCAAATCTCTTGATCAAGTCCAAACAATATTTTGTTTGGCTCACGAATGTCCCTTCTTGGAGTTGTTTAATTTGCAGGCCGAGGAAGTATGTGAGCTCCCCCATCATACTCATCTCGAATTCGCCCTGCATGAGGTCAGAAAACTCTCTCACGAGATTCATGTTAGTGGATCCAAATATAATATCGTCAACATAGATTTGCACCAAAATCAAGTGCTTTCCTTGACGTTTAATGAAGAGTGTAGTGTCAACCTTTCCTCGTGAGTACCCCTGATTAAGTAAAAACTTACTTAGTCGCTCATACCAAGCTCTAGGAGCTTGTTTGAGACCATATAAAGCTCTTTTTAACTTGTAAACATGTTCAGGGTATTCATGAGATTCAAAACCGGGAGGTTGAGACACATATACTTCTTCATTTATGTGACCGTTAAGGAACGCACTTTTAACATCCATTTGAAATAACTTAAAATCCTTTGCACATGCAAAGGCGAGTAAAAGGCGTATAGCCTCGAGTCGGGCAACCGGCGCATAAGTTTCCTCATAGTCGATGCCTTCCTCTTGGTTATACCCTTGAGCGACCAATCTCGCTTTATTACGGGTTATTACCCCGTTTTCGTCCAACTTGTTTCTAAACACCCATCGGGTGCCGATTACTCGATGGCCTCGCGGAGGAGGGACAAGGTCCCATACCTCGTTTCTTTTAAACTGATTTAGTTCCTCTTGCATCGATAAAAACCAGTGCTCATCGAGTAGGGCCTCTTTGGGGTTTTTAGGCTCTATTTGTGAAACGAAAGCGAAGTGATAACAAAAGTTACTTAGCTTAGATCGAGTGGTGACTCCCTTTGTGATGTCTCCGAGAATATTGTCAATTGGATGATCTTTACACGACTTCCAAGCTTGAGGGAGATCATCGTTTGTAGGCGGATGAGCTTCCTCAGTTACCTCATGGTGTGCATCCTTATCCTCCTCAATTTTGACTCTATCGGGTTGATCAATCCCCGTTTCGCCACCTTTGAGTATGTCTTCTGTGGATGTACCTGCACCATGAACAACACTATCCTTTCCGACATTTCTCGGATAGGACTCATCAAACGTAACGTGCACAGACTCTTCAACCGCTAGTAATCTTTTATTATAAATCCTATATGCTTTACTTGATTGCGAGTACCCTAGAAAAATGCCTTCATCGGCTTTTGAATCAAACTTGCCCAAGTTTTCCTTTCCATTGTTTAATACAAAGCACTTGCATCCAAAAACATGAAGGTGAGAAACATTAGGCTTTCGCCCTTTTAAAAGTTCATACGGAGTTTTGTTTAGAATGGGGCGGATGAGTACCCTATTCAAAACATAACATGCCGTACTAATGGCGTCGGCCCAAAAGTATTTTGGTAAACCACTATCATTAATCATTGTTCTTCCCAATTCTTCTAAAATTCTGTTTTTACGCTCCACAACCCCATTTTGTTGAGGAGTTCGTGGAGCCGAGAAGTTATGATCGATGCCATGGTTACCGCAATATTCTTCAAATAAATGATTTTCAAATTCACCTCCGTGGTCACTTCTTATTGACACAATGTTTGTATTTAACTTATTTTGGGAGAGCTTGGCAAATCTCTCAAAAGCGGCAAACGTGTCACTTTTACTCACTAAGAAGATGGTCCAACAGAACCTAGAAAAGTCGTCCACTATTACGAATCCGTAATAGTTTCCTCCTAGACTTTTGATCCTAGACGGCCCAAACAAGTCCATATGAAGTAGTTCAAGAGGTCTCGTTGTTGAAATAATCTTTTTGGATTTAAAGGAGATCCTCGTTTGTTTTCCTTTTTGACAAGCATCACAAAGGTGATCCTTGGTGAACTTAATTTTGGGAAGTCCTAGTACTAGATCTTTTGAGACAATCTTATTGAGTAAGTCAAAGTTGACATGCGCTAAGCGCCTATGCCATAGCCATGAGTCTTCACTCATAGATATGAGACATTGATTGCTTGTTGGGGATACCACATTCAAGTCAAGCATATACACATTGTTTACTCTAAAACCAATAAACACATTCTTCTTATCACTTTCATGCACAATTTTGCAGCAATCTTTTGAAAAGGAAACATTGTAACCTTTGTCGCATAATTGGCTAATGCTAAGGAGATTATGTTTAAGGTTTTCGACAAGCAACACATCGGAAATTGTAGTAGAGGAGGGATTACCTATACTACCTTTACCTAGTATCGCTCCGCGGTTGTTATCACCGTATGTTACATACCCTTTCTTCTTAGCCACGAAGTCTATGAATAAGGATATGTCTCCAGACATGTGCCTTGAGCACCCACTATCAAGAACCCATCTTCTCTCGGTGGACTCGACACATTTCACCTGTCAAAATATAACTTAGAGAAGGGAGGTACCCAATGGCATATTGGGTCCTAATAGGTTAGCGACAAGACGGTTGCGTTTGGGCAACCATTGGTAGATGCCTTTAGGAACAAGAAATCTCCTAAATCGACATTTACCAATGGAGTGGCCTTTCTTGCAACAGTAAAAGCATACAAAGTCGACATTAGAATCACTTTCACTTGCTTGATCCCTAATTACATATGCATATTTTTGATATGGGTTTATCATACTTTTTCTAAAATCCTTTTTATCGATTGCAAATGTAATTTTAGGTTCAAGTGCCTTGTCTAATTTGGCCTTAAGGTTTCTAACCTCACCTTGCCAAATATGACAAGTATCACAACCAAAGTTGAAAGGATTACTATTGTCCTTACAATCCGATTCATTATCTTTCACAATGGAAGCCTTAAGGTCCTCTAATTTCTTTTCGGACTCTAAGACTTTGTGCTCTAAATATGTAAAAATTCTTCTATTAGAAGCAAGTTTCTTAAAGGCTTCAGTTGCTTCCTTGTGTAAAACATCGAATGCGGTTTGTAATTCGGAATGAGACATATTAGATGACATATTATATCTAGAGTGACGTACCTGTTTCTTTTTCTTTTTCTGATTTGCGGAGAGACATAGATTCACGGACTCTTCTTCATCACTAGAGCTTTCATTAGAGGAGGAAGAATCACTGTCGCTTTCCCACGCGATGTACGCCCTCCTAGGCTTTGATGCTCTCTTATGTGACTTCGATTGTTCCTTTTCTTTTTCCTTGTTGTTCATTGGACAGTCCGGTTTGTAGTGACCGGGCTTTCCACATTTATAGCACGTTCCTCTAGTCTTTTTGCCTTTTTGATTGTCATCTTTGGAGAACCTTGATTGCCTTCGGAAATTTACCAGGTTCTTCTCCGAATGTTGGATTCCGTTCTTTCTCACGTACCGGTTATACCGTTTAACGAACAGCCCCATGTCCTCATTTATGTCTTCTTCTTCGTCGTCGCTTGAAGAATAATCACTTTGCTCTTTTGCTTTAGACTTCGAGGAAGAAGCCTTAAGAGCTATGGACTTCTTTTCACTCATCTTTACTTTGTCCTTCTTTTCTTTCCTTTCATGTTGGTCAAGACTCAAGAGTACCTGTTCATGCTCTTGTAGTTTGCCAAACAATGTAGTCAGGTCTAATACCGTAAGATCATTTGCCTCTTTGATGGCGGTCACTTTCGGCTGCCATTCCCTGCTAAGACATCTCAAAACTTTATTAGTAGCAAGATCATTGGAAATAGGTCTTCCTAGTGAATGTAATCTGTTTATGAGATGAGTAAATCTCTTTTGCATGTCAGCAATGGTTTCCCCTTGCTCCATGAAAAAAAGATCAAACTCTTGTATAAGAGTGTTGATTCGAGCCAACTTAACATCGTTTGTCCCCTCATGGGCAATTTGTAGTGCATCCCACATAGTCTTAGCCGTAGGGCAATGGGACACACGGTAGTATTCATCTACACCTAATGAGGAGATTAGAATGTTCTTAGCTTTCCAATCGTAATTATACTTTCGCTCATCGTCGTCGGTCCATTGTGCTTCGGGCTTTGGCACAACTTCGTTATTCTCATTTGTCATGGTTATTTCAATCGGACCATTGAGAATAACGTTCCATATCTTTCTATCTATGGAATTAATGTGCACCCGCATACAGTCTTTCCAATAGCTATAATTTTCACCGTTAAAAACGGGAGCTCTATTGTACGCCCCTTTTGGTTCGTTAGCCATTATTCTATCAATGTTGTATTTGAAGCACCGGAGAACCGGAGCTCTTGATACCACTTGTTAGACTAAGGCACGGATCTAGAAGGGGGGGTTGAATAGATCCCTTTTAAAAATTTGAGTGGCGCTACCAATAAAATTGGTTTTCAAAATTGTTTTCAAATGCGGAAGCGGCCTTGGAAAATATAGTCTAAAACGAACAACTATTGGAGAGCCGGATATGCGTCAAGCAGATGAATTTAAGACGATAACGGATAGTAAATCACTACACACTTTTATGCAAAACTCAGATGTGATTCACTCGTACTATTTCCTTATTCCAATGATTAAAAATTACACCAAAACTAGCAGCAAAATTAAGGCAATTTTAGTTCAGCACTTTTGTCGAACAGTTGGTGTGCACAAATACCTTAAATGATATTTGTGTTGAATGAGTGAGTTCAGCACTTTTGTCGAACAGTTGGTGTGCACAAATACCTTAAATGATATTTGTGTTGAATGAGTGATTGAAAAAGCCTTAGTACAGTATTTCTATTGTACTTAGTAGTTAAAAAACAGTGTTTCACCAACTCACTCAATCAATACTACAATTTGACAAAATCACTTATTCTAGAATCACTTAATTTTTAAGCTGTAATTGAAAATGCAGAAAATAAAGGAACACAAGATTTGATGAGGCAGTTCCCCCAGTCGTCCTCGCGTTGGGGTACGTCTGCCCTCAATTCTATAATGAGAATTGAGATATGTATTGAATAGATATCACCTGTTTGGTAGAACAGTTATACACAAGAATCGATAGACAATTGATACAAACAATCTTAATGTTGCTGATAATTTCTACCACTTCTTGCCCCTTGATTCAAGATGAATCAAGTCCTCCAATTTGATGTGAATGACCTCCGATTGCAGCCACCTTATTGACAACTCTTCCGTTGATCAAACCTTCGGCACGGCTGATCTTAGACACACCCAAATTGAACCCGGAACGTCTTCAACCTTTCAACGCCCTAGCTACTAGATTGATCAACCTTCCGCTAATCAATCACCTTCGCACTCGCTTGATTGTTGAACCGACGATTCCGTAACAAAAGCCTTCAAAACCTGTAGTCTTGATAGGTAAAACCTCAAAGGTTTTCTCCCAAGAAACACCTGCACCAGCTTCCACTCGAACCGGATCTTCAATCACGCGTTCGAACCTTATCACCGTCGAGCAAACCACAAACCGCAGCAAAAAATTGATTATCTGTAATTTGAGGATTTGTGAGTTGATTGAACGATGAAGATGAAGAACACTGATGCACCTCTTTCACGTTTCTTGACCTGAACACTTTCTCACAATGCTTTCAAAAAATGTTCTTGTTTAAAATTGAAAAGACAGCTATTTATAGCAATATACAAAACGGACAGTTGACAGATCAATGAAACATAGCAGAATTTCTGTTTCTGCGCGCGAACGGTCGACCATAGGGTCGGCGTGCGCTGAGCCGTGTGACACTCAAACTGTCATGCGCCGAGTCAGCGGTCGACGCATGATCTTCATGCGCTGAGCCGTCGGATTCTTAAACCTGCATGCGCCAAGTTAACGGTCGACGCATGACCTTCATGCGCTGAGCCGTGTGAACTGAATGAAACTGTGTGCTGACGGTATGGTCGGCTCATGGTTCAAAAACCTGCAAAAATTGATATGTTTGTTGTTTCGTGCATCTTGTCACGACCAAACATTAGTCACATATATTGCCAATGAAATATGATGATTTAAAAGGATATAGGAAGGATGTAATATGTTAAGTATTGCATGACGATTCTGATTCATCCGAGGTTGTACTTTGTCATCATCGTAAGTATGCATGACGACTCCGATTCATCCGAGGTTGTACTTTGTCATCATCGAAACTTGAGAACGTATGTTGTGAGACAATTTTCCCTCACATCTATGCTGCAGGTGCATTTGCATATCCCCCGGTTCTAGTGTCTGAACTTTTGAGTATTGATTATGGCTGGTTTGAGGATGACAGTCGCCTATAAGCTACCTATTCCTGATATTACTCCACTCCTGGGTCTGATTTCTCTTGCAGATGGGGATGTCCGTAGAAGCTTCAGGCAGAGTTACGGACGGCTGTTGGGTTTGGTTCGCAGATCCACTGATGATGAGTTGAATGGGCTGTACACGCTGATGCAATTCTATGACCCCGCTTTGAGGTGTTTCACGTTCGCTGATTTTATCTTGGGGCCTACCATGGAGGAGTATGTAGAGTTCACTGAGCTGCCGGTTCAGAATGCAGTTCCTTTTATTCACTCTGCCGTTGAACCTAAGTTGGAGGATTTAGCTAAAGCCTTGCATATGAATGCTTCTGAGCTGTTGATGACTTCGTGGCGAGGGGTTCCTGGTTTCTCTCTCCAGTTTCTGGTTGGTAAGGCTCAAGAGTACGCCAAGAATGGGTGTTGGGTGGTCTTTAACACTATTTTGGCTCTATGCATTTATGGGATAGTGCTGTTTCCCAATTTCCCAAACTTCGTGGATATGGATGCATTTCATCTATTTGCTGCTGGTAACCCAGTACCTACACTGATCGGAGACTTCTACCATTCGATGCACTACAGGAATGAGAACAGGAGAGGTAAGAACGTCTCTTGTTGCGTGCCTCTGCTGTCCATGTGGTTTAAGAGCCATCTTCCCCTGAAGGGACCTTTTGTGGATAGTGCGACCATAGCTGACTGGCCAGAGCGTATAATGATGTTGTCTTCTGCAGATATTGAATGGTTTGACCGAGACTTGTTGGGGTCTAAGCTTATTGTCATTTGTTCTGGGTATCCTAATGTTCCGTTGATTGGGAGAAAAGGGTGCATCAACTACAACCCATCTTTGTTTGTCCGTCAGTTTGGATATGCGCTGAAGAACCCACCTCAGGAGGAAGAAGTACAGGAATCTCTGTACTTCACCGGTGATTTGAGTGGAGAGTTACTAGCCAAGCTTCGGCATGCCTGGACGCGTATTAACAGAAAAGGGAAACCGTTGTTGGGGAAGAGTGATTGCCAGGCATATGCACCCTACAAAGTTTGGATTCAGGAGAGAGCCAGACAATTATTGATGCCATTTCCAGCTGCTCCAGTCCCTGTCCATATTCCGGTGGAAGAGCCAACCACTGTCACTATGGAGGTCTACGAGCAAGTTGTGAAGGAAAAGGAAGCCTTGATGAAAACTAATGAAGAGTTAGAGAAGGAGCTAGCTCAGATGAGGAGTGAGAAGAATAAGGCTGCATGTTCCTTCCAACAGCAGATCGAACTAGTGAACAGGCTAGGTGCCGAACTGACTGAGGAGAAGAAGAAACGCGAACGTCTGGGTCAAGAGTTCAGAAGTGCCCACAACATGTTAGAGGCCAAAAAGAAAGCACTCGACACCGCTCACCGAGAGATCTCTTCTTGTAATAAGACATGGAATGCTACGCTCACCAACAACAAGAAGAGGGAAGACAAGTTGAAGCAGCAAATTTCTGACCTCGAAGTGCGAAGAAGAAGTGATGACCAAATACAGCCTCCAAAAAGCACTGAACAAAGCCATCGAAGGCAGGAATGAAGCTGTGTCTCAGAAGCGGAAGTTAGAGGATCGCTTCGGAGCAGGGGCAGGGGAGGAAGCTGCTGGTGACGTGCGGCGTGTTCTCAAGAGAAGAAACCAGCTTGTCGAAGGGCTGCTTACCCGACCAAGCCATCCAGAGACCAAGAAGTTAATAGAAGAGTACCGGGCTCATGGGAGTACTTGATCATTTCATGTATTGACTTGTATGCTTTATTTGCAGTTGTGCTGACCATCACCAGGATTGTTGGTTGAGGTCATGCCGTCTTATTTGTACTCTCAGTGATATTGTATTCTTGGATTTCTCTGTAATATATGAGGTTTTATATGATCCGGCTCCAATCACTATCTTGCTAGCACTGTCACTGCACTGGCACCTTCACACTAGAATCGAGGAATGATAATCCCTAATGCACAGACACACATTGCATTTTGCATACATACTCATATTTGCATTGCAGGTTTGTGATTCGTGTATCTTATCTCTCGCATCTTTAAATCAGGTATTTTCAGGATTGCAGAAAAGCGGGTCCACCGTTACTCTACGAGAATCAACCAGAAGAAGATCATGGACAATGTGCAGAGTGAAATGCAAGAGATGCGTGACAGGATGGCCCTGCTCATGCAAACCATGGAGACTATCGCCAAAGGGCAAGAGCAGCTGCAGAATCTGGTTCAACCGATAGTCGCACGGGCTGAAAACAACGGGACACCGCAGGGTGAAAATATTGTTGCTTCTCCCCGAGTTGAGAATTGTCAAAGTGCTGACGCTGTTCCCGTAACCGGTTTGAATGCTGGAGAGGCTGGTCCTGTAGGTGGAGGTGGGAACACCGGTAATGTGAATGTCAATGCAGATACTGCTGGGGTATTGGTGGGCAATGTCAACCAGGGTTTCAATGGGGGTGTTGAGAATGTCGGTATGAATGGTATCAACTGTAACCAGGGCTTCAATGGTGTGAATATGGGGTATGGCAGCATGGCTGGCGCCAAGGCTGGATTTGGTGGCTATGGTAATCTTGGATGTGGAGCTGGCGCGTACAACACTCAAGAGATGGGTAATTTGAGGTATGACCCCAGGTACGTTCAAACAGGTCCGGGTCGCGATGCAGATTATGTTGGATACGAAGCAGTACCTCGCTGGGAGGATCGCCAGGAGGATGTGTTCTCTGGTCAGAATGAAGGCTATGAAAGAGCCAGAGGTGACAACCATCGGATGAGATTGCTAGAAGAGAAGGTGAATGGATTAGCCAGCCAGAATGCTCTTGGGTTGGATATGTCGAATATGGGGTTAGTCCCAGGGCTGAGGGTCCCGCTGAAATTCAAAGCACCGTCATTCGATAAGTACAAAGGGGATACATGCCCTAGGGTGCATGTGCGCGCGTTTTACAGGTGCATGTCTGCATATTCTGAGGATGAAAAGATGCTAATGCACTTTTTCCAAGATAGCCTGTCAGGGCCATCGCTGGAGTGGTACATGAGCTTGGAGCCGACTCAGATCAGGAGTTAGAAAGAGCTGGTAGAGGCTTTTGTTCGACATTATCAATATAATAGTGATCTCGCTCCTAACCGAGTCCAGTTGCAAAGCATGTCTCAAAAGTCTAGCGAGAGCTTTAAAGAGTACGCCCAGAGATGGCGAGATCTGGCTGCTAGGGTGCACCCTCCAATGGTGGAGCGCGAAATGATGGATATGTTCATAGGGACTTTCTCTGGAATGTACTATGATAGGCTGCTCAATTTTTCGATGAGTACTTTCTCTGAGTTGATCTTGATGGGGGAACACATTGAAAACGGGGTGAAGATTGGTAAAATTCAAGCGGGTGAGTCCAGTTCTGCAGGAGGTAACAAGAAGACGTTTGGTGGTAAAAGGCAGGGTGATACGAATGCTGTATACAGTGCTCGACGGAAGAATAAAAGTCAGAACTGGCGTCAGCAGTCGCAAGTTGCAAGTGTAACCATTCCAGGGCCTTCTCAGCAACAGAGACAACAACCACCGCAGCAGGCTCAGCAGCAGCCTAATAATAATCAGCGCAGACTTCAGAACCCACGACCGAGGAGAGTATTTGAAGTACCACCGGTATCATATGCAGAACTCCTTCAAACGTTGTTGAAATTGCAGCTAGTCGAGAAGAGGACCTTAGCACCACCAACTGGCCAGCCGCCAGTCGGGTATGATGTTAATGAACACTGTGACTTCCATTCAGGTGCACCAGGGCACAATATTGAAAATTGTCTAGCCTTCAAGCATAAAGTACAGGATTTGCTTGATAGTACGGCTATTAACTTCGGGAAGGAAGGTCCCAATATCACGCAGCAGCCAATGCCCAAGCATGGTGGGGCTGGGGCCAATGCAATCATGGTAGATGATGAGTTGAACTTGGTTTCTGAAGTGAGCAAGCTGAAAACCCCTTTGAGTTTCGTAAAGCAGCGCTTGTTGAGAGGAGGAATCTATCCCGGCTGCGGCGAGGAATGTGATGACTGTTTGGTTCAACCTGGGGGCTGTGAGAAGTTGAAGAGGGAAGTTCAAAGTTTGATTGATGAAGGAACTTTGCAGTTTGACAGGGCTGTGGGGCGAGAGAAGTCTGTTGAGACAGAATCTAAAGAGCGTAGGGAGATTGCCACGATCACCATTCCGTTCAAATCGGTGACGATTTCGGCACCATCAAAAAGGCCGACCATCACTATTACCAACGCCAAACCAGCCCCTTTTAAAAGCATAAAGGCAGTCCCGTGGAGTTATGGTGCTGAAGTGTATTGCAATGGGGAGAAGATTGACTTGAATGATCCGCCATCAGGATCCGTAGATAACATAGTGGGAGCGGGTGGTATAACCCGAAGCGGGAGAATTTTCACTTCACTTGAGGTTGAAGCAGAGAGGCTTGCCAGAGGTAAGAACAAAGTTGTTGAGGGGGAATCTTCGGGGAGTAAAGAGAAAGAACCGATAGCCAAAGATGTGGAAGAATTCATGAGGTTAATTCGCAAAAGTGATTACAAGATTGTAGATCACCTGCAGCAGACCCCGTCAAAGATCTCCATATTATCGCTGCTGTTGTGTTCTGAAGCGCACAGAAATGCCCTGTTGAAGGTACTTGAGACATCCTTCGTGCCGCAAGAGATTTCAGTCAATCAGCTGGAGGGAGTTATGGCACATGTTAACGCTGGGCATGGTCTGGGATTCACGGATTTTGACTTAACGCCTCGAGGGCGTGATCATAACAATGCTTTGCACATCTCTATCGAATGCTGGGGCACTGTTCTATCCCATGTGTTGGTAGACACCGGGTCCTCGTTGAATGTGTTACCAAAGAAAGCCCTGTTGAAATTAGATACCCGTGGGTTGTTGTGCACCCCTAGTGATTTGGTGGTGCGGGCCTTTGACGGAACAAGGAGGTCAGTATTCGGGTCAATAACGTTACCCATTCAGGTAGGTTCGGAGGTGTTTGATACAGTGTTTTACATCATGGACATTCAGCCTGCATATAGCTGTTTGATTGGGAGACCTTGGATTCATGCAGCTGGGGCAGTAACTTCTACGCTCCATCAGAAGCTGAAATATATGGTTGAGGGGAGTATTGTAACGGTGTGTGGCGAAGAGGATATCTTAGTCAGTCATTTATCTTCTTTCAAGTACGTGGAGGTAGATGGAGAGATTCATGAAACGCTGTGTCAAGCGTTCGAGGAGGTGAAGGTTAAAGAAGAAGCTCCAGTGAAGAATGAAGGGCCAGAGGTGGCCGTCTCCTCATATAAAGAAGCCAAGGCGTTGGTACAGGCAGGAGAGACTCAGAAGTGGGGTCAGGTTCTGGACATCCCGGTGAAGCAAGACAAGTATGGCTTGGGGTACCACCCATCTACCTCGCAGAGTGCGCCTAAGTACAAGGGACCTGTCGTGTTCACGCCCTGAGGGGTTAGCTTTGAAAGGATTAATGCCGTGTCCGATGCGGAAGAAGCGGATAGCGATTGCGACATGGACTCATGGATTCAACCCAGCACGCCGGGGCAAAGCTTATGCAACTGGTCCATCCAGGACGTCATCCAAGTCACCAAACAGTAATGCATTGTTTTTTCAATCATTGTATGATCACATGCCTTGCCCGGGGCATCGATGATCTTGTCTTAGGGCCTAACTGTTTACTTGTATGTTTGCATGATTAATAAATGACGGCGTTTTTTACATTCAAATGTGGTGATCCTTTTCTTTCTGTTTTTATTTTATTTTTCAATAAAATGGCAGCGCGGTTATGCATTTTGCTAGTACATCATTGTTGAAGCACTTAACCGTTTCCCTCGCAGGATTCATGAATCTTCAGATGACACCGACCAAAAACTTCCTATGACTCGTTTAGACTTCGAGCACCCGATCTTCCAAGCTGAGGAGGAGAGTGTGGAGGATAGTGACTTACCAGAAGAGCTTAGTCGGTTATTGAAGCAAGAGGAGAGAGTCATTCTGCCTCACCAGGAAGAGATTGATATTGTCAACTTGGGGTCTGAAGAATGCGTCAGGAATATCCGTATAGGGGCTGCGTTGCAAGAGGATATCAAGCGAGAGCTTATTGAGATGCTGCGTGAATACAGTGATATACTTGCTTGGTCCTACGAGGACATGCCAGGTTTGGACACTGATATGGTTGTTCATCGTCTGCCGTTGAAGGAAGATTGCCCGCCCGTGAAGCAGAAACTCAGAAGGACTCATCCTGACATGGCCGTAAAGATAAAGGAAGAAGTGCAGAAGCAATGGGATGCTGGATTCCTGGCTGTTACCACTTATCCCACTTGGGTCGCTAATATCGTGCCTGTGCCAAAGAAAGATGGCAAGGTTCGGATGTGTGTTGATTATAGATATCTAAACAAAGCGAGCCCGAAAGATGATTTCCCGCTGCCGCATATTGATGTGTTAGTTGACAACACGACTCAGCTTTCAGTGTTTTCCTTCATGGATGGATTTTCAGGGTACAACCAGATCAAAATGGCTCTGGAGGATATGGAAAAAACGACCTTTATCACCCCGTGGGGAACCTTCTCTTATAAGGTGATGCCCTTTGGTTTGAAAAATGCTGGGGCAACGTACCAGCGGGCCATGACAACGCTTTTTCACGACATGATGCACAGAGAGATTGAGGTGTATGTCGATGACATGATTGCTAAGTCTCAAACAGAGGAAGAACATCTGGTTAATCTGCTGAAGTTGTTCAAGAGGCTGAGGAAATTCAGGCTGAGGCTGAATCCAAATAAATGTACCTTCGGAGTGAGGTCCGGGAGGCTACTGGGGTTCATTGTGAGCAAGAAAGGAATCGAGGTCGATCCTGCAAAAATAAAAGCAATACAAGAAATGCCAGCACCGAGAACCGAAAAAGAAGTTCGTGGGTTCTTAGGGAGGTTGAACTACATCGCTAGGTTCATCTCTCACCTAACGACCACGTGTGAACCATTATTCAAGCTGTTAAAGAAAGATCAAGCGGTGGTCTGGAATGACAATTGCCAAAAGGCATTTGAAAAGATAAAAGAATACTTGCAGGAACCTCCGGTGTTGATACCCCCAGTAGCGGGACGACCACTGATTATGTACCTGACGGTTCTGGAGAACAGTATGGGTTGTGTCCTTGGTCAACATGACGAGACAGGGCGGAAAGAGCATGCAATTTACTACTTGAGTAAGAAGTTCACAGATTGTGAATCTCGATACTCTATGCTCGAAAAGACGTGTTGTGCATTGGCGTGGGCTGCCAAACGTCTAAGACAGTACATGCTGAATCATACGACCATGCTGATATCGAAGATGGATCCGATCAAATATGTGTTTGAGAAACAAGCGCTCTCTGGAAGGATTGCTAGATGGCATATGGTATTGACAGAATACGATATCCAGTATGTTTCCCAGAAGGCCATTAAGGGAAGTGTTCTGTCCGAATATCTCGCCGAACAGCCGATTGAGGATTACCAGCCTATGAAGTTTGAGTTTCCTGATGAGGACATAATGTACTTGAAGGCTAAAGATTGTGATGAGCCATTGCCTAGTGAAGGACCTGAGCGGAGTTCCCAGTGGCAGATGATTTTTGATGGGGCTGTCAATTCGTACGGTAGTGGGATCGGGGCAATCATTACAACTCCCCACGGGTCGCACATCCCGTTCACAACCAAATTGACTTTTTCAGTGATGAATAACGAAGCCGAGTACGAAGCTTGCATTATGGGGTTAGAGGAGGCTATTGATATAAGGATTAAGAATCTGGATGTATATGGGGATTCAGCATTGGTTGTGAATCAGATTAAGGGAAAGTGGGAGACGCGTCAACCTAATCTAATGCCGTACATGAATTATGCGAGAAGGTTGCTACCTTTCTTTGATAGAGTGGAGTTTCATCATGTACCTCGGGCGGAGAATCAAATGGTGGACGCCCTTGCAACGTTATCCTCGATGTATAAAGTCAACCGCTAGAATGAGGCTCCCAACATTGTCATCTCCCGCCTTGATAGGCCGGCCTTTGTGTTTGCAATCGATGAAGCATCTGATGGTAAACCGTGGTATTTCGACATACAGAATTTCCTAAAGAATAAGGAATATCCGGCTGGGGCATCCGGTCGTGATCAGAAGACTCTAAGGAGATTAGCAGGCAACTTCTATCTGAATCTCGACGGTGTTTTGTATAGAAGGAACCACGATTCGGTACTCCTCCGGTGTGTGGACGAGAAGGAAGCCAATTTACTTATGGAGGAGGTCCATGAAGGAACTTTTGGCACACATGCAGGTGGGCATGTTATGACTCGAAAGCTGTTGCGAGCGGGGTATTATTGGTTGATGATGGAAACTGACTGTTTCAAATTTGCCAAGCGGTGTCACAAGTGCCAGATCTATGCTGATAAGATCCATGTGCCACCCAGTCCACTGAACGTTATGGCATCCCCGTGGCCCTTCTCCATGTGGGGAATTGATATGATCGGAAAGATCGAGCCTACTGCTTCTAATGGGCATCGCTTCATTCTGGTTGCGATTGATTACTTCACCAAGTGGGTGGAAGCGGCATCTTACGCCAATGTGACGAAGCAGGTGGTGGCCAGATTTATCAAGAAGGATATAATTTGCAGATACGGTATTCCTGAGCGAATCATTACTGATAATGGTTCGAATTTGAACAACAAGATGATGAAAGATCTGTGTCGGGATTTCAAGATCGAGCATCATAATTCGTCTCCCTACAGACCCAAGATGAATGGCGTTGTTGAAGCGGCCAACAAGAACATAAAGAAAATTGTTCAGAAGATGGTGGTAACGTATAAGGATTGGCATGAAACGTTGCCATTCACTTTGCACGGTTATCGTACTACAGTGCGTACATCAACTGGGGCAACACCGTTCTCACTAGTATATGGCATGGAGGTTGTCCTGCCACTGGAGGTTGAGATACCATCTTTGAGGGTTTTGCTTGATGTTAAGCTGGATGAGGCAGAATGGGTGAGAAGCAGATTGAATCAGTTGAGCTTGATAGATGAGAAGAGACTGGCATCCATTGCACATGGTAGGCTGTATCAGAGCCGGATGAAGAAAGCGTTCGACAAGAAGATTCGACCTCGAAGCTTTCAGACGGGTGATCTTGTGCTGAAGAAGATTCTCCCACCGCAATCGGATCATAGGGGAAAATGGACTCCCAATTACGAAGGTCCATACGTCGTGAGAAAGGTCTTCTCCGGAGGAGCCTTATTGTTATCCACCATGGATTGTGAAGACTTTTCGTCCCCTGTGAACTCGGACGCAGTTAAAAAATACTTTGCTTAAAACTGACCCGCTGGATAGTAAAAAGAGAGTCCAGGCAAAAACGAGGCATCCTGGCGAACCAAAAACAGAATAAAAAGGTTCGGGCAAAAGTTAGGGATATAATTGAAAAAATGTACACCCGCGAAGTCGAAAACCTACATTGGGCGGCTTCGGCAAAAAAGGGTATCCCGGTGAATCGAAAACCCGCAAAGGGCGATTCACGCAAAAGTTAGGGATTTGAGAAGCAAATGACTGCGGTCCAAGTTTGATTGTTTAGCGGTTCGGGAGCATCCGGGGGTCAATTATCCAAAGCAATTTCTTCTGAAGACAAAGATCAGGAAAGCGTCAGAGTCCGACGAGTCATAGGAGGATCGGTTCATGGTGTTCGTCTGTAACACGTTGCCGACATGTGTACAAATTTTATTCTGTATATTTGTATACTTCTGCATTTTGTTTATGCGTGACTACCTCTTTTCAGGAGTTGCATCTGATGTACAAGTCTTGCCTGTTCTCAAGCCGTTATCAATAAAGTGTTTTATTCAGTGTAGTATGTGACTTTGGTTTTAATTTTTACAGTTTTGTTTGTAAAATGCGCCGATGTTTTTGATAAACTTACATGCGTGTAAACCGGCGGGCCTCGGCCTATGATTGTTAAAACCAAAAATTACCTGAATGGTTGTCGTGGGTGATTACCAAGATGTTTCTTTTTGCATAGATTTCCTTGTGTTTGCTTGTTGATTTTTGCAGGTATTCGAAGGCTCGCGAAGTTCCTCGCCAGAATCCATGGCAGGCTGGTCCCTTTTCCAGAGGTTGAATGTTGTGTCTTCCCCAATGGAGTCGCCCTAGGCAAAACTGAATGATTATCTCCCCAGGAGAGTTGAGATTGCGTCAAAGGAAGAGATCAATGTATCTTCAATAGCTCAGAAGTAGCTTATCAAGCAGAGCAGAGTTCTCCCCAGTGAAGGTCGAGACGGATGTGATTAACTTCCCAGAGAGTTCTCGTGCAGTGCAAATCAGAATGTGTAATTCAATCCCCAGCTCAGTGATAGCAGGATGAGTTCCCCAGCTCAGTGATAGCAGGATGAGTTTCCCCAGCTCAGTGATAGCAGGAGGGGTTCCCACAGAGTGTGATCAAGTGGTTGGAGCTGCTGAAAGGAGTTTTCCCGAGCAGGATTGTCCTCTCTTTCCCCAGCAAGTCGCTTTTCCTCGTCAGGAGGGTCGTCTTCAGCAGAATTTGAAGTTTTGAGCTACTTCCCAGCAGGATGGTTATCCCCAGCGGAGTTAGTTCATCTTCCCAACATTTATTTTGTTGGAAGCGTCGGTAGTATTCCGGTCGTCCCCAGCGGAGTCGGCATTATCTTCAGCATTTATTTTGCTGGAGCAGTGTTGTTTCTCATCAGTTTGAGTCCGCATTTGCATTGGCATATAGTGTCATACTTGCATCTACCAAATAAAGACGCATAGCATTTCCATATCGAATGGAGCATTGCATCATTATCAAACACGCATTTTGAAACATAAGCCAGGTGGCTATCTCTTCAGTTTCAGAGATGTTGTTCCCTGCCGATAAGTGAAATCGTGGTTTCAGGGAGATGTTAATTCGTGGTCAAAGTATGCAGTGATCGTATTTTGTACCATCTACGGGGTTCATATAGCAAGACACGCTGTGATCGTGTTGATTTTGAGATGTTGATTTGTGGCCCAAGTACGCAGTGATCGTATTGGTCCCGGCCTAGGGGGTTCATGTTGTGAGACACACAGTAATCGTGTTGATCTTGGTATGTGTATCTGTGGTTGAATGGCGCAGTGATAGTATTCAGCCCGATCGAAGAAGATTGTTCTGTACGGCACGCGGTGATCGTGTTGGTATTATCTCAGGGGTTTATTGTGCAAGACACGCAGTGATCGTGTTGATATTGGTCTGTGGATTTGTTGGTCGATATACGCAGGGATCGTATTCGTCCATTATACAGTGGTTATAGATTGACGCGCAGTGAACGTGTTCATCTGGTTGTCGATGGCCGAAGTACGCAGTAATCGTATTCGTCCCATTGTTTGAAGTAGTGTCACAGCACGCAAGGATCGTGTTTCCTCCAGTCAAGAGGGCCGTGACATGAAGCGCGCAGTGATCGCGTTTACCCTATGTATGGTCAGGATATGAAGTGATCGTATTCGTCCAGTTATGTGGGTTAGTTGAGGCACACAACACGCAGGGATCGTGTTTTCTCCAGTCAAGAGGATCGTGGCTCAGAACGCGCAATGATCGTGTTCGAACGCGCAGGGATCGTGTTCAAGATACGCAGTGATCATATTCGTATAGTGCTGATAGTACCATGGGAATTTGTGATGTGGAGCATGCAGTGATCGTGGCTATTGTATCGGTTGGTTTTGTTGGTCGATATGCGCAGTAATCGTATTCGTCCTACTACATGGGTTGGTTTCGTGGCACGCAGTGATCGTGTTGACATCATTTTGGGGGGTTTTGTTAGTCGAGATGCGCAGTGATCGTATTCGTCCTACTGCAGCACACGCAGTGATCGTGTTTATCGTATTGGTGGTTGAAGTACGCAGGGAACGTGTTCGCCTCTTCTATATGGATTAATTCCGTCTGGCACGCAGTGATCGTGTTTATCTCATCCGGTTGGATTTATGGTCGATGTGGTCGTAACGCAGCACGCAGTGATCGTGTTCGTCGTGTGTGTACCATCGTGTGATTTTGTTTACAGCATCAGGACGCGCAGTGATCGTGTTTTCTTCTGTCAAGAGGGTTGTGGTGCAGAATACGCAGTGATCGTGTTCATCTTGCTACAGAAGTTTGTTGTGCCAGACATGCAGTGATCGTGTTCGTCATGGCACATTCCCCTAGCAGAGTTGCTTGGTCAAGCATTTCTCTTTCTCCCCAGCCGAGTCCTTTCTCAGAGCATGGTGGAGACAGATCTTGGGTGGTTACCCATAGTTACCCCAGTAGAGACGTAATCCCCAGTAGGGTGGTCTTCAACAAGATACTTGGTTAAGTTCCTCGTAGTCCCCGGCAGGGTACTCTTTGACAAGTCGCTTGGTTAAGTCACTTGTATTCTCCCAGCAGAGTCTTTCTCAGGATGATGTGGTATCAGTATTAGAAGGCGGTAATGCAGATTTTCGGTGGTTACCCGCAATTCTCCAACAGAGTTATGTTCTCCAGCAGGGTGTTACTTCGATGAGTCGCTTGGTTAAGTCCCTCATAGCCTCCAGCAGGGAGCTTGCTACAGGAGTGGTTTGGTTAAATTCCTCGTATTTTTCAACAAGGTTATTCTCGCCAGGGTATTTGGTTTAAGTTCCTAATTTCTCCAGCAGGTGTTTGACAGCAGTTGTCAGAATTGTCCCCTCAGAGTTGCTTGGTTAAGTTTCTCGTTTCCCCGCAGAGTCGGTTGTTCATGTCTTCGGACATTGTCTCGCTTGGTTAAGCGCTTGCTCGTTTCTTCAGGATGCGAAAGGTTGATCAGTGAAGTCAACATGACAAGTGAAGTCAGTATTCTCCTGCTGGTTAGCGTGTGCTTGGTTGATAAGTGAGATCAACAGTGGTTGATAAGTGAGATTAACAGTGGTTGATAAGTGAGATCAACAGGCGTTGATAAGTGAGATCAACAGTGGTTGATAAGTGAGATCAACAGTGGTTGATAAGTGAGATCAATAGAGGTTGATAAGTGGGATCAACAGAGGTTGATAAGTGAGATCGACAGAGGTTGATCAGTGAAGTCATCATGACAAGTGAAGTCGGTATTCTCCCGCTAGTAAGCGTGTGCATAGGTTGATAAGTGAGATCAACAAAGGTTGATAAGCGATATCAACAATTTCTCGTTGTGTGGTGTATGCTCATTTCTTCGGAATGGAGTGGTCTGCGGACAACATCAGATTATTTGACAGATGGATGGCTAGTTGTTGCTGTGACAATAGAAGCCAGTTCCCAGGGTTTTCTCAAGCAGTAGTCGTTTTAGCAATTTATTTTTGCGGTTGGCAAATTTCCGGTTTCTTTCGTATTCAACCGTCTCGTGCCTCAAATGTCTGAAGGCTGCGCGCTCTTCATCCAGTCGGGTCCAAGACGCTTGAATAGCGGCAGCTGTTGCACCCCAAAATTTGCCCAACCTTTTCTAACATAGGTTTATGTTTCAATTGCATAGTCATTTGCATTGTCATCATGTATATAGTGTATTCATCTGCATTGCATAGCATAGGCAAGCTATCTTAATCAGGGGATCAAAGTGCTATTCTTATCTCAGGAGGCATATCCAAGGGTTTCATTCATATTCAAGACTACTCAGGTCATCAGGGAAGAATTTGAGCTTTGAAGTGTTGACAGGTTGATCAGTGAGTCTCTCCTATCTTGAGGTTGTTTGGGGATCATCAGAGGAAGTGTGAGCCATGAGCCAAGAGCATGAGGTGTGTATGGATGTTATGAAGAGCCTAGATGATCATTTTTGAGTAGAACCAAGTCATTGGAATGATTGCAAGAGTCTCAGTGGAAGTCAGTCAAATAAGGGTCAACACCAGGTCAACACTAGGTCAAAGAAGTGTTTTGAAAGGCATCAAAGGAGCATTTGAAGAATGTGGGATTCATTATTTGCTATATGGATATGGGTATGATGTTGTGTTAAAGAAAAATCAAGAGGAGTCAAGGAGAATTGGAGTTACCAAATTAGGGTTTCAGTGTAAAATCCCCTGATTTAGGTCAAACTTCAAAGCAGTGTAACTCAAGATGCAAGCTTCATATGAATTCTTGGTCCACATGAAACTTGTAGAGTATCTTCATATATTTAATTTGAGTGGTGAAAGTCATCAAGATGATTTATAGAACTCAAGTTATGGCTCTTGCAAGTTACAGGTCATCTGAGGGCACTGATATTTGTCTGTGAAAGTTGTCTGTCTTCCAAGCAACTTTTGACCTTCAAGGAGATGTCAAATGGATTTCTGGCCAACATAAGAGTTGTTCCTTATTGTCTTAGATTTCTATAATGGTATGGTATGCCTTCATATGATTTGTGGAACTCTACTTATGGTCTTGGCAAGCAAAGGGTATTTTGGTCAACTGAGGATTACAGGTCATTCTTAGCCTATGCCTAAAACTCATACAAGGAAGCTTCAAATGAAAAACTTCACAACATCAAAGTTGCTCAAAATGTCATTTTAATTCTAGAAAAGAAGTCATGGAAGTTTGGAAATGCATAGAACAAGACTTGACCAAAGTTGGTGAAAAATGACCTAAAAAAGGCATATAAGTTGAAAAAGTTGAAATGAAAAATTGGTTTGAGAGATCTACAAATCCAAAATGGGTCATCCAATATACCAAATTGATTCCAAACATCATTTTAGAGACATTGGTTCAGCCACTTTTTTGAGTTAGGGGTTAAATTTTGGACTTGCTTTGTATTTTTGTTACTTGCATAATAAGGCAAGTATGGAAAACTTGGCATAAGGTGAATTTCAAGGCAAGGAAATTGTTCTCTTCACACACACCATGTCAATAACTCATGAGAGGAGATTTTGACACAAATATACAAAGGATGCAAGCATGATATGAGATGATTCAAAGTATCATCACATGAGAATTCCATGAACTTTCCACCACATTCTATACTTTCCTAGATCAATCTAGAAACTTCTAGATCTGTCTATCCTCATCTATATATTGAACTGAAGCCATTGGTGCAAGGGGTTGTTGAAAAGAGTGTCAAGAGAGAGTGATATACCATTTTCTCCATTTTTTGCAAATCAATCTCAAACTCCATTGTTTCTTCATCTCCATTGAATTCTTCTCCACAAATCAATTCCTTGGATCCTATTGAACACATACACACAGATTAGAGTGGCCATTGATGAGTGTTTGAAGGTGTAGCTTCCAAAGTGCAAGTGAAGCAAGTTGGATCCAATCTCACAGTCCAAGCATTGTCCATCCAAGATCTTGCAAACAGAAAGATTCTCAGCCATTGGAGATCATTTTGACCAGTTCCAAGCAGTGGATTGGAGTGTAGATACAGTTGCCATCACCATTTTTCAGGTTTGCAAAAGTATTCGAATCCCTCTATTTATGCATTATTAGATGAAATGGTTAGGGTAAACCTGCTTAGAGACCTTAGGTGATTGATTCCTGAGAATTAGGGAGAGTTCTACGAGGTTCCATAACAGGGTGATGATTCTTTGATGATCAAGATTAAGCTGGATATTGAATTATAATGGTCGTGTAATGGCTTGTTAAGATCAGTGTAGCATGATGAACAAGATAGGATAGTTAAATTGGAGAATTGTGAGGTTCCATTGCAGTGCATCATGAGGGAGTCAGATTATTACACCTATCGGGTTTTATCCTAGGGTTAGTTTCAGTCCAAACTAAAGGCACCATCGTGTTTATGGGAAAGAATAGAGCAACTTTGCTCTTTATAGTGTGGAGTTTCATGGCCTATGGAGAGAGCACGAGGAGCTTGCAGATGGTTGCATGGAAGCTGTGAAGTTCTGAAACCCTAGGTTTGATTGGGGACGATCGCCATGCACCGTTGGATCATTTCAATTATTTGACCTTTTACACCCATCCAATGGTCCAGATTTGAAGGAAAATGTGGAGGGAATGGCTGAGTGTTGAAACGATGCGTTTCATTAAACGCAACCATGGGCCTTGGACTCAGATTCATATCCCCACCCCCCTTTTGAGAAGCCCAACGAAATTAACGTGAATTAGGTGCTATTTGCACCGTGTCTGTTTGTTTTTCTTTTATATTTTTAATTCATTTTCTGAAGTATATTAGGCCCTGCGCTTTTGATATTTGCGCCTCCCCTTCATGGCCCAATGACCAGATACAACTGAGCGAAGTTGCTGGCAACACCCCCTCCCCATTTTATTTCTATTTTGTGTTTTTTAATTCCTTTATATTTTTCTCACCTTTAAAAAATCATATAAAATTGGAAAAAGCTTAGTTTTAATTGGTTCTTTTTTCTCTAGATCAATAATTCTGCCTAGAAAAAATATTAAATAATAAAAAGAGCATTTTGTTTTGTTTTAATATTTTTTATGCATTTTTCTTGTAAATAGCATTTTAATGAGTTTAGTTTAGTACTCAAATTTGGTGATTTTAGTTTGAATAGATGCTTTAGCATTTTTAATCCATTCTTTTTAGGTTGATTAGTTTAGGACTTCAACTTGTATATAGGATTTAATTCATATTTTTAGGATTAAATTTTTAGGTGATTTGATTAGGTGAGATTAGAGTGATGAAATTAGGGTTTTAAGTGAACATAGGTGAGATAGATTAGTTCTTTCAGGAATTTTGATTTGATTTTGGGGTATGGGACTATAGGGGTTATGGGTATAGGATAGATCCCTTAGAAATTGTTAGGATTCCCCTACTGCTATTAGTATATTTGTTTGATCTGTGTGGTGTGCCCTCTTTAGGGTTACTTTTTGTCTGTGTGGGGTATTGGGTTTGTTTGGGATTTGGGGAGAGCTGAAGACTGTGATGATGAAGCCCATTTGAAGATCAGAGAATGAAGACCAACTTCCAGAGTTGATGAGGAGTATCTCTTGCTGGCAGCTGCTGAAGTTTGTAGGATCTAGGAGTTAGGCAGAGCTCTAGAGTAGACACCTTGATTCCCAAACATGGAAGGTCTTGATTGCCTCCATCCTTCTCTGTGATGCAGAGTCTCTCTAAGACATTCACCCCCTTCCTTCGGAAGGCTTGGTGCTAATGTCTAAGGGATAGAACTCTTGAGAGAAATATTCTTTGTGTTGATAGCAGTTTGTTTGCCACCCTTGGTGGTCAACTAATTGCTTCACACCCAGTTCACTCTTGTGATTGATTCCTCAGCTTGGAGAGTAGGACTTGAAGAAAAGCCATTGGGAGATTGAAGATAGAAGTCTGATGCTTGCCTGAAGCCTGTGGATAGCTGATGTTGACTTGAAGATAGTTGCTGATGTTGATGAAGACTGCTTTGCTGTTTAGTTTTAGCTGTTTATTTCCTGATGTATTGATTGGTTTTCCCGGACTGTATTGTTTGCTGTTTAACTTGCTGGGTTGAAAGTGAATCCTATTCACTTTTGCCTATTGTTTTCTAGGTTCGAGGTTGAGTGAGACTCCCTTGCCTCACTTGTACTGTTGCATCCATGCATTTTACTGCTTTATCGTATATATCTGTTGCTTCTGTTTCCGTCTATTCCCTTAGGACCTCTGTTTCTCTCTGCGCAAGAGAGGAGCATGATAGACATTAGGTGTTAACCCATGCATGATAACATTAGGGTAAATTTTTTATCCCCTCTTAACCCTAGGACTTGTAGAGTGTCATCTCTTCTTCCTTCAAAACAACAGAAAAACACTAATAAAGGTTATAACAGAGATTAATTCATTTCTTCCGTCAAAAGATTTGAACAAACATCAACCTTTTTGCAATAAGAAAACCCTTGTTTAAGGTGAGATTTTTCATAAAAGACACTTGAACAGCTTGTGTTGTGCGTAGCCTGAACTACGTTTGCTCTGATCTTCCATGCAGTGTGGAAGTACGTAGGCATAGGATGCGATATCCTAGCGAGCAACCTTCCCCATCTTCTCCCGTAGTTAGGCGAACTACGTTGACTCTGATTTCTCGTTCCAGACGGGAATACGTAGGCATAAAGTGCGATGCTTTGCCGAGTCATGTTTTCTTTTCTTTTCAGACCTCATCCTTTAGTTTAGATAGAAGTGTAATCCGTACAAACCAAGCAAGCGTGGATCCCATCGAGTACGATGGACGTGAGGGGTGCTAATACCTTCCCCTTGCATAACCGACTCCCGAACCCAGGTTTTGGTTGCGATGACCATACCTTTCCTGTTTTTTGCGAGGTTTACTTCGAGCGTTTCCTTTCCCTCCGTTGGGATAAATAACGCACGGTGGCGACTCTTCTGTATTGCCGGCGCCGATTTTCGCAGTAGCGACAGACTCGTTTCCTTACTCCGGGGAACCTAGGGTGTTCACATTATACCTCAATTTCCAAACTTTCCCAAGTTCCTTAGTTCAAACTCCTTTTCCCTTGAACTCTAAATACTCTCTTGACTACCTTACACACAACCCACACACAAGAAAAATTCTTTTACGGTTTTCGTAGGGGCGAATATGTCGTGGTATTTACCGAACTTAAAATAAAAAGGGCTTAACTTGACAATACAAAACGTAAAACCTCCCCCAAACTTGAACTAAACATTGTCTCAATGTTCAAGAACAAGAGAAAAAGAGGTGTACTCACAGAGATCCTCACAGAGCGGTCGACAGGTAATGCAGCACCTCTTCGCTGCTACCACGTTTTCCCTTGCGAAATCTCATTTATTCCTGCAAAAACAATAACCACACAAAAAGAAACAACATCAATTCATAAAACCGTGGGTTTCCTCCCACGCAGCGCTTCGTTTAACGTCGCATGGCTCGACGATAGACTCCCCATTATTATGGGGGGTACTTCAGCCTCCAAACTCTATTGCTCGACTTCTTCGCAACAGAATATTATGCCGGTTCAGAGATAAGAGAAACTTGAAATGGTTTTGATCGTTTTTCCTTCTTAGTTGTGTTGATCTTCCCAACTGGAAGTTTGACATCTTTCTCCTTACCTTTCTTTCGACCCTCTTGAGTTTTTAAAGTGATTTCCTCATCAAAAAATTTCAAAGTGAGCGTACCTTTTTCCACATCAATATTGCACCGACTAGTAAGCAAGAACGGTCGGGCAAGTATGATCAAAGTTTCTTCATCCTCGAGTATATCCATGATTTAAAAATCAAATGGGTAAGTGAAGTTATCTATTGTCACTAGAACATCCTCTGCTAGCCCATTTGCCATCTTGGTTGTGTGGTCGGCAAACTTCAAGCTTGTTCCCGTATCGCTCACTTTTCCAATATCCAGCTTTTTGAAAATAGATAACGGCATGAGACTCACACTAGCACCTGAAGCAATTAGGACTTTCTTAAAAGTTCGATCTTTTATAGTACAAGGGATTACAACTGGTCCAGGATCCTGCATCTTGATGGGTATTTTCCTTTCTTGTGTTATTTCCTTGCATTACTCAGTTGTGGTCTTCGATTCTTCACCCATTGGTCTCTTTTTACCTATAACCTCTTTCATGAATTTCTTGTACAAAGGCATTTGCTCAAGTGCTTCAAAGAACGGCATGTTGATTTCCAATTTGTTGAACATTGCACTGAACTTTCCGAAGTCTTTCTCGTTCTGATCCTTCTTTGCAACTCTTTGAGGGAACGGTAATTTGATTTTCGGTTTGGCCTCCTCTTTCTTTTTCTCCCCAGTTGAATTTTCAGGTAGCACAGCTTCTTCTGGTTCTTTTATTTTTTCTCTTACCTCAAGTTCCACCTATATGCATTCTTCCTCCTTTGTTTCCTCCTCTTCTATCAGTTTCGAATTTCTTGTTGTGACAGCATTAATACTCTCTTGATTTTTTGGATTCGGTACTATCGCGCTCGGGAAGGTTCCTTGAGTGTGTGTTGAGAGGTGTTGGGCTATCTGTCCCATCTGCGACTCAAGGTTTTTGATGGAAGTTGTGTTGTTCCTTTGAATTTTCCGGGTCTCTTCTTGGAATTGCATACTTTGAGCTTCCATTCTTTCAATAGCTAACTCCCATTCTGCTTTTTGAGGGGCCTGTTGTTGTTGTTGTTGTTGATATGGAGGTTGGTTTTGGTCTTTCCAGGAAAAATTAGGATGATTCTTCCATCCTGGATTATAGGTCTGAGAATACAGATTGTTCTGCCTCAACACTTTTATCTCTTCGACTTGTTGAGTAGTAGCAAGACAATGCACAGTAAAATGGGGACCATTACAAACCTCACAACTCCCAGCTTGGACCGGTTGAACTTGAGCTCTAGTTGCAGTACTTACATTTATCCCTTTAAGCCTTCTTTCCACTTCAGCCTTGATTTGATCTTCCATGTTCACAACTTGTTCCGCTAGTTTCAAATTAATCTTACCCTCTGGTTGGTTCACAGTGCGATCATACAACTCAAGATGCTCGTTGGCGGCAATTGCTTCTATAATCCTCTTGATACCAGTGGCTGTTGAGAAATTAGTTGAGCCACCGGCAGCAGTAACTATAAGTTGTTTTGTCTTGATTCTCAAACCATTCACAAAATTCTGCATCTGCTCAGTTGCATCCATGTTATGAGTTGGGCATGCAGTCAGACACCTCTTAAACCTCTTGTATGCATCTCCCAGAGATTCCCCTTCTTTTTGTTTGAAGTTGACAATGTCGTACCTTTTTCGAATAAACACTGAAGCAGGGAAATACTCATTAAGGAATGCAGTTTCCATCTCTAGCCATGTGGTAATACTCCCAGCTGGAAGTGAATAGAACCATTCTTCCGCATCATCGGTCAGTGTGAATGGAAACATAACAAGTCTCTTGGCCTCTTCGGAGTGACCTTCTATCTTCAAAGATATGGAAGTCGTTAAGAATCTTTGTAGATGCTTGTTTGCGTCTTCATTGATTCTTCCTGTGAAAGGCTTGCTCTCCAGCTGGCGAATGGTGGACGGATGTAGCTGAAAGTGTGCCACATTCACCGGTTGATTTACGATAGTCATCCAGTTTGGTTGAGCATTGGCCCCGCCATAGTCTCCCAAAAGTCTTTCAGGCTGAGGTGGATTCCCAGCCATTTGAACAGTTTCTGGTGTTGTCTCCCTCTCTGCTTCTAAATCACTATTCACAAATACAACTTCTTCGTTTTCTGCAATTTTGGCTTTTCTACGTCTGGAGTGCAATTTTGGCTTTTCTTCGTTTTCTGCAATTCTGACATAAAAAACACGTTGCTACGGGATACCCCCATTCCTAGGCAATATCAACCGTAACATTATTTTGCAAAAGCATTAGGTCGACTTTCCAGACAAAACCTAATCGTAAATCAAATTCTATTTTCCAATACGAATTAGCATAAAGATCGTTGCAAAATAAAAGCCATAAGGTGAACAACAAAATTTTCATAGAATAATCCCAACAAAGGTCAATACATCGCAATTTAGGACCACCCCCTAACAATTGAGGGTTTACCCACTCATAATATTAGATAAAAACAACATGATAATTAGAAACATTACAATGGTATTAGGAGTGAATTCGATCTTCAATTTCTTCCGAGCATGAAAATCTCCTTGTCCTCCCAATTCTCTAGAGCTTCAATCTTTCATTGTATTTTTTCGTATAATCCAAAGGTGTCTTCTCCTTTCTCCAAACACGTAACAAATAGTCACAATTCCAACTCGGCACTAGGAAAATACCCACAATACCCTCGGGGATCACAAGAGTCAAAAAAATAAGAAAAATAGGGAAAAAAGTGCTTCCTGCAACACAGGCCGTGTCAGGCAACACGGGCGGCCGTGTTGGCTTCCTGACACATTTTTCGCGTGAAATTTCCACGTCCCAGGTGTCCTGACACGGGCCGTGTCACACAACACGGGCACCCGTGTCAGGCCACTGTTTTCCACCAAAAATCACCTTTTCTGAACAAATACTGTAACACGGGCTGTGTCACACAACACGGGCACCCGTGTTGCGCCCCTGTTTCGAATTTGACTTCGACTCCAACACGAAAGTCGTAGCTCTCTCTCTTAGCTTTCCGACGGTTTTTAGAACGCCTCAAGCGGATTCCCGGAACTCCAGTTATGATCGTTTCCGTGCAGACTGCTAAAGATTTCACAACAAAACTCTTCCGAAATCTTGCCATTTTTCCCCGGTTTTTGCTCTGCTTCTCCTTTATTGTATACCTGACCTGGAAACAGTGAAAATACCAAATAGACGCGTAAAATGTAATAAAAACAACTAAAATACGACAAGACAAAATAAATGATTAACTGAAATAAACGGTAAAATAACGTGTAAAAACCACCGATCAGTAAACCGTATGGATATCCAAGAAGGGATCAAAATCCGGATTCAATAGCAAATCCAAACCTGCATCAAATCTGTATCAAATCAAAACCAGTTTATGAATAAACGAAACCAGTTCATGGATAAACCGAAAATCCAGCACTTGATAGTAAACCAAAAAACCAGTCCAGAAATAAACCGGGAAAAAACAGTTCAAACTGGTTCAAACCAGTTCAGAAGCCGTTCAACCAACATCACCGAAAACTCATCAGTAGCTTCGCAAATTAAACGTGTGAGCCCATCAACAGTATGAAAAACCCATTCGGTCAAAACTCATCAGGATCCATTCCGGAAAAATCTGCAAAACGAAAGCCCACAAATGAAGCTCAAAGGGATCATATAAATTGGAAGGAGATCAAGAACCCTTAAAAAAAAGAAGAAGCAACAATCATCAACGGTGCAAACCCTAACAAATCAAAGTAAGATGGTAACAAACATCATCAACCATACAGAAGTCTCAACAGCAAATCAATCAGAACGAACTCACCGGAAACAAAGCATCATCAAGAATTCGCAACCCTCCGCCTCAGACGCATCATCATCGGCGGCCTCGTCAAAGCCGTTTCGCACTTCCAATCGCGACTAGCGTCATCACCGCCAAGGCTCAGACTTCCTCGAAATCATCATCGCCGGCGAGAGGAACGAACCAGAGAACTAAAACGGCGCCGTGAAGAACACAACGAAACCCGGCCATGAATCACAACCGTAACAAACCGGTAACCACATCGAAATTCGGAGATTCTCAGCGAGAATCTTCAACGGACCCTGGGCAATCAACTCCGGAGCCTCAGAAAACATCATCACCTGCCTTTAATCATCAAGAGCATCGTCGATATCGTTAAGGGTAAGCCATCAAGTGTTTGTTTTTCACGTTTTCTTTGTTTTTTTTTCAGAATAGAGGAGGAAGATAAACTATGGTGGCATCGGAAGAGGAAAAATGGAGAAAAACGCATGAGAGCAGAGAGAAACGAGAGAGGTGAAGAGAACGGGCAAACACAAGCGGCACTACACACGATTTAGGGTTTCTGAACCCTAAATTTCATTCTGGCCGTTTTATGTATTGGACCGGGTTGGGTCCGGATGTGGTGACCGGCCCAACCCTTTTGGTTTTTATTCTGTTTTTTTATTCTTTATTTTATTTTGATTTATATTTTATTTAAAATTGAAAAAGGGGATGTAAATAGATAATTTTTTTTTCTTTCTTTCTTTTCTCTAACACATAAACTTTTTCTAAATTAAATTAAAACTTTATTAAAATTAACTAGACTTTTTTTAAATCAAACTTTTTTTAAAAGTTAAACTAACCCTTTTTTATTAAAACTCTTTTTTAATATTAAGACTAAAACCTTTTTTAAAAAAAAATTAAAACTAAATTTTTTTTAATTAAAACTAATAAACATTCTTTAAAATTTAAAGTTAAAACTTTTTTTTACAAAATATTAAATTTTGTCTTTTTCTAAAATATTAAAACTAGAGATTTTCTAATTAAAACTAAAATATTTTAAAAGTTGAGTTAATTTTTCTTTTAAAATTAAAATTAAGATTAAATTTTTTAACTAAACTTCCTCTTTAAAAATTAATCAAACCATATCTCCAAATTGCACTTTGTCTTTCTTTTCAATATTAATTGCTTTTCACTGATATTCTTTGTTTCTCTCTTCCAATCCTACATAAATTCCGATTCATGTTTATTTCGAGTTATTTTGGTTCCATGGATGTATTTTACGCGAGGCCATGGTCGCTGTTTTTATTTTTATTTTTATTTTGCATTTTTTGGGATTTGTAATTTACGCGAGTGATCGTTGCGCCACTGTATTTACTTTTCACATTTTAATTTCTGCCATATAATATTTTGCCATGTTTGCATGTTTTACCGTTAATTTTCGTCCTCCGAAGGAATTAGGATTAACAATTTGACCGTCGAGTCAATAACCCTAGTTTCAACCGTTTCAAAACCCTAATTAGCCTAGGCGTCCCGCCGTGGACGAAAACGCCCTTTATCCTAGCTTTTAGGTCAAAGAGTCGTCGTACTCTATTTTAGCGTTTCCCGCCGTGGAATCCCTAATTTAACCCTACTTTCGAATTAACAAATTCAACGTAGAAATAGGAGTTTCAAAACTCTACGTAAGCGTTTCCTTAAGAAATGCTTACTCCCCATTAAAACCTTGACCACAGTCAAGAAGTTTCTAACCTCCCTTTCAAGGGGAACTACGATTACTCTGATTCCATTCCCTATCTAGGATACGTAGGCACAAGATGCGAGTCTTGCCGAGTAAACTTAGGACTAACCCCTAGGTTTTTTTTGGGTCACTCTATCCCTTAGCTCAGTATATATACATCAAACAGATAATAAAATAAAAAAGCATACAATAAACAAAAGGTTCCTGTAGAGTACTACAGAAGTTTAGGGTGCTAGTACCTTCCCTAAGCTTAACCAACCCCTTACCTAGGTCTCTCCCCGCATTGTGTTTACGATGCAAAAATAGGTTTTCCCTCTTTTGACCTTTTCCTTTTGATAAATCAAAGAGCGGTTGTGAGTCAAGAATTGTGATTCAAACTAATTAATAGTTTGATATCCTATTTCCACCGCAACACCCGGAATTGAGTGCACTTATGATAGGAGGGTGGTATAGTCTTGTTGGCTTACGTGGAGTAGTACTTACTAAGCTGACTTGAGATCCCCCGCTCAGTGGAGGCCCCTTTGGGATTACTGATGTCATACGAGTAGTCGTATTTGGCATTACTTTTTCCGACCTGGGAGCCTTAGAAGCTGAGGATCTTAGAACCCTTCAACCCATATTGGCCTTATTAGGATGTGGTGCAGTGGCTATTCAGGTGTTGACTTGAATTATTTGTTATGCAATACCATACTCAGACGAGTTTCTGTTGAGAATATTGTGGGCCAACGAGTAGTCGTTTAAGCCGACAATATCCAAAAGATGGATTTATGACTCCGGGAAATATTTAGATCCTTGTTTTACAGGTGCTGATATAACCTTAGTACATACCATTGTGGGTTGGTTCTTACCTTTGACCTCATGCTCGCGCTGAACCTTTGAACCTGTATGCTTTGTGTGATCTTGTTTAGGGGTGTTGCATCTTACACTCATACATTTTCATGGGCATTTTGTTTCGGTAAGTTTTTAAGGATCTCAAAGATTTTCCTTTACGAACATCGCAGATATTGTGACTATGGACATTGGAAAGAGAAACACTCAGAAGTACGGTTTCTGAGCTCCCGATCTTATATATTTGAGAAAGATAGTGTCCTTGGTAGTTGATCGTGCAGGCTTCTGATCTCGTCATGGGAGACTTCTATAAGTTCTTTCTACCTACATTGAAGACGAAATTCTGAACACCCTTGTGCAATTCTATAATCCTGTCTACCGATGCTTTACTTTTCCTGATTATCAGCTCATGACAACCTTGGAGGAGTATGCTTATCTGTTGGGTATACTAGTTTTTGATAAGGTTTCTTATACTAGTTTGGAGGAAGTTCTTAATCCCCAAGATATTGCTGCAGCCACCCATTTGACGAAATCTAATATAAATGCTAATTTGATGGTTAAAAGAAGTATCAAAGGTTTGACTTCTAAGTTCTTGATTGGGAAAGTCATTTTATTTGATAACGCTGGTAGCACATTGGCGTTTGAGGCTATATTTTCTTTTCTTATCTACGGACTAATCTTGTTCCCAAACATTGACAACTTTGTCGATGTTAACACTATTAGGATTTTCTTGATTGGGAATCCTGTTCCGACTTTACTTGGTGACACCTATTTCTCCATCCATAGTAGGACTTCTAAGAGGAAATGTACCATTGTTTGTTGCACACCTATGCTGTATAATTGGTTTATTTCGCACTTCCCACAATCATCTGCTTTTAGAGAGAACAAGATTTGTTTAAGGTGGTTTCAGAGGATCATGTCTCTTACTCATGCTGATATTACATGGTCTTCTTATGATTATGAGAATGTCCAGATTATTGATAGTTGTAGAGAATTCTCCAATGTTCCTCTTCTTAGAACACAAGGTGGAATTAACTACAACTCGAGTTTAGGTTGTCATCAACTTGGTTATATGTTGAAGGATAAGCCTAAAAATATTATATTAGAAGGTTTGTTTTTCCAAGGAGGGGATGACTCTCTGGTTTGAGGAGAAGAATGACTCATGCTTGGACTAAGATTCATAGGATGGGTAAAGGAGAGCTTGGAAGACAAGTTTGCATAGCCTTGGAACCTTATACACTTTGGGTGAAGAAGAGTGCTAAGGAGCTCAAAATGCCTTATCTTTTTTAGAAACCCATGACTACAATGGTCGCTACGTCACTCCCTGTTTATTCTAAATATGTAAAGACTCTTCAAGATGCTTTAGCCAAGATGAAGCAAGAAAAGAGATTTGGGAAATTAAGTTTCAGGCTTCTGACAAGGAGAAGACGAAGTTGCAAAAGCAGATAAAGGAGAAAGATGACGTGATTGAGTTGCTTGAGAGACGCACTGTGAAGAGACATGAAAAGGATTTATTTTCCTCTACTACTTCATCATCACATCCTCCTACTTCCAGTCCTTGGAAAGGTGTTGTGGATCAGCTCGTGTTACAGAAGACCGCCATGAAAGACAACTATGAGAGAGAGATTAAGAGACTCCAAAGGAAGTATCAGCTTAGACCGTCATCAAACGCTCCTTATGATCTAGCTTTTTCTTATTGAATTTTGATCTTCTGTAACTTTTACTTCCAAGTGTAGCTTTTTTCAATATTCGATAAAATGAGATGTTTATCAGTATTTCAAAAATGTTTGTTTCTTTACGACGTTTGTAATTGCTTTATATCTTAAATATCCTTAAAAGCTAATTAAAACATTTGCATTTGCATTTTCATTCGCATCTTATGCATTGTGTTTTGCCTTTTCCATGTGTCTTATTGTTTCTTTTGGTCTTTGTTCAGCCAAGTTGTCACATCACTACAAAACTCGAGCTAATCTCAAGAAAAAGATGGATCAATTGCAACAAGTGAACCGCGAGCTTCATGAAGGGGTGACAATTCTGAAGGATAGTATGGAAAGACTCACTACTGTGATGGAAGCTCTGGTGGCTGCTCAGAATCAACCACCACCACCTCATCCTTCTCCTGTGCAGAGAACTGTGATTTTTGAGATTGTATCAACGCCCATTTCTGTGGCCTCGGTTAATGCTTTTCAATATCAGATGCCTCATGGAATCCCTTGTGTCATGCCTCTAAATTTTGTGTCAGAGGGATATCAACCTCCTGTTTCTGAAGGTCCAAGAGTACCTGTTGTTATGACTCTACCACCTCTTATGGTTAATGTTGTTCCTAATGTTGAGATTTTGTTTGTTCCTACTGTTGTGCCTGTGCCACCACCCGTGGGTCACACTACGCGTTATGCTGAAGACTAAATTTTCCACAATGCTCCGAGCAAGAGTTTGGATGATTGTATGGATGTTTTTCAAGATCGGTTTTCTGAGATGCAGAAAGAAATCAGGGCTTTAAGAGGGGAAGAGTTATTTGGAAAGAATGCTCGCGAGATTTGTCTTGTCCCAAATGTGAAGATTCCTGCCAAGTTCAAAGTTCCAAATTTTGAGAAATATAAAGGAAACACTTGTCCACAAATCCATTTGGTCATGTATGCCAAAAAATGTCCACTCATACTGACAACCATCAGCTGTTGATTCATTATTTTCAAGATAGTCTTACCGGTGTTGCACTAAAATGGTACATGGGACTTGATAGTTCAGAAAATAAAAAAAAAAGATTTCGGAGAAGCTTTTATTCGTCATTATAAGTACAATCTGGATATGGCGCCGGACCGTGACCAACTCTGTGCAATGTCTCAGAAAGAGAAAGAAACTTTTAAAAAGTACACGCAAAGATGATGCGAGATTATGTCTCAGATGGTTTTGAAAATGATTCCGTTTCTGCTGAAGACTAGGAGCCTTATTTGGAAGATCCTGGATACGGTTTTGAGAAAGAAGATGCATATGTACCCTTTTACTCTTCTCGTTCGAAACCTAAGGAACCTGAGTATGAAGTCAGTGCCATCATTGAGGATGACCAAGATGAGGAAACACCCAACTTTGTTACGCGTGGATTGATATGCAAGAATTGGATCGCTGTTGACGTTCCTACTGTTGTTCATGTTTCAAAGTAATTTGCTTTTGTTTCTTTCAAAAATCCTTTCACCCTGCCGAAGGAGAAGGTGAATTTGTGAGGGCTTTGTTTCAACTTTTATCATCATCAATAAAATCTTATTTCTGTTTATCCATATTATGTTTTCCCTTTATTTCTAAAAAATGGTAACATAAAAAACCAAATATATAATAATGTGATAGTCACTTTTATCTGCATAATATTTGCACTTGTTCATATTCTAAAATCAAACACAAGTCATTGTGCAGGTTATTTGTGAAACCCATTGAAAACAATGACCATATACCCTCTCCCAACTTTGAGTTCCCTGTGTTTGGAGCTGATGAAGAGGATGTTGAAGAGATTCCAGATGAAATTTCCTGATTGCTTGAGCATGAGGAAAAGATCATTCAGCCTCATGAAGAGTCGGTAGAATTAATTAATTTGGGTTTCGATGATGATATGAAAGAAGTCAAGATTGGGGTACTGCTTCAGTCAGATGTTAAGAAGAGGATGGTAGAGCCTCTTAGAGAATATGTTGACGTGTTTGCTTGGTCCTATCAAGACATGCCTGGTCTTGGTACTTATATTGTGGAGCACCGTTTGCCATTGAAGCCTGAATGTGCCCCTGTAAAACAGAAATTGAGAAGAACTCATCCCGACATGGCTGTGAAGATTAAAGAGGAGGTTCAGAAGCAGATTGATGTTGGTTTTCTTGTGACTACTTAGTATCCTTAACGGGTGGCCAATATTGTGCCTGTTCCAAAGAAAGACGAAAAAGTCTGAATGTGCGTTGACTATAGAGATTTGAATAAAGCAAGTCCGAAAGATGATTCTCCACTGCCACACCTTGATATGCTGGTAGATAATACTGCTAAATTCAATATATTTTCCTTTATGGATGGATTTTCCAGTTATAATCAAATAAAGATGGGGCCTGAGGATATGGAAAAAACAACATTCATTACATTCTGGGGAAGATTCTATTACAGAGTGGTGCCCTTCGGTATGAAAAAATGCTGGTGCAATGTACTAGAGAGCTATGACCACTTTGTTCCATGATATGATGCATAAAGAAATTGAGGTCTATGTGGATGATATGATTTGTCAGTCAAAGACTGAAGAAGATCATATTGAATACTTACTGAAGTTGTTTCAACGTTTGGGAAAGTTTAAGCTCAGTCTGAATCCAAATAAATGCATGACCGGTAAATTAGCAAGTGTACTAACTTTTACCGATGTAGTAATAATTGGGGTTTTCCAAGTATCGATCTCTGAGGACTGCGTGTAAATTTTTAGGTACAGATGTTATTTCAATCAAACAAAATAACCTTGGGGTTTCGTTTGGGGTTTTTAACAGGAAAACGCATAATGATAAAATTATTTTAACGATTAAGAGAAAATATGCTAGGGGAAGTGTATGGATTGCTTAGTATGAACCCTTGAGTAAATCAATGAGACATGTCACAAAACCTTAATTTTTATTGCACCTCAAAAGTATTTTTCTTAAATTCCTTAACTGAAAAACCTTTGATATTCTTCTTTGACCCTAATTTCTTAGCAGTCAAGGAAAGACATCAAGCAATAGTTCTGACAAAGGCTTGTTACGACATTACAAGATATCCCTATTCCTAGGCAATATTTACTGTAATGTTTTATACAAAATAATCGATCGGTTTTTCAGGCCAAATCCCTAATCGTAAATCGTTTCCAATTTATACGATCTTTAAAAGATTAAACTATTTGCATAACAAAAATATGAAGGAAAGGAACAAAATCTCATTAAGAAATGCAACAGAGGTTCATTACAACACAATTTAGGGACACCCACGTAGTAATGGTAAGAAATACCAATTTTTCTTTTCAATTTTTTTGTGTGAAAAAAATCTATTTATAGGATGAGGATTGCCTCCAATTATAAGCATAGGTTTAAGATATATATTGTGATGTGAGACTCTTAACATACTTTCTAGGATTCAAGATTAAACATCTGAAGTATAAAAGTCAATGGTAGATAACCCGATAGCGCAAATCTAATAGCAAGTCACTCACCAAATCTTAAACAAAATCTTGATGAAATAATAAAAAATGTTATGGCTCAAGAATGTCATCCACATGTGTGCGCGGCATCCCAACTTGTTGTGGATCGACTAGCAGAAGTTACAACATCTCACGTTTCTAATTATGCTGCACAACAGTGTTCAATTTGTTTGGAAGAGCTCTCAAATGAATTTAAGCCAAAACTTGTCAAGACAAAGTGCTCGCATATTTTTCATAAAGATTGCATTTTTCGGTGGTTCAAAAACTGTAACATTAATCAATTGGCTTTCTCGTGTCCATTATGTCATTGTAATTGTCAAATCATTTGAATAATATTAAGTTGACATTGTTTTCTATGTTATGCTTTTCTTATTAAAATTATATTTGATTTTATATGATTTATTTTACCTCTTATTAATAACATGTCATAAAAAATGGAGTAATGTAGAAGTCATGAAAATTACAAACATAATTGGACATTTTACCTATTACATTCCACTTCCAAAACTAACATTTTGATGAATATATTTACGTTACAAACATCATTTTATAACTTTTGCACGAGTATTGGTCAGGGATACGTATTTATTTATAAACATTTTGGGTGCTAACACCTTCCCATCGCGTAATGTTTACTGTGAAATTTGGTAAACAACCTCTGGTCTATCAACTTTGGATGAAATTGAGTAACTTGCAGGATCGACCATACAAATCCTAGGACAGGTGCTAAGTTTAACAGAAAATCTAAATTGAACTCCACGTTCGACTATAAAAACTTTGTAAAGCAAACAACAACTTGGAAATTGACAAGGCTGTAAAGTAAAGGGCGCAATTCTTAAAGCGTCGAAAGTAAAAGGCAAGATGTAAAAGAAAGACTTTGAAAATAAAGGCAATGATGTAAAGGCTTGGATTTGATAAAAATGCAAGAAAGTAAGTGTGTAAGACGTCGAAAGTAAAGGTAACAATGTAAAAGGTTTGAACTTGATTAAAATGCAAAAAGTAAGTGCGAAGACAAATATTTAGAAAAATGCATGAAAGTAACAGTCGAAAGCAATTTAAATTGCTTTGATGAAAAGAAATGGTGTTGCATCACATACATTCTCTCGAACTCGTTTCTCTGCATGCGGGTACTTTGAGTAATTTGGAGTAACTTGTACAGGACAAATGAACACACTTATTCTATGGAAATAACCCCTATTTATAATGCTAGAAAATAACTACTAAGTGACGGTTGTTGCTTCAAAACGTGTCTTTTGGCGCTTTTTCTTGACTTCCATCATTCCTACGTTCGCCAACTGCTCTTTTGAAATTCAAATATTAGGAATTTCCCTCCAGCCTTAGTGGTAACTGCAACGTCCTTCTTTCAGCATTCTCACGGTTGAAGGACCTTCCAACACTTAGAAATTTTCCCAGAGGTTTTCACAACCTCTCTTTGACTCAGGCTTCACCAAAACTGGGTCGAAGCCTTCTTATGCTTAAAAATAATTCTTGACTTGAGATGACTCTAATTTTGCTGGCGTCGAAAATGAGAGCCAACACGTAACCAACCCACTTACCCATTCTATGTTTGTTCTTGTTTTAGAACTTGTTTATGTTTTGTTCGCTCTTTTTCCTTTCCTTTTGGAATTAAAAAAGTGCAGTGGCGACTCTTGCATTTTGAGTTAAGTTATGTCATATCCTAGTTTTGACCCTGAGATTCTGTTTTTACGTTTCGCATCGTCTGTATAGCATATCATGCATTTTATCATGCATAATATCCAATTTATCAGCTGGAATAAACTTGTTGAAATTGCAGCCGAATTTATCAAATAAAAATCAATTGTGTGTAAAATCAATGGACGAAAAATTTCAAGATCGAGCCTGCAAACGTCAGTGATATTAATCTACGTTTTACGTAGTTTAACCTGGCGTGCTCATTTAAATTTTTCGACCATCTTTTGGAAGTGTTTTTGGTCAGTTATGCCTTTTTAGCGGGTAAAATTTATTTCAAAATCTGAAGAAACGGTGTATTATTCCGAGTCGTTTAATTCGTGCTGATTATTTTGGTGTGTTCATTGTATTTTTTCGAGCACTTTTCTGCCAGACTTTTTATTTCGTTTTTAAATCATTTTTATTTAAATAATAATTTAATTCATTTAGATTTAGTTAGATATTTAATGTAAATTTTTCTTTTTATTAATTAATTTTATTTTTAATTTGTTTATTAATATTTTCTTTTTAAAAAACATAAAAACATAATTTTTAATTCTTTTTATTCTTGTCTTGTAATAAAAAAAACACAAATACATGATATTTAATTCTTTTTAGTCTTGTGTTATTATAAAAAACAAAAAAACATAATTTTTAATTCTTTTTATTTTTGTCTTATCATTAAAAACTCAAAAACATGTTTTTTAATTCTTTTTATTCTTGTCTTATCATAAAAAAATACCAAAATATTATTTTTAATTCTTTTTATTCTTGTATTATTATAAAAAACAAAAAAATATTATGTTAATTGTTATTATCATTCTTGTCTATTTTATAGTCCTATATATATGCATTAGAAAAAACAAAGAGAACACACAAGAGAATCGCTCCCACGCGTAATTTATTCACGCATTACAAAGGGTGAGTGCATACATTGGAAAAACAGAGACAACAATAACTACTACACGCTTACAAAAGAAATTGTTGCATAAAGAGGAAGGGCATTTGAGTCATACCTATATAGTGCCCAGGTTTCATCTTATTCCCATTACCGCCGAAGACGCGTCGGACGAACTCTGACAGATACGTTCTCTTCACCTTCGTGCGTTGCTCAGTTGTTGTTTCTTCTTTGTGAATTACTCAAATTCTTCTTTAGCTTGTGTTGTTCGCTCCACTTTGATTGGTATTGTGTGAATATTATGAAAATCTTTGTTTGGTGATTAATTTGGGGGCACTATGCCAAAAAAGACCTTTAGCAGCGCTTTTTTTGGCCTTTAGCAGCACTTTAAAGCGCTGCCAAAAGTGGCGCTGCTAAAGGTAAAAGCAGCGCTTGTTTTATGGAAAAAGCGCTGCTAAAGGCTCCCTTCAGCAGCTCTTTTAGCAGCGCTTTTATAGCCCTTTAGCAGCGCTTTCATAAGCGCTGCATATTCTCCCCAACCATCCCCCCCTTTAGCAGCGCTTTCACAAAGCGCTGTCTTAGAGCCCACCTTTAGAAGCGCTTTTACAAAGCGCTGCTATAGCCCCCCCTTTAGCAGCGCTGTCTTAGACCCCCCCCCTCCAAACCTATAGCAGCGCTTTTGTAGCGCAATGTTTGTGACCTTTAGCAGCGCTTTTTTGTAAAAGCGCTGTCTAATGTCCCAGATTTTAAAATTTTTTTTTAAAAATATTCACCCTGTTTTGTATATTTACCAACAACCTGCTTATATTACACAAACCTGCTTATAATCCAGGCCTTTATTTCAACACTTCGGCCTTATATATACAATTCAAAACTTTGGCCTTAAATATACAATTCAAAACTTTGGCCTTATATATACAATTCAAAACTTTGGATACATTGTAACTCATCACTTTGTTCATAAACATTTTAATACACATAAACCTGCTTAAATATGTTACAACAAAATTCGATCCTCAGAATTACAACATTACAAATACATTCAATTTACATATAATTACAATTCTTCCAATCCGATAACTTTATACAATTCTCAACCCAAGAATAAATTGACACCGTTCCTCTTTAATTTCTTCCAATTTTGCTTTCGTGTAAGTAGCGCACTTGAATTCATCAAAATACTACATAATATAACAGAACATGCAAGATTTAATTTTAAAACTAATTACTCAGATGAAGTATCAGATAATTATCAAAATGAATCATATAACTTATATAATGAATTGATCCATACCATGACTGGAATCTCAAGTTGACTAGAAAGAATAATTTCCCTCATAAAGCGAAATACAAAATATCCACAGTCAATACCATTGCGCTGCCGAGGACACTGTAAATGGAAAAAACAAACGAACATTTATCAGGATATATAGTTTAAATAGTTTTATCAAGTAGAACCACTATAACAGTCAAACATGGGAAAATATACCTCCACTCTGATCCAGTTGATGTTGTTAGCCTTGCTTTTTGGCACCGTTGCATCTCTTTGTGCTCTGAATATTTGTATAACTCTAACATAATATAAACGCATATTTAGAACAATGTCACATAATAAATAAAGATATATAATTAAAGACAACAGTATATCTCATCACTTACGTATCAACCATGTTCCTCAGATTTTCATATTTTGTTGTATCGTCATCCAATGAATCTATATAATACACTATTTCTTTCCTCGGATTAATCGCGACCAACAACCAATGTCCACTATAAAATAAGACAACAGTTTAGACGGAAATGTTATATAGAAAGGGAAAAATTGAACAATTATAATAAATGAATTTAGAATAAAATCTAACCCATGGCCAGTATTATATGGCAACAAGAACAACTTCTCCGTAGTCGCGCGCATAAATCTCTGCATTGTGTACTCTTTGACTGTATATGGTGTCTGGTCTATTATCCGTGAGTTGACACAGCTAGCAGATAAGAATGCGAATACTGAAGTCAATTCATTCGGGACCAACAACTTGTCATACAAGAACCTAAAAAAACATAATCAACATTAGAATATTCAGTTAAACGAGCAAATTTTAAAATGTTCAATTATTTAATTAAAATGGATCGAAGTACCTGATGTATGAATGTATAACATCGACGCCCAATTCAGAATGGTTGAAAACCTGATCAAAATCCTCCTTAGCAATTGTTTTGGGATATTCAAAACCGAAAATACCTTCCTCCATATGTATTTAACGGATGCCACCCTCAGGCACATCTGATGTTCCCACATATGTTTCAAGGCACATCCTAAATCGAGGAACAAATGCTTTTCTGGCCACCTTGGAAGTTTCAGGCATCTTACCCTTGCTGACTTGTTGCGACTGCTGATCATGAACCTAAAAGTCATATATAAGTTCAGTAATTAATGTATAACAAGATAATCATGTAACTGTAGTAGTACCTGTTTCTTTGATGCAGCTGAATCGGTATCCCGCACAATAATTCTATCATCTTTTGATTTGGATTTTGTAGGAGTCTAAGATCATCATGTAAATAAGAAAATATAAATGTAAGAATAACTTTCATTTATGGATCATAAAACATTTGAGTATTAAAAGGTTCAACCTACCTCATCATCTATGCAAATGAGATTTGTCGGCCATGCCACATACGCTCCTATTGCGTCTCCCACCACTGTTGCGCCTGAAATATCATCTGGTATAGGCAACAACGTACCCCCCTCTAACGCAATATCAATAGATACTTTCAAAAATCCAGAAGGGAGTGGTTTGTTGTGAAGTAAGTCTCCCAGAAAGTTATGCACCTTTCCCTTGCCAACCATTCGATGAGTAGGTGACGATAAATATAGCCGGCAAAGTGAAATGCCCTAAACAAATAATGATCAGTTAATGTGTCAATTAAGTAAACTGTGCTAAATTAATTTCAATGTAATATATACAATTACCTCTGGAAGCTTCTGCGGATAACCGATACTATCTTTGTCACTAGTAGCTTTACCCTCTGGAGCGCGTCTTTTCGACATGTATCTCTCCTTATCCTTCTGTAATTCACGGATCTGCACTTTCAATTCCTCCAAAGTATCCATCACTTATTTATTGGTTGGATTTTTTTTCTTTGGCTGCTTATACAGTTTGGATGGAGTGACACCAAATCCCTTACCCCTCACACGCCCAGAATACTCAGGAATATTCAGCACCCGGCTCAGTAAGCTCTTGCAATCATCGTCCTCAGCGGGAGTTATGGTCTGGGATAGAGTCTCCTGAAATATAGATAAAAACATATATAAATATATTATACACTTTTGATCAGTTACTGACAAAGATAACGTTGTACTTACACATTGTTCAAAGACTTGTTGAACTTCTTCCTGAATGACTCCATCTCGTGCCACACGGGCAGCCTTCCATACAACATGGTCCGAAAGAGATGTCGCATCACTCTTCTCCTCTTCCAACTACGCATTAAGACGGATAATAAAGCATTATATCCTATTATATATACTTACTATTTTTTGTAAATATATCATATTAAAGCATTTATATGTACTTACTATTTTTTGTTCTAAGCGTGCATATCCCAAACGGCCCTTTCTGTATGGATATGCGGGATTTGATGCCCGTTGACGATTTACGCCACTAACAACCTGAAAAAACAAGTTTATTAGAACTCTTGTGGAAGAAGTATATATACTATACATAGTTCATGATAAGTTGTACTTACTTCAAATTCTTTTGTTCTTCGCTTTGCAACAAACGTCTCCCATTCTTCCTCCGAAATCAAATCCGCGTACTTCATTGGACGCTCCGAGTCAACAAATTTTCCTTCAGAATCTTTTAGAAACTTGTTTGTTAAAAATGCTCTAAATCCCCTCAAGCGTTTTCCGGCCAATTGAATACAATATTTTCTCCTACGATCTTCAATATTAAAAGATCTCTGCAAACAAACACACATACATATAACATGTTAGTATAATTAATTTAAAGACTTAACTATCAACATAATTAAAAATAATCAAATATCATACCTGAATCTCGGTCCAAATCTTATCTTTAGCCGGTTGTAATGAAACAATTCTCCAATTATCGCAAGTAATCGGAACTTGCAAACGTACAAGTGCTCCGATGTAACTTGTTAGCAACGCACCGTTAGGCTCAACTAACCGATCTCTTTCATTCCAATGGACATCATACTTTACTCCTTTATCTCTTGCACGGATGATTTTTTTCATAATTGTTATGCCTCTTTTAATATCGCCTTCCACGTCTTTTGTTGTTTGTTTTCCATCATGTGATGTTTCCTCGTTGCTGGCCATAATATATATACCTGTAATTTAGAAAAACCAAAGTATCAAATGAATGACATGCAAATATGTAAATAACAAATATATACATAAGAAATGTGTAAATAAGAAAAACATGGTATAAATAAGAAATAATATGTTACAAGTACCTTTAACATCTCTTTCTTTTTTCGTTTTAACGGGGTTTACTTGTCTCTTAACAACACGGACAGATGGATTGATCCAAATTCCCTCGTTATGATCATTTCTAATATATGATTCGTCCGCTCTAATATTCTCATCTGGATCATCTATAATATAAGATTCATTCTCAACATCAACATCCCCCTTTTCTCCAATGTTATCATCGATTACTTTGTTGGAAAAAAGAACTATAGACCATTTCGTACTTGCCAGATCAGTGACATAGAACACTTGTTTAGCTTGCGTGGCTAGAATAAAAGGCTCATCTTTGTACCCCACCTTATTAAGATCCACTTTCAAAAAACCTGATTTATCCATTCGTATGCCACTATTATTTTCAACCCACTTGCATCCAAAGATAGGAATCTGAAACTTCTCATAATCAAACACCCAAATGCGCTCGATAACCCCATAATACGAGGAAATGTGCATTGCTTCAGCAAGCACGGTGACACCACTATTTTGCATTGTACTTTTATCATCTTGTTCCTTGGTATAAAATGTGTATCCATTAATTGCGTATGCGCTATAAGAAAACACATGCAAACTTGGACCATATGCTAAACATCTCAACCTTTTTGTTATTGAAGCGGGATCAGAATAAAACTTTGAAAAAATATGCCCCTTGAACCATGTTATAAAACTTCGATTGTGCTCACGTACTATCCAATTTTCATTTCTATTCAGATTTAAACCTCGGAGAACGTCCTTGTGCATTTCAACATACGACTCAACCTCAATGTCATTGTGCAGAACATACAAATGCACTTGCTCCCGTTAATCCCTTGAAACTGTCACAACTTTATTTCCAATTAACTGTTTACCTACTATTTTTTCAACAACATGAGATTTGGGGAGGCCAATGGATTGAACGTTGGACAAATATTCAGTACAAAACTCAATAGCTTCTTCAATAATGTATCATTCAACAATACATCCCTCTGGTCGACTTCGGTTTTTCACATACCCTTTCAATATTTTCATATAACGTTCAACAGGGTACATCCATCTCATATAGGCAGGTCCACACAATTGTGTCTCTTTCACAAGATGAACAACTAGATGTACCATTATGTCAAAAAATGACGGAGGCAAATACATTTCAAGCTCGCACAAAGTAATAACTATTTCTCTTTGCAATGTTGGTAAGATCGCAGGATCTATCACCTTACTACAGATTGACCTAAAGAAAAAACACAATTTAGTTATTGCGCCTCTCACTTTTTCTGGCAAAATAGAATGTATACCTATTGGTAGAAAGTGTTCCATTATAACATGGCAATCATGTGTCTTTAAACTCTTTAACTTGAGGTCTTTCATAGAAACAAGTCTTTTAATATCTGAAGAGTATCCTTATGGAACTTTAACTTCACTCAGAAACTTACACAGTATCTTTTTCTCCTTTCTAGATAAAGTATAAGCAGCAGGTGGTAGATATGTGCGATTTCCTTTCTTCAAGGGTCCTAATTCATTTCTTATTCCCATTGCTACCAAGTCCTTTCTTGCTTTAAGGCCATCCTTAGACTTTCCTTGTATATTGAGTAACGTACCAATAACACTTTCAAATACATTTTTTTTCAATATGCATAACATCAAGAAAATGTCTTACATACAACAACTTCCAATACGTCAACTCAAACAAAATTGACCTCTTCTTCCACCCACGCGTGACAAGCGTATGAGCAAAAGGCTTGCCAAACTTAGTACTCACATCTTTCACCTTTTCAAAAATTTGTTCGCCGGTCAATGTAGGTGGAGCTTTACGTTGTTCTGAATTTCCATTGAATGCTTTTCTCCACCCACGGTAGTGATGACTAGAATTTAAGAATCTACGATGACCAAGAAAGACATTCTTCTGACCAAATTCCAACCGCGTCCAATCTGTGTTTTCTTCACAGATAGGACACGCACATTGACCTTTAACGCTATACCCTGATAGATTTCCGTATGCTGGGAAATCATTAATTGTGCCAAACAACATCGCCCTCAAATTGAAACTTTCTTTCATATATCCATTATAAACCTCCACACCGTTCTCCCACAAACTCTTTAAGTCTTCGATTAGAGGTGTCAGGTATACGTCTATGTCATTCCCTGGTTGTTTAGGGCCAGAAATTAACATAGATAACATCATGTACTTACGCTTCATTCATAGCCATGGAGGTAGGTTATAAATCATAATAATTACAGGCCAGGTGGAATGTGAGATACTCTGCAGACCATACGGATTCATTCCATCAGTCGATAATGCCAAGCGAAGGTTTCTAGCTTCTTCTCCAAAATCAGGATAATCATTATCAATTTTCATCCACTGTGGTGAATCTTCCGGATGTCGATACTTCCCATCTACAATTCTATCATCTACATGCCAAGTCAGGTGTTTTGCATCTGTTTCACTACAAAACATGCGTCTGAATCTCGGAAGTATAGGAAAATACCATAATACTTTTGTTGGTGACAATTTTTTCTTATACCGAGATACACCGCATTTAGGACACTCGTTTAATGATGCATATTCATTTCGAAACAAAATGCAATCATTTGGACAAGCATGTATCTTATCATAGCTCATGCCAATAGAGCATAATTTTTTTAGCTTCATAGGTTCGATTGGGAAGAACATTATCCTCCGGAAGCATCTCTTGAAGTAGGGCTAACAACTCTGTGAAACTTTTATCCGACCATCCATTACCCGCCTTTAAATTGTACAACTTTAATACCGCAGACAATCTTGTGAAAGTAGTGCAACCTTTATACAACGGTTTCTCTGCATCGCTTACCAACCTCTCAAACATCTTGGGACAATCTTGAAGATCTTCTTCAAGTGCTTCTGCAATCTCTTCGACTCGATCACAATCATATGTATCCCTGCCATTGTCCTTTGAAGCACTTGTCGTATTATTCCGGGGTTCAATATTCTTGTTACTTATCTCACCATGTAATGTCCAACATGTGTAACTTCGATCAATTCCATGTCTCATTAAATGAGATTCCAACTTAACGGTGTCAACTCGACGCCCATGACAGCATCCTAAGCAAGGACATGTGATCCTACTGGGGTCTTTGGCGTGCTCAACAGCAAACATAACGAACTTCGTTACCCCATTCTCGTACTCTTCTGACAATCGATTACCAGACATCCATTTTTTATCCATACTAATTGAGTAATCTACACTAAACTATAAACGTTAAACAAAACAGAGAATACCTGTAAGGAAATCACTAACTTCTAAGAATGCTACGCAATAGGATGCTTGGAAACGATCACAACTTTCCTCTTCACAGGTAACCCCTATAGCAGACAAAATATAAATTTTATTAAAATCATATTAATAATTAACCAAGACAAAAATACTAGATAATCCACCAAAACAAATCATATTAAAAATACTAGATAATCCTTAAACCAAAATGACACCCTTACTAAACATTGAGAAATCCTAACTAAACATATAAAACCATAATAACATATAAAACCATATTCATGTTGGCTACTCTCTTAAAAAATAGGAATTTCCAAACTATATTAAACATGCAAAATATAAACTCTTGTTTGTCAATCTAAAACATACAAAATATAAACTCTCTTAAAAAATATAAACTCTCTTAAAAACATTTTCAACAGAGAGACTTAACATAAAAACATATAAATCTCTTATCCACATTTTAATTATTCTTTCTTCCTTTCCATTATTTTCTCTTGTAGAAAACATATTCAGTTCAAATACTTAACTTGATTCTGGTTATAAACTCTCAAATATAAACTCTCATATAAACTCTCAAATAAAAACTCTCTGTTTATAAAGACTTAACTTGATTGCATTCAAATAATAAAAACATATTCAGTTCTACTTAAAGATTACAGCAACAATGGTGAAAATATACGTAAAAAAGAAAACCAGAGTAAAACTTCAAATACCGTAACAATGGCAGAAATGCAATGCAGACGAGCAGAGGGACGATGAACGGCGGCGAAATGAAACAGAGGACGGCGACGGTTGGACAGCAACGGTGGGTTTATAGGGCAACGTTCTTTGTTCGCCAAAGAAAAAGAAAGAAAGAAATACGTAATGATTGTTCTGTTTCTCATAAAAATTCTGGTGGGTATTTTAAATTAATTCTAACTAAACCTATAGCAGTGCTTTTTAATGGCTTTAGCAGCGCTTTAAAAAGCGCTCTCAAAGATCTTCTTATGTACCCCATATAGCAGCGCTTTATGGAAAAAGCGCTCTCGTAGACTATACCTACAGCAGCGCTTTAGAAAAGCGTTGTCTTTGGGCTGTCTTAGACCCCCCATTTAGTAGTGCTGTCTTAGGACCCCCCTTTAGCAGCGCTTTTTAAAAAGCGATGTCTTTGGGCTGTCTTAGACCCCCCTTTTAGCAGCGCTTTTTTAAAAAGCGTTGTCTTTGGTTATCAATTTTTTTCTTTTTTTTTAAAATTCCTCTTTAGCAACGCTTTTTCTAAAAGCGCTGTCTTTGTATGCGCTGCTAAAACTCATTTCTGGCGTAGCGGGGTTCGTCCGATTGAGACAAACCACGTGCGAGAAGGAGAGAGTACTAGGTAATTTCTTTTGTCCATTTCCTTTTTTTTTGACATGCGACATTGTTGTTATTGATGTGGGCCTGTGTGGGCCTAGCCTCATGACCCATGTTTCTTTTTATTTTCTTTCTAACACACCCTTATTTTTTTATCTTACACTATATTGTTTGTTTCTCAACTTTTAATTATTACTATATTTAATTAATTAGTCTTTTATTAGATTCTAATTTTGAAATTATAATGTGTTTTAATCAGGATTTTAGTTCGTTGTTGAATAGTTTGTTCTTACTAATTAGGAGTTTTAATAAGAGATTAGGACGTCTTTTTTTTGAAGTTTATTGGTGATTAACTTCTAATTAATATATGAGGCCTTTATATTTGGATTTTTATTTGAGGATTGTGATTAATTGTTTGATAGTTTCTCGAGCACTTTGATTGCTTGGTTTAAAGTTCTGACACTCCCTGGTGAATTGTGATTAAGATAGGAATTCAAGATTTGGCGTGCATAGATAATTGTTCTTTCTCACGATCTCTTAGAATATTGGGTCAACCTTATCTTCAATAAATTGAATCAATATAGGCTTTAGGCTTTGACCTTTATTGCATGATAACATTAGGTTAGAATTTCTCTTTAATCTTATTTTAGATTCATAAAATTAAGTTAGTTGCCTTAGGATGTTAACTTAGACAACTTATAGATTAAATCCCATTCTCACAAGAGAATTAGACATGATTCATCTATGTAGTCGAGATATAATTCTTCTACCCCATAACATAATCGAGAAAGATGTAGAACCTTTTTTGCTTGAGAGATGTATATGGCATACTCGTCAATTAAATCCGAGTTGGGGCCTTTCTCTCAATGCGACGCAAAGACCGTCTTTTATACGCTTGTGGTGGTTAAAGTCAAGTATTCTCCCAAAGATGACGACTTGTCTCTTGTCCTAAAAAGTAACTTTTTCCTTTTACTTCATTTACCCCTTGAGGGGAACTATGAATGCTCTGATTCCATTCTCGTCTGGATACGTAGGCACGGGATGCAATGTCTTGGGGAGCATACTTAGGAATAATACCTTAGGACTCCTTTTATTTTTCACCCTTTAGCAAACAAATTAACAGTTAACACAATAAAACAAGAGGTTCCTATAGATTACTACAAATACTTAGAATGCTAGAACCTTCCCTAGGTATAACCAACCCCCGAATCTTAGATTCTCTAGCTTTGCATTGCATTTCATACTCATGGGTTATTTTGATATTTTTCCCTTCCCTTGTAAAAATTAAAGACCGGTAGTGAATAATGTTTTTGTGGTTCAAGTTAATTAATAGCTTGATATCCAATTCTCACCGCGACAGAAATGGCGACTTCATTGTGGACTTAATCTCAGTATTTCTTGAGGGTTCCCCCTAACTTGTTTATTTATTTTTGTTGTATATCTATCTATCTACTTATCGGTATATAATGTTTCTACTTTGGGTTGTTACTTTCGTATGGTGAGATAAGTCCTAGACCCAGACTTAAGTGTACTTATGATAGGAAGGTTATATATTCAAGGAGGCTTATAGGGAGTTGATTTCCGACCAAGCTTATTTAAGAAATCACCACTCAGTTGAGGCCCTCTTGAGAATAGTACTGTTGAACGAGTATTCGTGAAAGTGCTTACTATTTTTGAACTAGGAGCCTGTGATACTTGGAACCTTTAGTTACCCTTAACTTAACTTGGCCTTTCTTATGGCGTAGTGTGATGACTATGAGGGAGTAGTCCCAAAATAGTTTATACGCGATGCTACACTCAAAAGAGGTTCTCTTGAGAATATTATTAACTACCAAGTATTTGGGAAGTTGATAATATCCAAAAGATGAACTGATGACTTTGGGAACTTTTAGAACCCTTATTCTGCAGGTACATTGAACCCTTATTCCACGCCATTTGGGATGGGTAGACCATTACTCCAGGCTCGTTGACTTTCAAACCTAAGTCTTTGCTTGTTTGAATGTATATGTGTATATGTGGATCTGTGTATACCTATGTTTGAGCACACATCATGTTCATAAAGGTTTCATGGAATTCAAAGCTTTTGTTTACAAACATCATAGGTTTTACCATTGGATTATGACATTATACCCTATTTTCAATAAAATCATATTTTTAGTTATCAAAAGTATTGTCCACTTCATGGTGTTTGTAAATATAACCTTTGAGTTCCTTAAAACCCATCTGCATTTGCACATTTGTATTCGTCATTAGCATTGCATTCTTTGCATCTCAGGTTCTCACTCTTGCTTTTTCCCTCAAAGAGGAGGCAAGCTAATTCATCAGTACGATACTCGGGCCAGTCAAAGAAAGAAAATGAAGAACATTGAGCAAGAAAACCATGAACTTCATAAGGAGGTGACTACTTTGAGGGCTGGTGTGGAAAGACTCCCTGCTTTGGTTGAAACTCTGGTTCCTACTCAAAATCAACCTTCTCCTCATATTTCTCAGACTCTGCTTCAAAGGATCGTGATTTTTGAAATCATGTCAATGCCCATTCTTGTGACTCCCACTAGCGCATCTAACAAATCTAAGAAGCTTGTGGAAGGTTTACCCAAGGAGAAGGAACAAGCTGCTAATTTTATTTCATGATAGAAACATGGAGGATCTTGTAACAAAAGTAAACAGCACGTGGATCAGTTTGACTCGATCCTAATGGTTTATTCTGAATTATATCCTGCTTTAGTACAGAAGAATATGGTGAAAGCAAAGAGTATGTAAGTCATCCCAAAGAATCTACCATGGTGGTTTAAGTATGATCATTTTTGTCCATTTCATCGAGGGGCACCCGGTCATGATATTGAACATTGTTTTACTTTGAACGTCGAAATACAAAAGTTAGTGCAAAGCGGTATTTTGTCTTTTGAAGATTCTGGACCCAATGTCTCAACAAGTTTGTTACCCAAGTATGGAAACGCTAAGGAAGGATATTTCAGAGAATATTGTATCTCTGACGTGAATTCAATGAGAGGATCTTTAGTAGATATGCACGTCAATTTATGCAGGCTTACCTATTATGAGCATAATCAGAAACTGCATTTTAATCAAAGAATCCTCTTGTATGTTCTGTGGTGAAGAGGGATCTCCAAGATATGTTGAATCAGAAACTGCTTCATATCTCTAGAGAAAGGTTGAATGTCAAAGTTCTGCATTTTAATATACCAGAACCAATGGTAATTACTTGCAACAGAAGGGAATCCTCTCCTATGCTTTGTGGATACGATACTACCATGCTGAAAGGTGGTAAGAAAGTTCTTGTTGATGTTGCTCCTGCCACTTAGGTAATTCCGAATTGCCAATCACAGTTTCATCAAAGAACACATCAGAGTCATGCTCAAAAGAAGTTTAACCCAATCCCACTGATTTACAGTCAATTGTGGTCCTACTTTACTCAAAAAACGGTAATGGCACCCAAAAATACCAAAGCCATGAAATCTCGCCCTCTTGGGTTCAATCTAGATACCAGTTATGAATTTTATAATGGAGCAATGAGGCATTCGATTGAAGAGTGCAAGGTTTTCCAGGAAAAAGTCCCAGAGATGAATGACGATGAGGTGTTGAACTTCAAGGGAGGAAGCCCAGTTGTGAATGGAACGCCTTTACGGTGAAGGATATGAAGACTCAAGAAAGTTCTTTTCAAGCCGGTGGAACCAAGAGCATGGCTCATCAGGTTGTTTGTTTGTTTGCTTACATTTGTTGTTATGTATTTGATTATAAAACCATGATTTTCATCTATGAACTTGTTTGTTTGAATGATTAATGCAATAAATATGTTTGTCTTGAAGAAATCCATTTGTATTCACTCATAAAATGCTTTTTCATGTTTTATAATGCCAACTTTACCCAATCTCTTGCTTTGATAGAGAATTGGGAGGAGGATGACAAAATCAAAAATATAAGATCTCTAGTCATATGCTTTTGAATAAAACCCGACTGATGATGTAAGACATTATTTCAAATCTCCAAACACTGGAGAGATAAGGAAGATGATCCCTCTTTAACCCCTTTGAGCCTTGAAGAAGAAGTTTCCATCTTACAAAAACCATAAATTTAACCTAGGGCATAGTAGTCTTCAGTTAAATCTGATCGAGCACCCAGACTCTTAAAAAGGAGGAGTGTACATTCGAGAATCCATTTTATCTATTAGGAGGCTGAAAGTCAAATCCATAATGATTATCCCTCGGCTATCTAAAGAATGGGGCAGCCACCATCCGTTCAAAAAGGTCAAAATAACTTAGAGTCATACGACTTGTTCATAAATAAAAAATAAAATGAAAAAACTAAAAGCCCGCTAAGTCAAAACCTATGAAGAGGACTTGGGAAAAATTGGGACATCCCGCTGGACTTCAAAGTCAAATCCAAAAGTCTCTATCTAGGAAAAAGTTAGGGAATGAAAAATGCGAAAAGCGAAAACAAAGGATTACAAGGAAATATCCTCAGTAAAGAACAAAGTCATGTGATCAAACACCAAAAGAAAATAGGTGAGTGACTGCCATGTCCAACCCTTCAGTGGTTTCTCAACCATATCAAAATCCTCTTGAGAGATGGGTGCTCGTATCAGGTTAACTAAATATTAGGATTGGAGAATATCATGAAGAATGGGTGGTGTTGCACCCCAAAATTTTCCTAACCTTTTCTTACTTGGTTTATGTTTCACTGCATTAGCATTGCATTAATCTAACATTTTCATAGCATAGCATTGTTCATTTAACAGGGGATCAAGTGTGGAGCCTCCATATAGGTCTTATGCAAGTTTGAGAAGTCATCATAATCATCAGGAAGAAGGTTGGGTTCTTAGGAGGTTCATTTGTTTGTATGGGGTTAGTCTCCTGATTTGAGGACCAATTGAAGATCATCAATGGATGGTGAGGTCTTGACCAAGGTGAGGAGGTGTGAGTAGAGCTCATTGAAGTGCTTTGAAGGTAATGGTGGAGCTCAATCAAGTCATTGTGCCAAGTGTGAAGAGCCACATTTGAGGGTGTGACAAGTAGGGTTTTCACCTGAGTAATCCTAAGTCAATTGACCAATTGAGGAGGATCAAAGCTCAATTATAGGTCTTGGCAATCATGTATAGTTGTGTTGAGACACATGAGATGATATTTCAATATCTATTCAAGAAAAGTTCAAGGTGTGAGGAGTTGCTAAATTAGGGTTCTTAGGGTAAAATCCCCTATTTGGTGCCTAACTTCAAGACCACTTATCTCAAGATGCAAGTTTCGTCTCCATTTTTGGCCAACATGAAACTTGTAGATCATGATCTTAGCTTTAATTTGAGTACTAGAAGTCCTCCATTGGATTTATAGAACTCAAGTTATGGTTCAGACAAGTTACATGTCCTTAGATGCCTCTGAAATTTGTTATTGAAAATCACCTGACTTCCAAGCTACCTTTGACCTAGGATGGTGTTTCTCCTAAACTTTTGGCCAACATGAAAGTTGTTTCTATTGATCTTAGCTTTCCAAATTGTATTATAAGTCTTCCATATGATTTGTAGAACTCAAGTTATGAGGTTTAAAAGTTGAGGGGTATTTTGGGAAAGTGGGATTATAGGTCATTCTCAATTATAGCTCAAAATCTCCAACTTGCACATCTCAAATGGAGTTTTGTTCAACATGGGACTTGCTCAAAATATGGTTTTTAGGTCAACCAAGAGCTCATGATGAATTGGTTTGGTCCATAGTGAGAGTTTATTTGAATTGGTTTGAAAGAAAGAGAAATTAAAGGTCTTATTTGGTGGGAAATTCAAATAATTTGTTATATGCTCAAACAAAGCCAAATGACCACTCAATTTGATTAGAAATGATGATTTAGAAACATTGGCATTATTAGATTTTTCAATTGACCTATAATTTATGGTGGTTTGGCATGTTTCTTCACTAATAAGCAACATCATAAGAAATCATTCACCAAGGCAATTGGGAAGCTCTAGCTGATCTAAATTCATTCCACATGTGTTATGCAAGCTAACCAAAGCTTCCCAAGCAAGCTTTTGAGCCAAAATTCGCACATGGCATGTTGAATTTTTTGAAGAAAATTGAAAATTGGTTTTATTATTTTGGGCCTCCATTGGATCAAAAAAGCCCACAAACACTTTCTATTTAAGTTCTGTGGATGAATTGGAACCTTTTTGGAGAGCATTTCGCACCAGATCCAAGGATAGAAGTTGGAGCTTGAAGGAGAAATTTGGAAATCGTGTTTTCACTTCTAGGCCAGATCCAAGCAAATTGAAGTTAGCAAAGTGTTCCTCATCAAGCATTGAAGCAATCTGCATAGTTTTGAGGCC